>JANIIA010000192.1:85787351-85804424 GCA_027478495.1 Erythroxylum alaternifolium | reverse complement strand
CTCGACACCGGTCTTGGGATTGCGACCGACGCGCTCGCCCTTGTCGCGCAGCACGAAGGTGCCGAAGCCGGAGATCTTCACGTTCTGTCCGTTGGACAGCGACTCGCACATGCACGCCAGGATCTGCTCGACGATCTCGGCGGAATCGGCGCGGGCGAGGCCGACCTCGCGGTGCAGCGCCTCGGCCAGGTCGGCGCGGGTCAGTGTCCCCATCTCGGTCGTCATCAGCATCGCATCGCTCCCCGGCGGCGGAGACTACACAAAGGGCCGGGCGATCGGAAGCGTTTTTGCTCCAGGTTATCGTCCCGGCGCGGGGTGCGTCAGACCCTCAGGACCGCCGCGCCCCATGTGAAGCCGCCGCCCATCGCCTCCAGGACGACGATCTGCCCCGAGCGGATGCGGCCGTCACGCACCGCGGTGTCGAGCGCGAGGGGGACGGAGGCGGCCGAGGTGTTGGCGTGCTGGTCGACGGTGACGACGACCTTCTCGGGCGACAGACCCAGCTTGCGCGCCGTTGCGTCCAGGATGCGCGCGTTCGCCTGGTGGGGCACGACCCAGTCGACGTCGGTCACGTCGATGCCGGCCATGCCGATCGATTCGGTCATCACCGCCGACAGGTTGGTGACGGCGTGGCGGAACACCTCGCGGCCCTTCATGCGCAGCTTGCCGACCGTGCCGGTCGTCGAGGGTCCGCCGTCGACGTAGAGCAGGTCGTTGTAGCGCCCGTCTGAGTGCAGCCGCGTCGCGAGGATGCCCGCGCCACCGTCCTCGACCTCGCGCGCCTCGAGCACGATCGCGCCAGCGCCGTCGCCGAAGAGGACACAGGTCGCGCGGTCCTCCCAGTCGAGGATGCGGCTGAACGTCTCCGACCCGATCACCAGCGCGCGCTTGTGCACGCCGGTGCGCAGCATCGCGTCCGCCACCTGCACCGCGTAGAGGAAGCCCGAGCAGACCGCCGCCACGTCGAACGCGACGCAATCGTCGATCCCGAGCATCGCCTGCACCTTGGTGGCGGTGGCGGGGAAGGAAAGAATGGTAAGAAAGGTGGTGGTGGCGGTGGTAACAATAACGGTGGTGGTGGTGGGCAACAAAACCAAGGTGGAAAAAATGGTGTCAAGGCCCAAGATGGTAAAAACGGTCACGGCGGTGGTAACAATAAGAACGGTAACAATGGTAACGGCGGCGGCGGCGGTAACGGTAACGGTAACATGAACGCGAACGGGGGTAAAAAGGGGAATGGCGGTGGTGGCGGTGGTGTGATGAGTAATGGATTAATGGGTGTTGGTGGTGGTGGTGGATCCAATGGGAATATGGGTCAAATGCCCATGGGCCCAATGGGTATGAGTATGGGCCAATTGGGTAGTAGTAACATTCCTCCTGCTGTACAAGGATTGCCCATGGGTGGCGGTGGTCCTGGCGGTGGCGGTGGAAACGGGTACTTCCAAGGAGCCGGCCCGGATCTAATGCCAGGTAACCCGTACCACACACAGCAGCAGCAGCAACAACAGCAACAGTACTTGGCACAGGCAATGATGAACCAGCAAAGGGCAATGGGCAATGAGAGGTTCCAGCACATGATGTACGCTAGGCCCCCACCAGCAGTCAATTACTTGCCTCCACAATACCCATACCCGTACGGGCCCTACCCGCCTCCGAACACGCATGGATCCGACCCGTATTCCAACTTCTTCAGTGATGAGAACACTTCAAGTTGCAGTGTGATGTGAAAAAAAGGGGAAAATCAAAAAAGAGATGAAGATGAGTAAAAGGCTAGTTTGCTTCTTTGTGGTTGGTTTTAAAATCAAGCAAGTTTTAAGTTAATATACTTCAAAAGGAGGGACTCTTGAAGTTTGATCAATATGCCATAATAGACATGGAAAATGGGTTTTTAATTTTAGTTTAATTTTCCTTTTTTTTTTCTCTTTGGGTCCTAAGTTGTCATAGGGGGGAGTATTTATAGATAATTATATTTATAAAAAAAGTCCTTAGGCCTAGTAGTGGACTCTCTCTTTTATGGAGATGTTTATATATGTTTATATGTTGCAAAACAAAAATAAAATATTTACCCCAAAAAAAAACCAAAAATGAGAATTTTCCTTTCCCTTCCCCTTCTCCTCCTCCTTTTACTTTTACTCCATTTTAATGATTACACATGCTGAACTCACCATCTTCTCAATAAAGTGTATTTGGGTTATTAATTTGACTATACACACCGTAGCATATAATTATTATTTGCTTCTTTTGGTATAGTAAAAAAGGTCCAAATCCAATTGGCTGTCAACAGTCTAACACTAGTGAACTAGACCAGACTCTGACATTACAACCAAACCAAAGAACTGAACATGTTGACAAAGACAAGCTAACTACTTTATTAAAAAAAAAATTACAGAGGAAAATCTAAAACGGCGTTGACACATGATACGAATTTCTGGTTCGACCCAATCTAATATCTATCTCTTTCTTTTGTATGGTCATATCAGCAAAAAAGAGCATCAAAAGAACCAAAAACCATTCCTAAACACCCAAACCCCACTACACCCACATGATCATCATGATTCATCAAAAGCCATCATCTGTCTGATCAGAGACTGGCTGATGTGGGTCCCCTACAAAAGTTCTTCTCTATATTACCACATCTACTACTGTATATAAGCTATTAAAATTCTAATTGAGCTACCTTGTGACGCAAACTTTGGTAATGTTTCAGGGCTTACGGTTGCACGAGTGCAGGACCGCAGGTGAAACAGTTAATGAGAGAAGTGGAGTGAAGCAGTAAGAGTATAGTAGTAGTAGTAGGTAAGCGTGGCTCGACTGCTCGAGATCCAAAATTTTCCTGCTAGGGCCACCGATTGGTCACGAGGGTAACGCTATTCTAGAATAGGCATGGAAGTGGAGTTCACTTGCATTAATTCAAACGTTGTCGTTTTGCTTTGCTTTTTTCCGTTTTAAAAAAAGAAAGTTAATTGGTTTGAGAAAAAAAAGAGAGGAATTCGGTAATGATGTTCAAGTGACAAAAGCGACTACTTTAGGCGCAGTATTGGTATTCCTTTTCCTTTTTGGCCCCTAATTTTGACCAATTATAACTAAAGTGCCCAACTTTTATTGGGTATTTTTTTAATTATTTAAATATTTTTTATTTTAACATTTATAGATTTTCTTTAATATTAATATTTATTTCAAAATTTATTAATTGCCTACTTCTATTTCATATTATTCTTGCTAAAATTAAATAAATTTTATTGATTATAGAAGAGTTTATATAATGTATATCATTTAGAAACAACCTTTTTACTAGTTAAAAATATGATTGTGTATTACTGAATATTAAAATATTTTAAGTGTTAATAAATGATAGAATAAAATTTTATTTAAATTTATGAAAATTTTAGTAATAACTTACATATTTTAACTTGTAAATTTCTTTTAAGTTTAGAAAGTACAAAGAAATAATAATTTACAACATTATAGTATATTTGTTTGTGAGATAATCATATACTATAAGTAAATTTTTAAAAAGTAGAAAAGAATAAACAAAAGGGTACAAAAGGGTTTCCCGTACACTAATAACTCCTGGCTATGGCTAATAAATCCAAAATTTGCCCGCTGACCGAGAAATATGGGGTAGGTCCCAAGTGCTTCCTTTGTTTCGTCTCTTTGATGCATTGACAAGTGGGAGCCGGTTCGCTGCAAAGACGGGTCCCACATACGTCGCGAAAGAAACAAAGCACACCGTTTTAAACTTGTCCTTTTTTTCTCTCTCTCTTTTATAATTCAAGACTTCCGTTATCTCTCCTTAATGGAACCGAACATACGGCGTCAAGAACAGACGTTGAATGGATAGCAGAGCACGTGTATGGCCATAATAACACGAGAGATGAAAATTTTTTTAATTGAAAATCGTACCATCGTACGGTTCAGATATATATTCCCTTATGAGGTGCCATCGGACGGTGGGAAGGGGATCTCTACCCTGCTTCTGACCGTACACTCCCTCGAGCCTCACGGGCTTAGATTTCTTTGCTCCCTCCTTCGCCGTTGCTCTGTTTGTTTCTCGAGAAAACTCCAAGCACGGACTGCTCCGCATTTTATCTTGTCCCCCCTTAGTGATTTCCCCTCTTTGACGGTTAGAAAAAAACGTCTCAAATTCTTTAGAATAATACTTCTTAATTATTAAATTATGTTTTAAAATAATTAAAAAATATATCTGTTCAATTAATTTAATTATAAAAATTTTTAATCAACTAAAATTTCAGTTTAGATTATATTAATAAATTCTGTTATAATTAATTAATTAATTAATTTTTTATTTAATAATTTTCTTCTTTAATCAAAATTTAATTTTTATGAACAAAAATAAAAATTCAGTTTTTATTATATATTATTTTTATTACGATATAATAATAATAATTGAATCTTTAACCTTTAAATTTTTTATCTAACTAACTTAATTTTCTAATCAATTTATAAAATATGGATATTTTATATTAATCATAACTTCGAATTCGAATTTAATTACAAGTTCATGTTCGTATCGAAAACCTTATTATCCGATCATAATTAGTTTCGAACAATTTATTTTTCGGACAAGTTGGCCGCCCTTTTTTTTTTCAACCTTCTCAAGATTTTAACACGGAAAAGAGAGAGAGGCAACCTCGTGACTTGATGTCTCGTAAAGACTTAACGAGACTTTCATTGTCTTAACATAAGTGGGGATTCCACCATTCCCTCCACCCAGCTCCTCTAGCATGAAATTCATGCTCTTTTCCAGCATTTCCTGTTGCCCATCCATAATAATTGTATGCACTATGGTAATATACATCATTATCACTAGACCAAAGCACCATGACTATGTGACGTGTTGTTTTTTCTTATCCTTGTTATTTTTCAAAAATATCTTTAATTCTCTTAAATTTTATTTAAAACAACCACAAAAAATACATTCAAATTCAATTTAAAGTGATTAAAATTGTATTAAATTAATTATGTTTGAATCAAAGTGATAATCATAAGAATTAAGATGAATCGTTGCATAAATAATATTTAATTGATTTTAATGCATATATTTTATTATTATTTTTTAATTGATTTTGAAATAATTCTTAAAAAATAAAAATTACAAGAATTTTAAAAAAATTTAAATTGAAAGTTATGTATCTTTTACTCAAGAAAATTACATCCAATAATTTATCCATGTAATATATCGATAAGGATAAAGCACTCAGAGATACTATTGGAACGTGTTGAGAACAGAATTCAAGGAAACCAACTTCCATAAGTCACTCACATGAGGAACAGTTGTTTCGTTTCATAAATGAAAATAATGGGACTGACACTCTTAAGTTAGGTCGAGAGAAGGTCCACCGTCAACCACCAGAGGAAGGATTTAGCCGATTAGGTACTTAAGTGGGTCACCGTTTGTTTGTAAACAAGTCACAGTGACTACTAGTGGCTAGTGATTAATGACGCAAGCAAGCATCATTATCACTAGTATTTTGGGGTCGACGGCGAGTGCACTTCCTAAGAACATTCTCTGTTCTTAAAGTTATAATACAGAATCCAGATATGTGTGCGAAGGCTAATCATCACCTAGTTGCCACCTTCTTTTCTTTCTCACAAATTGGCTTAAGCTTATGTGTTATTTTCCTAACTAAGTTTATCTGATTGGGTACGACGATGTTTGACTTAGATGTTCCCGACGGTCACGGACAAAAGTTGGGTTCAGTCTCATCTAATTATTAATCAAGACCTCTTTGGTCTAATTGATGGGATTGAGATTGAAAAAATGGAAAGATTTTCGACAGAAAATCAAAATCCCACCATACCTGAATCTGATTCGAAAGTTTAATATAGTTTTTTACATGGGTAATGGATGTCTTGACCAATATTTTAGAAATTAAACACAAAATTAATATGTTAAAATAAAGATTTAACGTTTAAATTTTAATTTACATCATATTATTGTAAAATTGGTATATAATAAAACATTCAATAAAATAAAATTTAAAATTTAAAATTTTAATTCAAAATATTAAATAAAAATTATCTGATTTATTTTAGTTAATAAAAAATTATTATTTTACTAAAATTATCACTTAATTAATATATTAACTAATTTTAAATAAAAATTTATTAAAATAAAATTAATCAATTCCAAACTTTTAGAATTAAATGTCTTTTAATCCTTAGTTTTACAACACTCAGAAAGTTCTTATGCAACTTTCATAAGACCTTAGGATTTTAGAGATTGAATTACCACCATGCATTTGATTTCAAAAGACTTTTTGTGACTTATTGGGTAGCGGTAGTGATAAAGAGGAAGAGGCTTGGAGTAACCTGTAAAAGTCGTGACCATAAAGTCATAAGTTCGAATCATAGAAACAAAATAAAAGAAATTATGTACTTTGATGACTTTCTTTAACTCTTGTAAAGCAAGAAAATTTGAGTACGAATTACGTTGATTTTAATGGTGAAGGTGCTTTTTTCTTGGCTGTATCGGGTTATGAAGAGGGCGGTCCAGACTCTGCTTTGACGGAGGCTATTGCATTGCGAGAATGTCTTTCTTATGTTTGACATTCACTTTTAGAGGCGGGCAGCTTGTTTGTTGATTGTCAGCGCTTATTTTCTGCTATTCACTCCGATACTTTAGACCTTTCTGCTTTTGGTTTAGTTGTTGCCGACTGTAAGTATATTTTAATGGATAGACCGAATCTTCAACTTTTTTGGATTAGACGTTAAGAGAATAGGTGTGCTCATCTCCTCGTTCGAGCCTTTATTCGCTACCATCGTTTCCATCTGTGGATCGATGTTCCTAACTTTGTTAGGCATCTTTATTCTTAATGTTATAATGAGTTACCCTCTCTTCAAAAAAAAAAGAAGAGTAAGATTAGTACATGATTAAAAATAAGAGCGTTAAATATTATAAGTGTTATTTAAATCAATTTTATATTTAATTTTAAATCATCAGTTATTTAATTATTTTTGAAATATTTAATTTATAAATTATTATTTATACAATAATAATTTCAAGTTATATTAATATAAAAAGTAAGTGTCTTTATGCTTAATTTTAAATTGTTGATTCATTCACTTACACTATAAAATATTATGTTTATATCCATTTCAATTGATATTATATTTAAATTAACAATTCGGTGAGTCAATTATTCAGTACACTTAATCCACTTAAGTGTATTGAATAATTAAATTCCACTCTCATTTTAAATTGTATCGGAGTATCATAATCAAATGTCTCGTCACAATCCTGGATCCTAATTGCTCGATCCATGGCTAAAATTTGGAAAAATCTGTGATGGGTTGGTTACATCGCTTGGGTAGGGTCGAGGGTTTTGAAGTCATATAGTCAGAGTGGGGTTGGACGGAAACTTTCACCAGTGTTGCATAAAACAAGGGGTATTGAATAGAAATAGTTGCATATTTGACTTTTTCTATAGTGCTTTTTTGACTTTTTCTCTCCAGACTTGCCATTTAGTGCCCGTCCTCTTCACTATGCCTTACATAGACATCCACATGTACAGAAGCAGTGGGACTCTTGTCCTAACCCTAAAAACAGTAAAGTGTTTTGAAGTAGGGAATACTAATACTAAATACTCACACTCTTTATTCTTCTTTTTGCCTCTTTTTGCCCACACCAAGCCCTTTTCTTCAGCTACTTTTAATATTAGTGTTAATTACTGTGTTTAACTGATAACTTGTTAACGAGTATATGAATGGATGGAACCTCTTTTTTCTGGTTTTCAGGCAGACAGTTGTGCGTAGTTGCTGCAATTATGAGCTATGGTGGCTACATATATTCTCCTCACATCCTAGAACTTTACGTCTACAGCTAGTTCTGCACAAATCTCCATAACTCCATCATGGCAATATGCTTTCAGCTAGTTGAAAAGCCATCAACTTGGTTAATCTAATGTCTGAACATGAACATGCATGGTGGCTCAAATAATTCTGATATGAATCCTGTCTTATACTATAATAAATTTAAGTCCAATTTTACCCTAAAAAGTACTTTAAAGGAAAAAATTTAACATATATTTATAAACTATTTTAATTTTGTTTACTGATCAATATTCTTGACAGCTGATAGATCCCATCACATGATCATAATAATACTCTCTTACGAAAATGACATGAAAAACAGGATTCTTCTTAAAGTTTTGATTAAGCCTAATTTAATTGACCACCTTTGTTCTTCTTCTCTGAATCTTGAATTTTCCCTTTTTTCTGATGTGAATGTTTGTTCACATGGTCGTTGGATTTCGAGTGTATCCATGTAAGTCAATTATTATGATTTGCTGCTTGCTTTTTTGATAAAGAGATAGATCGCTAACTGCTAAACTCACTTCACCAAAGTAAATAGAATCACGACCTCTCTGTCTCTCACTCTGACACCTCCATTAATCTTCTGCTACACTGCTCTGCAGGTGCAGTAATCAGTTTGAAGATTTTCACACTTGAAAAAAGTAAACTAGTTACTACTAAGGATTGTGTATATCTTTTCGTTTGCTCCATTTCTTGCAGTGTACTCGCTCTGCATTATATATATAAAAAAGAAAGAGCTTGGCTAGGGTTTTTAAGAAAGTTTGAACCTCTTGTCTCTATTATAGTTTAAGAATCTTATTGGATAAAGTCCAAAAGATTCATTTCTCCAAGAACAAGCTCGTAAACCCCTTGCTTGGAAAGTTGCAGAAACTGTTTGCTATATATATATATATATATATAAAAGATCAGTATGATACATAGCTTGGTTACATCAAACTTTTTAATACTCGAAGAAAGGGGTATGAACAATCATCTCGATTGAGCTAATAAACACTCACAAAAAAGGCAGATTCTTAGATCAATATCAAGCTCGCATTCATACAATTTATACATATAATAAAGTTCGAAGGATAAACATGCGTCAGTAATCAGTAGAAGTCTGTGTGAGAGAGCTTAGTTAGGTTGGGTGGGTAGGGGGCTAACATGGTGGATGAGGACCGAAGATGTATAATGCGGTGTGGGTCGACAAGATGGTGGAAGACTTATCAACTTGTCAGCCATGAAAATGCTTCAAGAATGAGAAGAGATTATATTAAATATTATATTATATTATATACACTTGTATGTATATATATATATTATACACGTACCTTTTATTGGTTTGCAACCATTATAGTGCACACTAGCAATGCAACTGTTGTCGTTGGGTAGCTTAAATTCTTTATGTATATATCACCATCATTATACTGTCCAACATATTTATGGGCATATGAGCTTGTCTGCTCAAAAAGGAAGATACAATTTATACGTATGTGTGAATGTACCAATTCAAAACCTACCCTTTTGAACCCCTTTCACAAATGAATACGAAGAACATTGATTCTACATACATATTGCATCTTTCAATCTCATGAACTTTTAATTAGCCTAGGAAAAACTTGAATATGGAATTAGTTAAAATAATTCATTAATTTTAGTTGTAAATACATGAATGAATAAGTTAGTAGTGTAAAAAATTTAAAATAGTTATAAAATTTTGCAATAAATTCATTAATCACGTGTGAATAAATCATTAGTAAAATTAATTATGAGAAAAATATAATGATTCATATTAACAAACAAAGTTAATTTGAATAAGTCATAAGTTTTAAGTTTAAATAAAATGAAAAAATCAATTCAAATGATAAATATCAAATTTTAATATAAAACAAACACTAACTTCTAAAATAAAATTTTTATTTTGTTAAAAATGTGATTTGTATGTAAATATTCACAAAAGCTTTAAGAAAAGTTTTTATCATTATTTATAATATCATTTTATACCATAAAATTACTAAAATAATATTCATTACATTCTAATAGTATTAAAATAGTACTCATTCCATCTTAAAAGTTGGTAATAAAGATAACAATAGTAACTTATTTAGAACTTTTGTGAAACATTAAGATACAAATCACACGTTTAGCTAATGTTTAAAAAAATTATGTTAAAGATTAGATTAGTATCTGACAGATCTAATAATTAAACATTCAGATCCTGAATATTTGAAAGCATTTTAAAAATACATGTTTCATTCGATTTCAATTATTCTCGTATCATCTCGATAAAAAAATATTTTAAAGATTAGATTAGTATCTGACTGATCGAATAATTAAAAATTAAAGTCCTGAAAATTGGAGAACATTTTTAAAATACATATTTCATTCCATTTCAATTATACCCGTATCATCTTGATAAGAAATTATTTTAAAGCCTAGATTAGTATCTGACAGATTCAATAACTAAACATTCAAGTCCTGAATATTTGAAAGCATTTTAAAAATACATATGTTATTCGATTTCAATTATACCCGTGTCGTTTTGATATTAATTTAATCACATAAGATCTTTACGATAATTAACTTAACTCTCCAAAGAATATTGTTATAAATGAAAAGCCACTTCACTAGTCTACTTTGTAGCATAGTTTGCAAGTTGAAGCTATAATTAATCTTAATTCTATACCTAATCCCAATTATAGTGCGGAATTCAATGTAGTCTTAATTTCACCTTAACCGGAAGCCATAACAATCATGCAAGTGCTCTATTACTTTTAGCCAAAGCAATTAAGCGAGCCGTCTGTTCATAGATAGGATTGAGACATTGACAAACAATATCTAACCCAAGTCACAAATCTTGGTAATTTATTAAGTTTCTGTGCTTTAGAAGGAGTATGGATAACATTAAACTCAATTTTTATATTATTTATAGATAAACAAAGAAGTCTATCAATCATTTGCTTCAAACCAACATTTTTTTATATATCGTTATCTTTTTAAATAAATTAATCAATAACTTATAAACTCAATCTAAGTAACATTTGAAACTTCAATTTGTCAAATTATTGTTTAACACTACATTTTGGAAACTATTTTACACTAACTTATATAATCATTGCGATTAAAGCTACTCGTTAATGAGAGCATCAAACTTATCTAATTGCATGTACTAATACAAGGTATAAGCACAAAACAAAGCTTTTGGGATATTACAAGTTAATCGAACAAGAATCATACATGCAACAACCGAAATGTTCTCCTCGTCACACAAATTAACAACATAATTAGAGCAAGATGAACTTAAAATCCTAACGTGACAGGAATGTTTTTATATATGTTTCTTCTTGTTCACTCATTGTCACTGCTTCTTTTTCCTTTGGTGGGTCTTGGGGTTAGGGTTACTTTGCTTGATCTAGTAAGGAGTTGATAGTCAAAAAGACTGAAGGGATGGGGCCAAAAAGGTCCTTCAGATGACCAGCAAATGCAATTGGGTATCGAAGTTCGTGCCCAGCTCCTGCAACCAGCCACAATTACTGACTCGTAGACCCTCTCACTTATTATTTATAGCTTTCTCTTTTGTTTAATTAAATTAAATAATACAAATAAATATAGAAGCATGAAAGTCAAAATGAGGAATTTTAAGTTCAAAGCACAGAGGCCAAGGAATTAAGAAACAGTAAATCACATGGGAGGCACTGGCCGGCTAATACCGGTATGTGGGTGCACCACGTCCGAGGAGGAGGATGAGGAGGAGGGGACTTATGGCTGATGCAGAGAGACCAGAATGACCAGACCAGAGCAGACCAGTCGATCAGGTTCCATCTCACCGGTTGACAATGGAGTTTGGACTTATTTTAAGTATATAGTATTAAAAATGTTCCATATTCCTATTTCCTATGTATTAGGACAACAACGCTTGCTTTTGCTCAAATTTCCAAGGGAATACTTATACAGACAGCTAGCTAGGTAGCTAGGCGGAGGCTACTGTCGCTTTCATGGGACAGAATTTCAGATGTAAGTAAGAATTAATATGCCAGCCTTACCTAGGTTCACCGTAGCTACAATAATAAGTGGCCTTACGTTACTATGACATATAGGTTTTTTTATTATATACATTAATTATCCTAATTTTATCGGACTAATCATAAGCTTTTAAGATCTCATATTTAAAATTCTAAAAGAGGTAAATATAGAACCTAAGATCTCTCAAGTTCTTACGTAGCCTGTACACTTCTGTACACATGAAGTCGTCACATATTAATTAGTCAGCTGCTAATTAATCACTGATCCCTACTCAGCATTAGGTTCCTATCAGTTTCAAGTTTCCAATAATTCTAAACTCCCACACTGTTACTAAAAGTGAGACGTCCGCAATTGATTTGACTAAGGAGCATTACAGAAGGCTAGAGGATTATCAATGGGGAAAAATTCCCCATCTCCCTCCTTTGATGACTAGAACTCAAGACCTCCTATAAAGGAGAGACTTAAGTGAAGAATTGAAACTTATGGGCAACCCCTACAGTTTTTCTTATAAATATACATTAGGTATCCTAATTTTGCCGGACTAATCCTAAGATCCTAATACCCCACCCCCAGAGCTTTAGAAGAGATAAATCTGAAACCCTAAGATCCTTCATGTTTCTACGTAGCTTGTACACTTCTGCTCACAAGGAGTCGTCATATACTGATTGGTCAGCTATTGATTGATCATTAACTCCTACTTAACATCAGGTTCTCATTAGCCCCAGGTTTACAGTAGTTCCAACTCTCACACTACCGTTAGAAGCGAGACGTCTGTAATTGATCCAACCAAGGAGCATTTCTAAGGAGCTAGAGGATCATCAACAGAGAGAATTTTTCCCTCTTCCCTCCTTTGGTGACTCGAACTCAAGACTTCCTAAAAAGACTTAAGTGAGGTTTTATTTGTTTTTATTGGAATTATTCAAATCACGGTGAATGCTTGTGGCTGTTTACTGAGTAATTCCCGAAATGTTTTACCTCTTTTTTAATTAATTAAAGAGATGATATTTTTAAAAGTATTTAATTTTGTAGATTTTATTAATTTTATGTGAATTTCAAAACTTTTTATTTTAGTTACCAAGATTTTTAAATTTTGTATAATTCAAGTTAAAATATTATTTTTATTGATATATTTAATAAATGATCACTATAATGGTCTTTAGTGAAGATGGTGACTTTTAATATGGAAGTAAAGACTGACTAAGAAATTATACCACAAAAAGAATAATTTAAGTATCTAAGATTTATCATCCAAAGTAAAGGAAAGATCGCTAACAATATAATCCAATGTTTCATATCAAGATGACTTAAATAGAGAGGAGCGTAAGAAAATTAAGAAGATATCACTTAAACTCAAAGTTAAATTTTATTATTTAGCGATTAAACCAGTCATGCATTATAGGTGGATTGTTGACTGACCCATTAAACATATGTATAGTCATTAGCTAATGGTGGAGGAGATGAGAATGTTTTGTTAGATGTATAACTTTATTAGAAGGGATAAAGTTAAGAATGTGATGGTAAGAAACACATTAAATTTGGCTAATATTAATAGAAAATTAAGAAAGACAAGATTTAGGTGTTTTTAACATGTTAAAAGGAGATACTCTGACGCTCTAGTGAGAAAATCTGATAAATTGTACTTAAAGCCTGTAAGACCCAAAAAAGAAGACTTAAGAAGAATTGGAGATAGGTGATCAAGAATTATATGGCTCTGTTGGAACTTAACACGACCTTCAATTAAAAACTTTGACGTATTAGAATACAGATAAAGGATTTCACATAGAGAAGTACTTCTCGTTTTTATAGGTCTTTTAAGTATTTAGGATCTATAATCCGAAGTAATGGAGAGCTCGATAAAGACATGGTTCGCTGTTTCAGTTCAAAGTGGGTTAATTGAATAAATGTATTAAGAATTTTATGTAACAAGAAGACACCACTCAATTTTAAAGGTAAATTATATCATTTAGCGAATAAACCAACCATGCTCTATAGGGCAGAGTATTGACTCATTAAATAGAGCCATAGTCATAAGCTAATGGTAGTTAAGATGAGGATGTTTTATTAAATGTACAACCTTACTATAAGAAATAAAGTTGAGAATGTTTGGTAAGACACAAATTAAAAGTGACTAATATTAATAAAGAATTAAGAGAGACAAGACTTAGGTGGTTCAGACATATTAAGAGGAGACACACTGACACTTCAGTGAAAAGATGCGAGAAAATTGTACTTAGATATTATAAGAGAAAAAAACGAAGGTCTGAGAAGAACTAGAGAAAGATGATCAAGAACGATATGACTCTACTAAAACTCACCGAAGACATGACTTTCAATAAAAAACTTTGATGTATCTACGATAAGAATAAAGAATCCCATATAGAGAGATCTTTCTCATTCTTATAGGTTTTTTTAAGTATTTCCTTTTAAGTTTTATGTCTTTTATTTGGCCAAAACATTTAAAACATAATATTTATCTCTTAGTTATTCAACTTAAACATTTTCTTACTTACCCTATATATTTTCTTACAATGGCTTGTTCATTTTATTATTATCTTTTAAGTCTATTTTTATTTTTAAATATTATTTTTAATATGTATATATATATCAACAAATCTTTCATTAGATGATTGTTGCTGTTTTATGTTATGTTAACAAAACAATTTTTTAATTTGATTTATATGAACTTTAAAAAGTTAATTATAAAATTAAAAATTTTGAATTGTTCAATATTAAATTGAAAAGTTAAATACTATTTAGCTTGTTGTCTCTTAATTAAATGTTATAATTTAAAAAAAAATGGGAGATGAACAATTGTATTGATGTATAATTTCAATTAGTGGTTGGATGTGTAGTTGTTAGAGTTTGTTGCTTATTTTCTTTGACGTTTAGTAATTTTTAATAGTAGGATTGGATAATGAAAATGAATAAGTTGCTATCTCAAAATTTTTGAAGAAGTAATATAACTTAGATGAGATCGGGGTTCACATAAATATGTGGATGATATTTCATAGAACAGAGTTGGAACATCGTAATCAAAGCAGAAGATTTCATATGCTCGTTTACAATAAATTTCTCATTGGAATAACTTAATCGTTTTTTTTCTTATTTAACGTTAAAATCAATCTAGTTTATACAGAGGACTATATTTTTTTTCCATTTATAACCAATAAATAAAAAATTGAATCATTTTAGTAAGTTTTGAAAATCTTAAATTAACTAATTTTTTAGTTCAATTTTTAATTTGATATACTCTAATAATCCTTATTGTTAATTGATGGAACGGTTTGTTAATTAATAGATCGATTTTAGTAAATTAATCAGATTTATAAACTAAAATTAATTAATTAAATTTTATTTAACAATGACTTTTCTTAATTAAGCTTTATATTATTCAATGGGTAAAGATAGTCTTCTTTAAATATATTTCAAAATTTTTAATTTTATTTAATATTTAACTTATTTTATAACAGTTTAATACCGATTAAATTTTTTAAATATTAAACATCTTGTCTTACCGATTTAACTTTCGATCTATTTTTTAAAATATTCTTTATAATCCAAGATCAGGTGTAGAAAATATCACAGTTAATTATGATTTCTTTTCAATTTTTTATTTCTTTAAAGAAATAATATATTATGTTTGTGGATGCAATTTTCACCCAAAATTTTATAGTATGCACGTAACCATGTTCTTAAAAGAAAAATAAAATAATATCCTAAAAAGTGTTGCTTACATATAACTGCCAACCCCTTGGGTTGAATAATTAACTCGGTTAGACTCAAATCAATAACTAAAATATCAAATTAATCATATTTTAAATTATTCAATTACTTAAATCAAAATTACATTAATTAATTTGGGTCTAATTAGGCCTTAAATTAGATTCTTAGAGATAACAAGTATAATTGAGTTTAATTCAATTCGAAATTAACATGATTTTGAGTCGATCTAACTTTGAGTTGAGTTTGAGTTTAGAAGAGTAGTTCAAAGTTTAACTAAAAGATACGACAACCCGGATCTTTAGAGTTGTTTGAGTCTTGTGTCTCATACATAAAATCACATGTAGGGTGAGAAAAACGTCTTTAAATTTCATCTGAATTGAAAAACATTAAATTAATTAAATTTAGATTAAGTAAGATGAGATTGACCAAACGTCAAAATAAGTTTCTAAAGATAACAAATACGGTTTGAGTTCGATCCAATTTGATTCGACAAAAAATTAATAAGTTAAATTCATGTTGATTATAGGTCAAACTTGAATTTGGAGTATTAATTTGAAGTCTGACTCGGCAGGTCCAACAAACCTACTCCCTACCACCTAAAAACTTATAGATCTAAAATATAACTTTAATTAGTTATATCAAAACAACGCCATTTTAATTAGCTCAAGTGGAGACTCAAACCGTGTGTAAGAAATTTTGAGCTAAACCTAGAAGTGAACTCGACCCAACTCAATTGAGTCTAACTCATTGTCTTCTTTAGGAAAAATAATAAAGAAAAAAGATAGGGACTGAGCTACCCAAAAGATGTCTTGAGAGTATTGCAACATCAAATCTCAAATATATTCCCGCCTCTGTAGCCCTGAGAGGCATCCAACATATGGCCGAAATCCCTTTATCTTTCAAGGATTCGAACTCACAATGTGGGCAAATCTAGGCTGCAATTTGGTGGCTCTAATGCTACTAAACTACCTAAAAGACGTCTTGAGAGTATCGCAATATAAAATCTCAAATATACTCCCGCCTCTGTAGCCTCGGGAGGCATCTAACGTATGGCTAAAATCTCTTTATCTTTCGAGGTTTCAAACTCACAACATGAGTAAACCCATGCAATAACCTAATTAGGGATGACAATTTAGATTTGGAGTTCGGAGATCTCAGCGGGGATTCCCCATTCAGGGTGGGGATTAGGAAAAAAATTATCCCGTAGAATCGGGGATGGGATAAATATAATCCCCGAAACAGAATCGGGGTCAGGGACGAGTTGAATAATCCCCACCTGTGGGGATCCCCATCCTCAATAATTTTAAAAATATATTATATATTTTTAATTTTATACTCTTTATTATCTACTATTTACTCTTTAGGTTTCCATTTATCAAAAACTTCTTTCATCAACACAGTCGTCTCTCTTATTCCCTGAAACTTTCGAATCATTCACAGTCCTCACGCAGTCACGCTCGAGCACTGACGTTGCACCCTGCATGGTTTTGATTCAGGTTAGTTCTTTTTATA
>JANIIA010000192.1:85769481-85787251 GCA_027478495.1 Erythroxylum alaternifolium | reverse complement strand
ATCTAAAATTTACAAATTGTTAGGTTTTTCAAATGCAAAGCCCCAATATTATACAGTTATCGAAGATGAAGAAGTTGAGGACAAATTTTCTACTACTTGAGTAAGTTGTATATAGTTTTAATTATTATAAGTAAGTTCTATTATGTATGCTCAATGACAAATTTTCCCTATTTATGCTCTTGTGATGATGGTTTGGAATTGTTGGGATTTTATTTTCTTTCATCCTTTTTCAATAAACAATTATGATTTAATAATTGGTTATACTGTTGTCAAAATTGTGATTTTCAAGTGCATAATGACTGTAGTACGACAAAAGTGAAACCAGGTCTTTATCATGGCCCCATTTTTGAACCCCAGATTCTGTGGTTTCCTTTTAAATTCAAGATGGTGGATAGTTTAATGTTTGAAATGACATGCATTTCTTCTTTTTTCTGACAATAGAAGTTTTTTTGGTTATATTTTCAGTTGTAATTCACGTTATATTTTCAGTTGTCATTCACGAATAGTTCATTGAGAATTTAAGAGAGTTGAGAATTTAAGATTGTGGTTCAAGAAGGCTCCTGTTGAATTTTTCAACATAACGACTTTTTTTATTGCACTATAATATATTTTATGGAAGTGTGATATAATCATATGAACCAACTTTATATGGGTGCAGCCGTACAGGGTGAGGATTCGGAAATTCGGGTCTCCGCGAGGACCCCACGGGGATCTTGGTGATGAGGAATGAGAAAAAAATATCTCCACTTCAAAGATCGGGGGTCAAGGACAGGAAGCGGGGGTGCTAGGCAAGAACGGGGTGCAGGGCCGGTCCTGAAATTTTGTAGGCTTGAGACGAAAAATAGGATGTGAGCTCTTGATTTTAATTAAAAATAAATTAGAAATTTTTTTCTTTTTTTTTATAAACTATAGTTTACATTATTAAAAGTGAGCTCTGAATAGAGGCTCAGCTTGTCCCTGCCCAAAGCCGCCACCCGGTACTGCTCCGCCTCACCTCGTTACCATTCCTAAATCTGATGGCTCTGACCCAAAAGAAGTCTGGAGAGTATTGCAACGTCAAATCTCAATTATAAGAAAATGAGGAATTATTTTGTTGGCTTTAAGTGTATTAATTGAAATTGCAGGAACTTTTGGAGCAAATGGACCGACACATTCCTTTATTTCATGGTCTACGTACTCGACAGGTTGCTTAATTGTTTACTTCTAAACTGCAATTATTGTCCCATCTGGTCCTCATTCTATATATCTTATAGTCATGATGTGTTGCTCTCTAACATGTTAAGTTACATTAATTTTAATTTAATGCTCCCGGTCTAAGAATGAGCATGCAAAGAATCTCCAATCCTTTGAGATTGGGGGATTTGAATTAATTGCGAAACAAGTTAATTAAAATTATATTTAATACATGTTAAAAATATATTTTACATAAAATTTTAAATTTTAAATAGTAGAATGTGGCTTCTGTTTCTCCTTTTTTTTAATTACCAATAGAAGTGGTGAGTGGTGCACATTTAATTTAAAATAATATCAAAGTATGAATTGATTGAAATGGATCCCTAAATTATATATAAATTTATATTAAAAATTTACATAAATATAATCAAATAAGGATTTAAATTCAAGTATAAGAGATATTTTAATATACCTAAGGAATTTCACATAGACAAAGTAAAAAAAGTTAAAATGATTTATAAATATACGACAAATCTCATTTTAAAAGGTATTTTTTTGGGATAGAATTAAGCTTAAAATTTATCTTAAAATTAGAACTTAAATTTGTCATAATAGTTTGAAACGGTGACCGACTTGTTTTCTTTGTTGAATATATCTATCAGATGTCTAGCTCTGATTTGAGCTAAAGAGTGTGTGTCAAAAATTTCATATTGAATATGTGAAGATGATAAAATAGTTTAAAAATATATAATAAAAGGATGAAAATAAAAAGATAAAATAGGATAAGACTGTAAATATTTTAAAAATGTCATAAAAAAACAAAATAAAAGGAGAAAAAGAAAGTGAATATACAAAGAAACCAGAGGTAGAAAGTGTTACATAATCATAAACTCGAGTGAAGGCTCCAAAAGCCAAAGCTAAAGCCAAAGCCGAAGCCGAATCAAGCCATATCTAGGGAGTCAAACTAACCACTGGGATTAAACTGTAAATTCAGAAAGGGTTAGAAAAGGTAAAACGGTGAAACATTGAGAAGAGATGACGGAAGATGATAAACGGCGAGTGTTGTCGCTTAGCCTGCGACGGAGAGAGAAAGAGAGAACGCGTTGGATGTGGCGGGGAATCGTTTTAGCTGTACGGATGAGTTGTGTTGGTGGGACCCACCGAATAAATAAACCTCCCACTTTTCGCACCCATGCTCCCTTCATCATTACACGATTTTAAATTAAAATTAGTTATTTAATTATATTACAAATAATTAAATTATAAATTAAAAGTGATTTTATATAAATTGTTGCAAGAATCGTATCTTTTATTAATACAAAATTTTATAATAATAGAAGGATAAGATTACGTATTATTGAACTTTCTCAAATTTATAATAGTGTAAAGATAACTGGGGATGACAATAGACTGGGCTGAGCCTGGGCTGTCCATGCCCTGCCCAACCCGATCACTGTCATAATCGGTCGCGGCCCAGCTCGACCCGACCTATATATATTTTTTAAAATAAAAAGTATACAAAACAACGTCGTTTTCTCTAAATTAGGCAGGTGGAGGGCCAGGCAGGCCCAGGACTTATGGCCCTGCCTGAGCGGACTATGATCTACTCGTGGCCCTCTCGTAGTCAGACTAACTAGGGCCAAAAATCGGGCTGAATCGTACTGGACCGAAATTGCCATCCCTAAATAAGACTACGTATTAGCAAGATTTGTATTAAATATTATTGTTGAAGTAATTCATTTTTTCTTATTTTATTTTGTATTATTAATTATATAAATATTATCAATCATTTTTGTTAATATTAATTAAATTAAAATTGTTGTTTAATTTTTAAAATTTTAATTTATTAAGAATTTAATTAAATATTTAATTTTTGAATTTATATTTAATTTATATTATTTGAACAAATTTATTGTTATACATATATATATAATGTAATGAGGTAAATTTATAAATTAAAAATCTATAATTTTAATATATAATCGAAATATAACGGTAGGATTTTTCTACAGCCGCGGCATGATGTAGTTTGAAGGGTTACGATGGTATGAGTTGAGTGACTTGCACTGAGTTCGTGCAGCAGGAGACTGCTTGGTCCTTGATGAGTGATTTGAAAATTACAAAAGGCCCACTACCTTTAAACTATCCGACCCAATTTTGAAAAACGGGTCAAGTACCGGCAATTGCTCAGCCCAAATTTACGCGATATAATCCGATAAGATAGTCAACAATTTGGTACCGGCGTCTAATTGGTACCGTCCGTATGGATTGTTATTGATTAGTACCAAAAAATAATATCATATAGTTCTCGAAATATTTTATATAATTTAATTAATATTTAAATTTTATTTTAAATTTAAAAATAAAAATTTTACATTGACATTTTTTTATTTTTTAATTTAAGAAGACACGATTCTTTAAGGTAATAAATGAATTTTTAATAAAATTTATCTTATTATAGAATAAAAAGTTTAAATTATGCGATTGATTCGAATAAAAAGTTTAATTCAAAATAGAATTAGGGATTACAATGAGTTAGGCCTGTCGATTTTTTAAAATAATTTTCTTAAAATTAAAAATGTAAAACATCTTTTTTAATAATTAAGATAGGGCTTAGCTTGGGCTGACTAGGCCTATGCTTACATAAGGCTCAACTTTTCTAAACAAAACGATGTCGTTTTATTTAAAAGAATTATTATTGAACAGTTTGAACCTGAGTTTGCCATCCTTTAATGGAATCCTAATTTTAATCCACAAATGGAACCATTTGGGGACATACAATCAGAAAAGAGAGTATATAAGTTATAAAAAAAAAGGAACATGGCACATGCTAATTGGAATTGTTTAAAAGTGGTAGGTGCTAATGGAATTTGCCTACCCTTATGTTAGAGGAAATTAAGTAAATGGTCCAGTGACTTCAATTGCAATAATTATAAATGTAATTATGACATGTATAAAATAGTCAATAAGAAAATGGTAGTCTTGCACTCTTTGTGTTTGAATTTTGGATTCAAGGTCTTCACAGGGAAGTGTACAAAGAGATCTTAAACCTCATAATTTCCCCACTTTCATGACAAAACACTCAAGACTTTTTTTGCTCATAAGAAAACTTTTTTCTTTTTGACGTGGGCACATGCTCATGAACACAAGATGAATGAGTGTAGTGATTTGAGAGAAGATGTGATTTGGGGATGTGGGCATACTCAAAAAGTGGACAGATTGAAATTAAATATGATTCGTAAAGAGTAAATTTATAAATTATTATATATTTAATAATCAATTCCAAATTTTATTTATATAAAAGAGGGGAAATTATGAAAAGGTACATGTATTTAGATGAGCACTCCATTTTCAAAAAAACTTCATAATATATAATAATTAGTTCCAAATTTCACTTACATAAATATAAAAAAAGAGGGAAATTATGAAGGGTACATGCCTTTAGATGAGGACCCCATCCCCATTTTCACAAAATCTTCAATTATACATGCTGAGAAGCCAAGCAAAGCTAAAGAGTTGACAAGATAGTGTCACACTACTAGAGGTAATTACCATGCCTAGGGCTCCACTTGTAATCACCACTTCCTTTTTATTGTTCACTATTTTGTTTTTTTCTACCAAAACATCCCCTCTCAATGGATAATGGGCATGCATCAAAATTTGGGTAGAGGTGTCACATCATAATGAATAATTAAAATAATTAAAAGTTTTTTTTAATAATATTGAAGCTATCTTTGAAGGGATTGAATTCAAGTTATTATTCAAGTAAAAAATATGCAAATATAAAAAAATAATATTAAGATAACAAATGAGAGGAATTGAAGAAAGCAGTGCTAAAAGAAAAGAAAACTAGTAAAAGAAATTAAGGACCACAATAGAATATATTAGGTTTAAATTATATTTAATTATAATATGATTTGAAATTTAATTAAATTTGGAATAATTTCAATAATTATTTTTTATTGGAATTCAGTAAATTTTGTGTTAAAATTATGATTTATTCAAATTTTTATTCGTTAATTCAAATTGGGCTGTCAGAAATGAGAAGCAAAAGAAAGCCCACGGCTTAAAGTGAACAATCTCCATGGGCCCATATGTTGAATACACTTTAGGCTCTTAACAATAGTCTTTATGAAAGTTTGGATATTTCCATTTTCTAACTTTGAAGAGGAAACAGTTACCGTTGGATTGAAGTTGGGCTTACTTACTTTTCACTTTTTTTTGGTGGTTAATTTGATATGTGATTTTGTTAATCAAGATTTGTTGGACTTAACTAGCCACCGTTTTTCTTAATTGTTTAGACATTATCCAAAAGGGTCAATATGCAATTTACAACTTTAGTCTAAAAATAAATACCCTAAAGCTATGGTCTTTTGCGAGATTTTAAAAAGTTGAATAGTACGCAGCCTTATCCCTAACTAGTAGAGAGATTATTTCTAAATGACCCACTTACAGAGAGAGAAAGAAAGAGAGAACGAAAAGAAAAGAAAAGAAAATAAAATAAAATAAATTGTGCATTATAGTAATCTTAATTTATCCAACTTTTAAATTAAAATAATAACTAAAGACATCCATTCATCTAATCAAAAGAAAAAGAACTTTATTTATATTTATTCTTATAATTAATTTGTTATATATATAATTTATGTGAGTCATTCGAAAACAGTCTCTTTATTAATTAGATTATAGTTGCGTAATATTGAACATTTCCAAATATTGCATATTTGCAAAATTTTAATTTGCTACATTGTTATTATTGGAAAGTGGTTCATCAATACTAATATACTTTTGCGCCTGGATGATTAAACATCAACATTCTCGTACATTATGGTACCCCTATCACGATCTATGATTCATTTGCTTAAACAAATTCTGGTAAGAAGCTCTGCTGAACTTCAAGTGCAAGTTCCTCCACACTTAGCCGGCATTCCAGTCCTATCTGCACGCAATAACAACATCAAGCATGTTAGAAATAACAAAAATTATAATTTTTAAAATATTTCTTTTATTTGACAATCAATTTTTGACACGTGAAAATCTATATTGCATTATGTCTATGGACAAGCAGTTGCTCATTTTGTTACAGGTCTTCTTTGTCCTGAGCTAACTAGTATAGAACTCATTTCCCTTGATCCTGGGAAGTAAACTGATCACTCAAGCATAAGATGTAAGACATGATTCGTGTCTAGATATGTTGTTAGGGCACAAATTTGAAGGATGTTGTTACAGTCTACAACGACTGGTTATTATTAGTCTATGGCCTACCGTGTATATGCTGAAAGCAACGTAAGGTAGTCACATTAGTGTCTATGGACTACGGTGTATATGCTTGAAAGCAACGTAAGGTAGTCACATTATGTACTTGTGTTACTTCTCAGACAGGTTTTGCTTTCGCAATGAAAATGACATAACTGTTAAACTTTGGACTGGAATTCTGTCATGGGGAAGAAGGAGAAGAAGAAGAGGAGGAGGAGGAACAAGAAGACATTAAACAGTAATAATCATTAAAAATCACTAATTGTCGATACTATACGCTATATACATAATGTACTTATGTTTGACAAAACTTTTATAATAAGGAGAAGAAGACATTAAACAGTAATAATCATTACAAATCACTAATTGTCGACACTATAAGCTAAGCCTTGGACTCCAATCATGTCATGGCCAAGAAGAAGAAGAAGAAGAAGAAGACGAAGAAGCCTCGAACTCCAATTTTGTCATGGCCAAGAAGAAAAAGGAAAAGAAGAAGAAGAAGAAGCCTTGAACTCCAATTTTGTCATGGCCAAAAAGAAAAAGGAAAAGAAGAAGAAGAAGAATCCTTGAACTCCAATTTTGTCACGGTCAAGAACAAAAGGCAGAAGAAGAAGAACTTCAATTCTGTCATGGCCAAGAAGAAGAAGAGGAAGAAACCTTCAACTCCAATTCTGTCATGGCCAAGAAGGAAAAGCGAAAAAAGAAGAAGAAGAGTAATATGAACATTAAACAGTAACGATCATTAAAAATCTCAAATAGGATACACCATATAATTCCTTATTTTCTAACAATCGGACAGCTAGTTAGCAGAAAATAGAATTGTTTGTTTAAGAACACAAGTGTCATGCATGGGAAACTGGACTCTATACCTTAATCACAAACGAGTACAGAACAGTATCCTCCATGCTACTGATGTTTAGATGGAGGATCTCAAAGAAAAATCCTTCCAACACATTGATTATCCTCACAATTTGACCTGGTATTCTCTGACATACAACTTTTAGGATCACATTTGATCCTGATAACCTTGCCTCGACGTCTGCAACCGAAGAGTTGCAACAGGCAGCTAAATCCTTGAAGTTTTCAAACCCAACAAAAGGGTTTGGATCAGGTTGAAGAGGAATGAGCTTCAGTGGTGGCCTAGGGCTAGGGTTAGGACTAGGACTAGGACTAGGACTAGGGTTTAAGCTATTCCTTTGTTTCTTGGACTCCAAAGCTTGTAGAACTTGGTGCAACTCCTTTATGAACTCTATTACACCACCTATAATGGATGCTTGGTCCCCCTGTATCATCAAAACCAACACCATCTTCACTAACTAAAATTATAAATATTAATTAACAAGAGCAAGTGAAGAGATCAGATGAGTACTCGTTTGATATAGAAACAAGGAGTCAAGGAACGTAAGACCCTGAGATGCTCATTCATCTGTCTTCTTCTGTTTCGCTCCACTGTTATGTGAGACATGGTTTTCTGGTTTTGAGCTTTCTCTGATTCATCTAAACTCGAAAGGTTGGCTATTTATAAGCAAACAAGCAAGCAAGCATGCGTCAGAGTTAATTGCAGAGTCCAAGACAGACTTGACATGTTATGGTGGATTCAGGTACATTAAATGCACTAGGATGTAGTCCCGTGAGGTTCTTGGTAATTCTTGCTTTTTCCTACCATTCTTTTTTGCTTGTAGATATAAAGTGTCACGTATATGATATTGGGTCAATTACAGAACAGGCGTGAGTTAAAAGAATCGGATCCAAGAGTGGAGTTCCTTAACTCCCTACGTGTCTAGCTCATGCAAATTTCGCTCTTCTCATACCTATGAGTCCTCGTGCCTATGCGTTACTTCTATATAATATGCATCCCAATTGCCTTTCGAAAATGTAACTCTTCTCCTATGAAAATAAGGGGAAGTTGATTAATAAGAGAGAATGGTTATAAGAATAAGAATAAATATAATAAAAAATAAAATTGATATAATCATTTTAATTATGATGATTAGTTAATAGGAAGAAATTATTACCATTATTGTTAGTAGTGAATAGTTTGTTAAAAATATTGAGAAATAAAAATTTATTAAAAATAAAAATTTGTTTTATATCAAAATTTAATTAATTATATTTAATTGATAAAAAAGAAAATATAATTTAATTAATTACAATATAATTAATTGTAATTAATTATTTATTTAATAAAAAAAGAAAAAACAAGTCATGGGTGTGACAATCTTTGTCACGCCCGTGGCCGTTGCTCCTTATTCAGAAATATTTTTCATTCCTCTCATATTTAGAGAATACGGAGTAATCTTTGAAAGTCACATATAAAAACATTATTCCTATAATAATAATAATATATAATGAATCATTTGTTTTTCATTCTTCACTTATTGATTCTTTCACAAATCCATTAACCAAGCACCCTCTAAAGTCAAGGGGTGAAGTTAAGCCTCTAGGTTCAAGCTATTTTCAATTAATGATTTTGTTAAATAAAATTCATAATTATAAAATATAATAATTATGCACATTATTTATTATTTCAAAAGTTGCTGGCAGAGCTCAATTAGTTAACTCTATTTCCTCTTCCATGGCAAGTTATTGGAGGTCCCATATCTCTTGTAATTCCCAACTATATTCACAAGCAGATCCACATGCTTGTCAAGAACTTCTTATGGTCAGGATGCAACGTGAACGCTAGAGCTATCAAAATTAAATGGGCAAGTGTATGTTCACCTAGTAGGCAAGGAGGTCTTGGCCTCATCACCTCCAAATTGCTGAATCAAACCTTTCTTACTAAGAAAGTGTGGAGATTGATCCAAGAACGACAATCCTTATGAGTTAAATGGCTCAATGCCTATTACATAAGGAGACATCCATATGGTGCTTCAATGTTCCTAGCAATGCTTCTGCTTTGATCAAATATGTAGGTAAGATCTGAGACAAGGTCAGAACTTACTGTAACTATCAACTAGGTAATGGGGAAACTTTAAAGCTTTGGTTTCAATTGTTGCTTAATCAAACTATTCCCTTCAACTTACCTCAACTTCATGTGCTCAAAGGATTTATTTCTACAATTGCTAATGTGGCCCACGACTTAACCATTTATCAACAACTCCAAAACAGACATCCTCCCATAAGTAGTTCCTTACTTTTCAATAACCTCACTTTTACCTGAAAAACTGACACAATTCTGTGGAAGCTAACACAATTTGGTTAATTCACCTCTTCTTCAGCTAGAAGCATATACAAAGTGGGTCTCCGCAGGTACACTGGTATCATGTAATATGGATTAAAAACTTTAATCCTAGACTTGCTCACCTTCTCGGGCAAGCAATCAACACTAAACTTGCCACTCTAGACTGAATTGGTGGCTTCCTAACCTTCCCTAACTGGTGCTCCCTGTGCAAGAATAATGTTGAATCACATAATCATCTATTCTTTTCTTACTCGAATCATGTTTTGAAATTCATCATGAAGACATGTGACATTCCCAACCCCTTGCAATATGGTTTGATATCATGGACTAGAGTGTTCAACTCAAGTTCCCCTAGAAAGGGTACATATGGTTAATACTTACAGCTCTAGCTTATCTTATATCAGAAGTCTGGAATGAGAAGAACAACTGTATCTTCAGGTCTATTGCTTGCACATCACAACAACTTTTGACACCCATTCAAGACCAGATCATGATGCACCTATTCCTTTATAAGCATAAGCACATAATCAGTCACATAATGACCTCATGATGGAATTTATACTAACTTAACTGAGACAATTTCAACTGAAGGCCTGCTCATCACATGTCCATCTTGCCAACTTACCTTATAAGATAATGCACACTCTTGTTTAGTTAGGTCCTCTATAGGGGTTAGTTCCCTTAAATTGTATTCTCTAATTTTATAAACTTCTTGTTTCACTTTTTCTAATTGAATATATTACCTTTTATTCAAAAAAAAATCATATGAAAAAATATATCCTTAAATAATGCAACACATGCCCTTATGTTCTCACCAAATTAGCAAATCAAATTAGAAGTCTTAAGTTTGAGAAGATCGTCCTTGAGTTTGAATTAAATTAGATTTAATTGATTATAATAAAATTTCAAACTTTGACGAATTTAGTTCAAAATTAATGAATTAAATTAAATTAAATTATTTTGAAGTTCAAATTCTACTGTTTAAATTCAAAAGGGCTTATAATCAAGTTTAAGTTTGAAAAATTTTCTTCAATCTTAATCATTAAATCATGACTTAAATCATAAATATGTAATTTACAAATTAAAATTAATTTCAAAATATTAACTTATTTACCAAATTATTTATTTTAAATACATGATGTACAGGTTATTAAATGCATTAAAAAGTTTATCTAATGCATTATTAAGAACAGAGATAACAGATTTTAAAGTGCCTATTGTTTTAGATTTTTTAAATTCAGTTCTTGAATATTTAAAAATTTTCAATTAAGTTGTCAATATTTTATAACCTTAACGATTCAATTTAAAATGTTAAGTCTATTATTATATTGTTAATTTGATTAATGGATTCTTTTTTGCTCGTATAAGCATCTATGTAGAAAATTAATTATAATCTAATAATTCATGTAGACTAAAACATACAACCCACAACTTCTTAGAGATTACCCTTGTTCTTGATGTTGGAGGCCAACATTTTTGGATGAAATGCAACGAGGGCTACGATTCATCTACCTACAGGCCGAGTCCTTGTGGCTTAGCCTCGTGTTCAGTGGCCGAAGCTCGCCGTTGCGTCACTTACTGCAACCCAAATCTCCATTTCTCGCCGATGTGTCACAACAACACTTGTTACGTCACGTCTAAAGATAGAGTCTCTGGAAGGATTGAAGTGGGAGAGATTTCCAGGGACACTATTGCTCTCCGATCCACCAATGGAAAAAAACCAGGACCTTTAGTCATGATTCCTATATATATATATTTGTTTGTGCAAATGCTTGGAACATAAGCAATCTTGCTAGTGGCTCAAAGGGTATGATTGGACTTGGAAGATTCGCTATTGGAATGACATTGCAGCTTAATTTATTCATCTTTTAGTGGTAGCGCTAGTCGTAAATTCGCTATATCCTTACCTTCAGTTAGAAAATGAAAACTCACGAGATATGGACAATTGCTCAGTTGTTTTCTGAGGCTTCAAAGAATGTTTTTATAATGATATTCATAGAAGTTTGTTACAAAGGACAGAGAACAACGAATGCTATGTACGATAGTAACAGAGAGGTGTATTATTATATTACC
Source organism: Erythroxylum alaternifolium (assembly GCA_027478495.1). Lineage (NCBI taxonomy): Eukaryota > Viridiplantae > Streptophyta > Magnoliopsida > Malpighiales > Erythroxylaceae > Erythroxylum > Erythroxylum alaternifolium. The sequence goes on along the minus strand of JANIIA010000192.1, from coordinate 85,775,565 downwards.
TCTAGCTATACATCTAGCCTAGCTATACATTAGCTGTCCTATCCTATTGTTCACACTTTAACATTCCCCCTCAAACGAGAGGGCGTAATAGCCAATTTGAGTTTGTCTCTGTGTTGCATGAAGAGCGTGCATGTTAGAGCTTTAGTTAAACAATCTGCAACCTGGAGAGAAGATGGTATGTACTCGATGTTTATAACGCCGGCTAGATATAATTTGCGGATGAAGTGAACGTCTATTTCAATATGTTTACTACAAGTGTGTTGAACAGGATTGACAGTCAATGCTCTTGCACTTAAATTATTACACCACATCATGGAAGGTTGCTTCAGTATTAATCTAAGTTCAAAAAGTAGTGACTGTGTCCATTTTATTTCTGCTGCACCATCTGCTAATGCTCGATATTCTGACTCAGAGCTTGACCTAGACACCACTCTTTGTTTTCTTGATGCCCATGAGATGAGAGTACTTCCTAGGTAGACACACATGCCTTCAGTGGACTTACGATCGTCAATGTCTGTGGCCCAGTCAGCGTCGGTGAAGACAGTTAAGTGAGGTAGCTTGAAGGGCTTGATATGTAACCCAAGATGATGAGTTCCTTTCAAATACCTAAGTACTCTCTTAACAGCTTGAAGATGAATGTTTGTAGGTTGAGACATATATTGACTTAGCTTATTGACCGAATAAGCTATGTCTGGTCTTGTGTTGACAAGGTACTGAAGTGAGCCAATTATCCTTCGATATAAAGAAGGATCTTCCATAGGTACTCCTTCTGTTTTGGAGAGTTGTCTCCCCATAACCATAGGAGTTGTGACTGATGCACAGTTAAGCATGTTGAATCTTTTTAGGACGTCTAAAACATACTTACCTTGATTTAGATAAAAACCTGTCTTATCCCGATAGACTTCAATCCCAAGGAAGTAGTATACAGAACCGAGATCCTTCAGAGAAAATAGTGCATTCAGCCTTTTTATGAAGCTTTGTAAGTAGTCGGTGTTGTTGCCTGTGATGAGTATATCATCAACGTAAACAAGAATGAATACTGTAAGACTTTTCTGCCGAAGGAAGAATAAAGATACATCACTCTTTGAGTTCTTAAACCCCCACTGAAGTAGAGTGAAACGTAGTCGATCAAACCAAGCACGAGGCGCTTGTTTTAAGCCATAAATGGCCTTTTCCAGTTTACACACGTGCTTTGGATGGTGTGGATCTGTAAATCCTTCTGGCTGTCGCATATAGACATCTTCTTGAAGAAAACCATTACGGAATGCGTTATTTACTTCCAGCTGTCGAATTTCCCAATTGAATGATACTGCAATGGTCATCACAATACGAACGGTGGTAAGCTTTACAACAGGGCTAAACGTTTCTCCATAATCAACTCTAGATGCCTGCTGAAAACCCTTCGCGACAAGTCTAGCGTTGTGTCTAAAGATGGTCCCATCGGGCTTGAATTTGATTTTGAAAATCCACTTACAGTCGACTAGTTTTTCTTTACTAGTGTAGGGTACCAGCTTCTATGTCCTGTTTCGTTATAGTGCTTCGAACTCATTAATCATAGCTTGCTTCCATTTAGGAGAAGCCAAAGCAGCTGACACTGAGTTTGGTTCTAAATCTAGAGACAAATGTTTTGAATTCTCAACTTCTAAAAATCCAGTAAATGGATACTTGGGCTCAAATACTCCATCCTTCGCACGGGTTCTCATGAGATGTATGTTGGTATGAATTGGACTGTGTTCTTGATCTGTAGATTGTATCAAAAGTTAAGTTTCGTTCAGCTGGTTTGGATTCTCCATTGTTTATGAGTTTGATGATGCAGAAATTGGACTTGCTGTGTGATTGGGAAAGTCTAATACAGGAAAGCGTTGTTCTTGATTCTTCGTCACATCTTCAGTGGTAATCCTATATTCTTGAGAGTTGATGATTAGTGGGAGAACATAATCATTTTTGGAAGGTGGCGAGTGAAGATGAAGAAACCTTCAGTGCATGGAAAAGTTGACGCATCAAAGATAACATGTCTAGAAATATATATTCGTCCAGTTGTGCTGAGACACTTATAACCTTTCTGATTTGAGGCAGGACCAAGATAAACACACTTCTGGCTATGAAATTAAAACTTATGAGCATTGTAGGGTTTCAAACATGGGTAACAAGCACACCCAAATGGTTCGAGTGTCTTATAGTCTAGTTCAACTTTGTATAACAAATGTAAGGGATTTGCACTGTTTAAGGTAGATGTTAGCATTCTGTTTATAAGGTAGACGGCCATTTGGAAAGCATCAACCCAGTAAGTGAAAGGGAGATGCACCTGAGCAAGCAATGTCAGACCCATCTCAACAATATGTCGGTGTTTCCTCTCAGCTCGACCATTCTGAACAGATGTGTAGGGGCAAGTAAATCGCATTTGAATGCCCACTGTTTGTGTGACAGGAATGAATGGTTTATATTCTGTCTTGTTATCGCATTGAAGAGCCTTTATCTTAGTATCAAACTTGTTCTCAACATATGTCCGAAATAGGTTGAATGCATGTATATCTTCTCCTTTATGTTTTAGTGGATACAACCATGTATATCTACTGAAATCATCTAGGAAATGTATGTAGTAGCGATAACCGTTTGTAGATTGTATAGGTGATGGCCCCCAAATGTCTGTATGTATTAGCTCTAAAGGAGAACCAGCACGAGACTCCAAATATGGTTGCCCACCCAAATCTCTGCATTGGGTCTGGATAGCCAAGATTTACAGTGAGCCACAGTTCTAAGTGCTGGTGGAAAAAAGTGGAATCTAGTCTCACTGTATGGAATTGAAGCCAAAACGACTTCACCCTGTTGCAGTCTCTTAACGTGTGCATAATAGTTTCCTCTTGAGAGCAGTAGGAACATTTAGAGTCCGTGGCAATATGGCACACCACTCACTGATGGTTGGTCAGGAGTTTGTTAGTGGCCAGTAGCCACAAAAATAATCGTATCTGCTGAGGTCCAGCCCATTTCTAGATTAATTTCCAAAATTTGCTGTTATCTAGCGCTGGGTTATCCGCTATAAGATCGTAGGCAAAGCGGTAGTAAAAATCCCGTTCTGAGCGGGTCCCCATGTAATCCGGTCCTCCTCCATCTCGTCATGAGGGGGAATAGTTGTCGTGATAGTCATGCAAATGCTAGCAAGAAGGTATGATTGGAATTGAGACCAACTCCAGCTACCATTCTTATGTACCATCTCCCTTACAGAAGCCTGTAACAAATTTTCCGGGGGATGTGAGGTGGTGACTAGGATTAAAGGACCCCAATCACTCTCCCAGACATCCAACCAAAAATTGATACGTTTGCCATTGCCCAATTGCCATTTGAGTCCTTGCCGGACGTATTGCCACGTGGCTGAGATACCCCTCCAGATGATCGAAGTCCCATTTCTGGCTACAGTCTGGGGGATACTGTGAGGATCAACCTGGTACTTAGCGCGGAGAACTTGAACCCATAAGGTGTCTGGTCTTGTAAGTATTGTCCACCCTAGTTTCGTAAGGAAAGCGTCATTTGAAGCTCGGACTTTTTTAATTCCGAGTCCCCTCGCAAATTTAGGGCGACAGACTACCTCCCATCGAATTAGGTTCAATTTCCTTTGTCCATTCTTTGCTCCTCAGATGAAATCTCGCATTAGCTTTTCCAGCTCATTACAGAATTGTCGCGGTAATCTGACCGTTTGCATTGTATAAACTGAGAGGGAAGATATGACTGGCTGAGTTAAAGTCACTTACCCTGCGAGGGATAACTCTCGTGCACTCCACCTGGCAAGTTTCTGTTGGGCCTGATCTAATATGTATTGGTATGTTTTCCTCTTGGTACGCTCATGTATCAATGGAATGCCTAGATATTTTCCTAGATTATTTGTACATGTAAACTGGAATTCTTGACTGATGAAGCGTGCGTTGTCCCGACTGATATTCTTGGAGAAGAAAATTCTAGTTTTTGCTTTACTGACCAGTTGGCCTAAAGCCTTACAAAAGGTATCCAGTACCCGTGTGACTACTTGAACCTGGTCAAGAGAAGCTTCTGCAAATAAAATCAGGTCATCGGAAAAGAACAAGTGCGAAATGGGTGGTCCATTTCTGCTCAAATGAAAAGGTTTCCAGGTTCTTTTATGGAAATATAATGACTCAGTCGTTCCAGATAAAGGACGAAGCTATAAGGGGAAAGAGGATCACCTTGGCGGATACCCCTAGCAGGAGTGAATGTTTCCGACAGGATACCATGCCAAGAGATTTGCATTGATACCGTGGAGATACACTTCATGATGAGGCTGTTTAATGAGTGCGATATGCCAATATCCCTTAACGTATCATTGATAAAATCCCAACTTAGTCGATCATATTCTTTTTCGAGATCAATTTTTATAGCCATTATACCGACCTTCCCCTTCTTTCTTCTCATTGAATGTATTGCCTCCTGAGCAATTATGATATTGTCAGTAATATGCCTGCCCGGGACAAAACTGCATTGCGTAGGGGCCACAATCGAGCCAAGGTGGTATTTCAAACAGTTCACTATTACTTTCGAAAGGATCTTGTAAACCACTGAGCATAAACTGATTGGTCGGAATTGGTTGATAAAATTCGGGGAAAGCACCTTGGGAATTAAAACAAGAATAGTTTTATTGATCTCAGTCTCCTAAAGTTCATGCCGGGAAATTTTTTGGATAAACGCCACTGTTGTAGGCCCAACCTTATCCCACTTTTGTTAGAAGAAAGAAGCATTGTATCCATCAACCACTGGGGCTTTACTTGGGTTCATATCAAACACTGCCTTGTGGATTTCGGTCGAAATAGCAGGTGTCGTAAGATACTGTATGGCCGCCTCTGGTAATACTGGAAACCCCTCAGAGATAGGAAAGCTATGAGTAGAATTATCTTTCGGGTTAAAAAGCTTTCAAAATACTGTATAGCCATCTGCCTCATTTGCTGAGGATCAGTGATCGACCGTCCCTCATTGTCAAGTAATCTAGCTATCCTCAATTTTTTCCTTTTCGCCATTGCTATGGTATGATAGTATTTGGTGTTCCGATCTCCCTTAGAAAACCAAGTACAATGGGACTGTTGGTTCCAATATATCTCTTGCTCACAGAGCACTTGAATTAATTCTTCCCAAAGCCTATCCTCTAAATTTGTCAAAGAATCAGATGTTTCAAATTCCATGGATCTTTGAATACCTGCCAACCTAGCTAGGAGTCACTTCTTTCGCTAAAAAATATTCCCACAGACATTTCTGTTCCACTTCATGAGTTTTGTGGCCAAATGGTAAAGAGTGGCTGTCACATTAATATGTCCGGATTGCCAATGTTCTTCCAAAATTTGATCAAACTCTGCATTGGTTAGCCAAGCTAATTGAAAACGAAACATTGGAGGGGGCACTTCTCTCCTAAGGCTCCTATCTAAATCCAGGAAAAAAGGTCAATGGTCTGAACCTAAGAAAGGGAGGTGGTTGTTAATAGCATGGGGAAAGGACTCCATCCATAATAAAGAACATAATAATCTATCTAGGCGGGCTTGAATATTTCCCCTCCTTTATGTATATTTAGGACCCACGTATCCCAAATCATGCAACCCACAACATTGAACACAATCTTGGAAAAATTTATTCACTATCAAAGAAGAGTTTGCCCGCCCTCCCTTTTTATCAGAAGCTTCCAATTTAGCATTAAAGTCTCCACCGATGATCTAGGGCATGGTAACTTCCTGGCCAATCCGGTTCAAATACGGCCAAAGAATTTTCTGTGTAGCAAACTGGGGGCTAACATAAACCGCAGTAAAAGCAAAACTGGAAGAGCCATACTGGATTATGGTATGGATAAATTGTCTATGTGCCATCACTACAGAGACAGCGAAGTCTGCGTTCCAAAGAAGCCAAATACCTCCAGCAAAACCCTCAGCCTCCACTCTAAAACTAAAATCAAATCCTAGAGAGCAAACAACTTTCTGTGCTCTTTTGCAACTTATACGTGGTTCAAGTAAAACCAACATCCATGGTATATAGATATGAATATAATTCCGCATAAAAGGAAGAAATTGGGGTCCTCCCGCCCCCTGGCAGTTCCATAAA
>JANIIA010000192.1:85746300-85769381 GCA_027478495.1 Erythroxylum alaternifolium | reverse complement strand
GTACACTAAATCCTTATATGCACATATCTCACTATTCACTACTGCATGAGCATGAGATGTGGTAATTTACCACATCTAGACCCGTTTCTCTGGTCCGACCCGTTCTCTGGAAACGGGATGTTACAAAATTTAACAACAATGGAGCTCTCACCTCCCTCTAGTTTTTTGGCCTCACTGGAGTCTTCCCTTTAAATTTTTCTTATTGCATCTCTTTCTTAAGCCTCATTTCTTAATTCCTACTGTAATATCTTCTTTCAAACATGTTTTGGTGCAAGCTTTGAGCTTTGCTTTTCTTTCTTCCCCTTATGTTTTCCTCATATAGATTTCACTTACTCGGGTGCTTTCTTTACCCCTTGGTTTATATTTGTCTTTAAGGGCACTCAAGTCTTTTTCACTCTCGTAATCTTTTCACCACACTCTTTCTTTATCATTTTAAGAATGATTTTTTGAAACATTCAATTATTGCTTTCATCCGTTTCCTTTTCCAAAATATGAAGCCTAATCCTTTGATTGAAGTTATGAAATCTTTAGATGAATTGTCATTCCCACCCCTCCCTTCCAATTTCTCCATACAAACTGGTGATTTTATTTTCTTGTGGACCTCTTTTGCATCTAAGTCCCTTGACTAGTCCCTTTTCTTCTAACTTAGTTTACTTACTTACTATAAGGAACAAGTGAAGAGACCATGACATCTTCTCCCACAAAAATTAACCCCAACTTGAACTGGAGCTAGGTGGTAGGGGAAAGTTATGATGTATCTCTAGAGTACTGTCCTTATTTAATGATAGAAAGGCTAGCCATTATTGCACTAGAAATAAATGTTATGAAGGATAGTGCAAGGAGCTGGGCTTCAACACTTGAAGACTTCTGTCTCAGAAAACATCCACCTTTTCTTAATAATAAATAATTGGGTGATGAGATCATAGAAAGGATATGTCTAAAGAAGTTACTACTATTGAATGATAATCTTATCCTAGTCAAGTTTATCACTAACAATAGAGTTAAAGAGATTCTATATGTTACTCCCTAATATGTTCAAAACACCTTATGCTCTTACAATGTTAGAAAACTTGGGAGATTCTAGATGTTACTCCCTAATATGTTCAAAACACCCTATGCTCTTACAATTTTTGAAAACTTTAATTTGCTTAAAGAATATTCAATAAGCTAGTGTTCCAGTATGGATCAATATAGAGTACCCCATTAGTATTAGTTGATGAAAGGACTAAGTATGCTAGCAAGATGTATTAGGAAACCAATTAGCATGGATGAAATAATAGCTCAAAGGAGGAGGATAGGATATTGAAGGTTGTGTGTGAGTGTTGATTTAGAGAAAGTTCTACTAAACACTATTCCTATCATAAGATTAGGAGAAGATAAAGCACCCTTTAAAGTTTCAACTCATGTTGTATATCAGTAGAAGCCTAATTTAAAAGAACAAAGGAAACAATGGAAAGAAATTGGAAGGAGGTTTGCTAGGGGGATTTCACAAAACTAATGGTCTTAGATAAACAAGTTGATGAGCATATTAATGACAACAAATTAAGTCCAGCATAGATGGTGTACAAGGAAGAGAGGGGACCTTGTGGAAGTACTTATTGATAAAATAAATGATGTTCAAGAGGGTGAAGAAGAACATAAAGGAAAAGAAGTAAGGGAACAAAAGGATAATGTAGAGAGGTCTACTACTCGAAGGACTAAGGAAGGAAAGGGTAACTAGGAACAATATAATGCTTCCTCCTTAACAATGGTAGACAACAATGATATGGAAATTAAGGATTTCAGGGTAGACAATATAATAAAGTCAAGAAGGAAGAATAGGTTCAAAGTATCTAAGCTCAAAAACTCCATACCATGTCCATAGTCTCATAGAATGTAAGGGGTGTTAATTGCCCCTCTAAACAATAGATGTTGAAAGTTTTTTTTTAAGAGAATAAACTCACTTTAGTGGGTATGCTGAAGACTTAGCTGAACTAAGAAAGATTTACTAATTTGAAGCTTTTGGGTGAGAGATGGACCTAGCTATTTAATCATTAACATCACTATTATGATCATGTTATGGTTGATTTTGGTAATATCCTAATTAATCTTAAGTATTACAATCCACTGATCATATAATATATTTAGAAGTGTTTTTTATCTAACAAAATATGAGGTTTTAATCTCTTTTGTATACAGTTTGATTTTTTCTTTCTAAAGGAATCCATTATAAAGTAAACCCTAAAATCTAAATAAACATATTCTATACCTACCCCTAATTGATTTTGAAGAATCTTTCATGTATCCTTTTCATGTCAAAAGCTAGGGCTATGTTTTCCTAAAGAACTTAACAATAGACTTTTGATATAGTGTTAAGAAGATAGGTGTTACTAATTTGAAATTTAAATGGTGCTCATCTATTTAGAGCAATAAGCAAAATTCAAGATGGTATATCAAGAAGAAGCTTAATAGGGCACTTGTGAATGGAGAATGGTTATCAACATTCCCTGAGAGTAAAGCTCACTTTTTGAAGCCTTTTTTCTTGGACTGTATCTCTCTATTTCAATAATTATAGTAGGTTAGAAACTTTTTACAACAATTGGATAAATTCTAATATGTAATAGATACCCAAAAAAATGTAAAATTAGGAGTTTAAACTAATTCTAATCAGTGGTGTGATGTTCTAAATGAGCTGGTATATATAATACCAGGTTATAATCCAAACCAAGAGAGGAAAGATGAATATGTTTGGCTAGGACACTCATCTAGAAGATATACCAATAAATCATATAAAGAAATCCTTGGAGAAAGAGGTCTGGTGATGGACTAGTGGAGAGTGCATGAAGCAAGAATTCGATGCGTAAAGTCTCCTTTTTTATGTGGTTGTTAGTTAAGCAAAGAATAGCAACTCTTAATAAACTCAACTTTTTCAATCTTAATAACTTCTATTTCTTGTGCAAAGAGGAACTAGAATCTTTAGAGCACCTATTTTTTAAGAGCAAAGTTGCATAAGATATTTGTAAAGAGGTTCTTAATCTATGCCATATTGACACACATAGATTTCAATCTTTTGAATTTTGGAGCTAGTTGTAGGTAAATATAAGCTTATATAAAGGAGACAGAGTTATGGTAAAGATAGCTTTCAATTCTTATATGTTTTACCTTTGACAAAAAAGTAATATCTGATGACTTAAAGGAGTGGAGAACTCTATAATGATCGTCAGGAAAGAGCTCATGTTATGGATCAGAGAATTGGTAGTTACGAGGAAAAAAAAAGTTACAAAGATATCGTTTTCAGTCTTAGAGATTGGAGGTTCAAGTAAGGAAATATGGATGACGTATATAATCTAATTCAGAGATATATCTAAATAACACAAAGCAGCATATGAAGTAGTTGAGCTCTCACTTTTGGAGGTGAATGGCTTAGTTTGCTTTTACTTGGGCTTGTACTTTTAATAGTGTTGAGTAATACTTAGCTCTTTTAAGAGATGCTAGAAAAAGAGAAATGCAAAACCTTGTAATGGTTCCTTCTGGAGATATGCCGCTTGTTGCTATCCTTACAAAACTATTGTATTGTACTCAACTTCAATTTTTTGTTTAATCAAATTCTTTCGTTTTACCTTTTTTAAAGAAAAACTTTGTTGAAAACTTAGTCTTTATATTAAATGTACAGTGATTTTTTTAAATATTTTTATATTGCTTAATTTTAATGTTTATGTTTAATCTATTTTCAACCTTTTCTTCTAATTTTCATCACCTATCTACTTCAAGTATAATAATATTGACACATAAATTTAATTTAAATATAATAAATAAATAGAATAAAATATTAGTGTAATTCTTAATGTCCCATCCTTATTTTTAACATTTTGTCACTTTAATATTTAATTTAAAAATTATTTAATTAATTTCTTAATTTATTTAACATATAATCTAATTTTAGTTTTTATATATTTCATTATTAATATAAAAATGATATGATATTCATAACGTTAATCCCAACATACTTGTAGTTTGATTTCCGTCTTTTTCAAATCATTTAAATCCCTTCATTTATAGGGGTTTGAGAGAGTTTATAATATTAATTTGATGTAATATATTAATCATATTCATTCTTTTTCTATTAAAAGAAAAAAAGGTTAGTGGCCATACTTTACTAATATTATTATTATTTAATAAATACCAGTGGTCATTATTAATCTATAAAATTCATAATAAATTATGTCAAGCGAAAACCTTAATTAGAAAAAAGTGAATACATTGTTTTTATTTCTATAGTTTTATTTTATTATGTTTCCGTAGCAAGTTGAATCAAGCGGAGGCAGGGGTGTTGTAGCCAAAAAGGCCACTCCAAGCAACAGAATCAATCATCAAAATGCGGAGAAGCAACCTAACGGCTTAATCTTTCCAATTAAGGTTCCTCTTTATAGGAGGTCTTCAGTTCAAGTCACGTTAAAAAAGAAGAAATGAAAAATTTGTCCTGTTAATGATCCTCTAGTCTCTTAAACAAAGCTCTTTGATTAGATCAATTACGGACGTCTCTCTTCCAACAATAGTATAGGAGTCGAAGCTACTAGAGAACTCGAGGGTTGCTAGAAACCTGATGCTGAATAGGGCCAGTGATCAATCAGCAGTTGACCAATCAAGTATGTGACGACTCCTTATACGTAAAAGTATACAGGCTACGTAAAAATCTGAAAAATCTTAAGGTTCTAGATTTACATCTACTAGAACTCTTAGAGGCTTAGGGTTAATTCGGAAGTAGATACTTAATAAACAAAAGGGGGGAAAGTAGGCTAAATAAGAATATATAATTTGTTAATAAACAGATAATGCGAGTGCCAACCTCACCATACGCATTATCTCAGCACTATTATTAACTTTCAGGATATTTCCGATATGCGGATAATTACGAAGTCTTTGCATCTACTTTCACTCGTCATTTTCTTGGCCGCGATCGTCTTGGCCGACATGGCCGATACAACTCCTACCACCGCCAGCACCGCAGATTCAGCAGCCGTTCATATCGTCTACATGGAAAGGCCAGAGGGTGAAGAGGAGCCTGAGGCCTACCACATCCGTACTCTTGCTTCCGTTCTGGGAAGGTATCCAAACAAATAACCCAAAGCACTTATGAATCATTATTCTTTTCATGATTCTTTTTTTAATGAATTTGTGATTTTGATTCAGTGAGGACGCTGCTAAAGAGGCATTGATTTACAGCTACAAGAATGCTGCTAGTGGTTTTTCCGCTAAGCTAACCGCTGCGCAGGTTGAACAGATGTCGAGTGAGTTTCTTTATTCTTTTATTCCTTTGTTTCTTTCTTCACGTAAATCAACCCTTTTCTATGTCGATTATGTCAATACAATCAAGTTCCTAGGGATTCGTTATCTCAATTTAATTCATGTTCTTGTGATTTGTCTTGGAGAAAAGTTTTACAAAAACACACATTTTGATCAGGTTGGGTAAAAGGAACATCCTCTATTGTTTAGTTTACCTTTAAAAATTTTCGTGCTTCTATGGGTTTTGCCTTGATTTACAGACAAGTCACAAACTTCACAGACCTGGGAAGCGAGGTTTCCCATCACAAGAAATCTTTACTTTTTCAGGAATATTGAAAAAGATCACGAGGCAAAGTGCTGTTTTCTGGAAACTTCATCACAATATATAGGCTTCTTTGAAAAAAAAATTTATTATACTGAAATGGTGGTTCTTATTATACTATTATCTACTATTTGTTGGATTTATTTTCGACTTTTACTCTTTCTGTATATTCTACAAGGAAAGGAAAAGTTTCTGTTGTTGTATGAGGTTTCACTTGGTCTTGAAGGTGATATACATTAGTCTAGTTTCTTAATACTTTCATAAGGGTGCCCTTCTTTTTTCCTTTAACTTCTTTGGGGGAGTTTCTTCTTTCTGATTGATTGGAAATTTTCATGCGCTAATCTTAGAGTCCAGATTTTGCTTAATTATAAGAGTTTTACATTAATTTCAAACTAAGAGTTAATCTCATAATTCATAACTTATTCCTTGCGAAATGCATTCAGCTTGACTAGACGCTAGAAAAGAGCAATTTCATATTTTCAAATCTCATGCCTCATTATATTTGGTGATTGCACCTTTCTCATTCTGCATACTCTTGACATACTTCAGACAAGTTTAGAACTTCTGCTAGTTGTTTTGTTAATTAGATGGAGAGCTCTTGTTTTTGTTTTTCAATCTGTTTATTGAGTTCTGCTTGTTGGTCCTTCAACGTCGTCTTCCGGTAGGCGTCGAAAACCGGCGGGTTTTGTGGATTTTACTATAGAAGTACCCAGGAGACAAATTCGAACCCAAAACCAAACCAAAAGGTCCCTTGCGAGTTGTATCAGAAAAACCATTCTTCCGTCTCCGCCGTTCTTCACTTCTTCTGCAGACAGCCTCACAGTCGACTGCTTTCTTGACCTTGAGCATCAACCCTGGCTCCAGGACATTCCTGGCTCCGCCACTGCCTTACATCACCCTGGAAAGGTCAATCTACCAAGCTCTTGTGAAGGCATTCGATGAGTTGCTTCTTGACTGGTGGAACGTCACGAAGATCGCAACTGTAGCTACATTCACCGATTGCTACGCCGCGAGAAACATCCCTACGTTACCGGGTATGGGGCTGTATGTCCCGGACATTGCTTTTGTGTTTGAGAATGATCTTGTGTTGTGGGGGAATGTTTGGAGCTAATACGATGGTGGAGATAAACCGTGATGTGTCGTGCTTAGGATTTCTTGGTGGCACCGAAGCTCCATTTTGGACTACTCCTATAATTATAGGGGCACATCAGTTGCAGGATCATCTACTTCAGTTTGATTTAGATTCTTGCAAGTTGTCCTTCAATTCCACACCTACGCCGCCTTTTATTAAGTGCTCCAACTTCAAGTTTCATGACGGATAAGTTCGATCCAATTTGCCTAGATACAATGTAGCTTATATTGATTTTAGATTAAATCGACCCAATATATTATAAGTTGGGCTCGAAAAACTTCATCTAATATGAACCCAAGCTCATGTTTTATGAATTAGGTTTAATTTGTTAACTTTGAATTAAATTAAATTAATTTTTCATTATTATTTAACTTAAAAAATTTCCCATCTCAAAGTTTTGATCATATTGAATTTAGTTCATTAACTTCAAGCTAGATATGACCGGTGTTTTATGTTATCTCTAATGGTACATCATAAAGAAGATAAAAAAAATTGACAACGTTAACTTGATTTGAATTAAATTAATCAGACAAATTAACATTATTTTGTTTAAAATTTGATGAAATAATTGATCAAAATAATATCATTTTGTTAAATTTTATCAAAACAATATCAATTGGAGCTTAGGCATTTAACGTGCTAAATTTCACTATATTAATTTCTAAGTCAATTGAAGTATAAAAAAAAGCAATTTTGAACTAGACCTGTATTGTTGCAACCACTAGGGATTTTGGTGAACAATGCAAACCCCAACCTCTGTACAAATTTCTCTTTCAACACCTTTAAGGAGACTTGGAAGTTAAGACAGCACAAAGTTGCCCCATGACATCTGGACCTTGTAGGCCTAAAATAGTCATCAACCCATGAGTAGGTCAACCAATTCATTCACCAATGTTTGGAATGAGTTTTGCAGCTATATATTAGTTAGGATGATGCTCTTTCCATGACTACTTTGCCATGAATTTGTAGGCGAAGTTCAAGTAGACATGGCTGGTTTCTAGCTTCCTAACTAAAACACCAGAGGAGTATCAGCAAGCAAATGCAGGAAGGACCATATATAGATACAATTTATAGGAAATTTTAGAGGGAAGTATGGTAGTGTTCTTAAGTCAAAACTCCTGAAAAGAGAGAGTTTTAATGGGGATTCACCAAGCTCATAGATGTTTAGGTATGTTATGGATAAACCCTTAAAACTGAAATAGGTAACAAGCACAAGCATGACTTGTTTCTTCCTAAAACATGACCATCCCTTGAATTTTGTAGGTAATACATAAACAAGAAACATACTCTCTGTTTTTTTTTTCTATTCTTCATGTTCTTTGCAATTCCTTGCAAGGCCACTATATTCTCAGCTTTTGGACCTTTTTTAAATGTTAGCCTTCCTTTTTGTGATTAGCCCTTCAAAATGAAAGTCAATGAGCAGTCATTTACGGATAGCTGTAACAACTCTTCGAATAGCAGCAGTTTAGAGAAAGATTATCAGGAGATGGGGTCGATTGGAACTTCTGTTGAGGATGGAGTTGTTTTCATTAAACGTTCCTCTTTTCGTTGCTTTCCCACTGAAATGAATCTAAACCCTCTTCGCATGGTAAGAACAAAACCTGAACCTGAGCTTTCGGTTTCTCTATGTTATGTCCTTGTCCTGAATTATGCATGAACATTCAAGTCCTGAAGCTGCCATGTTCTTGCAGATTTTAGCAGAGATATTGGGAACTTTTATGTTAGTGTTCTGTGTTTGTGGAATCATCGCAAGCACACAACTTCTGAGAGGAGAAGTAGGTCTAATGGAGTATGCATCCACCGCAGGATTAACAGTCATTATCATCATTTTCTCTATCGGACCAATCTCGGGTGCACATGTTAATCCCGCCGTCACAATCGCCTTCGCAGCCTACGGTCATTTCCCATGGTCCAGGGTACGACATAAACCTCTTACAATCTCTTCAGGAAGAGCAATTAGCCACACAGTTTTTTGATGCTGTTCCTGAATCGTCATGCAGGTTCCATTCTACGTAATAGCACAAACAATCGGTTCAATACTTGCAACCTATGTGGGAAGATCTATCTATGGAATAAAAACTGATCTCATGATCACACAGCCACTTGAAAGTTGTGCAACAGCTTTCTGGGTCGAACTGATCGCGACGTTCATCATCATGTTCCTTGCTGCTGCACTGACCTACCAAGCTCAATATGTAAGGAAGTAGAAACATGATTTCAGTTCTTCGTCAATATATAAAATGAAATCTGAAACTTTTTTGCAGGTTGGCCCTCTGTCAGGTTTTGTTCTTGGGATTTCCATTGGACTTGCAGTGCTTATTACAGGGTATAAGAAAAATTTTCAGTATCTCCATCACAATTATAGTATTATGTCTCCTCTCCTATCCTCCATGATAGGACCTACGCTTTATCTTCTTGCAGGCCTATGTCAGGAGGGTCAATGAATCCTGCAAGATCAATCGGGCCTGCAATAGTTTCATGGAATTTCAAGGACTTGTGGATTTATATTACTGCACCAACCATTGGAGCCGTTGCCGGAGCCTTTACGTTTCATGTGCTGAGAATCCCATGTCTGCCTTGTACTCCTACGTCACCCACTAATCCCACTATAGTTGTGACATCGTAGGCCTTGGAAGAAACTAAAATTCCTGCAGTTAAGGTCTTACCATCGTTTTGAAAGATGTTAGAAGAAGCTCGCTCTTGTCAATAAATCAATCTGTGTTATAGGTAGTCTTAAAACTCATTATCATCCCACCTAAACCTCTATCTCCACCATTTGTCTATCAATCAATAACGATCCCAGAGCAAATCAATGGCTTTCCATTCACCATTTCTTAAATAAGGCATCAGTTCTTCATCGAATATAATGTATGTACCACATGAATCCTGATGTCTCGGTGAGTTTGATATGAAATAACTTGTAATCCGAATTCAATGTAAGAAGTATCGAAGTTTTGCCCGACATTTTATTTTCGTTAATTAAGTTAATAAAAAAGAAAGAGGTTAATAAACAAGAAAGAGAAAGTTTATTTTTACATTTGATAATTAAATTTAAAAATAAAAAGAGAAAGTCCGTTATTTTTGTAAAAAGATTAAAAAAGGTAACTTTAAAAAGTATAAGATTGTGCATTTTTATCTTATATAATTTTTCCTTCGTTCGTATCCAATATTAAAATATTATTACGTATCAAAATAAATGTTTCAAAAATCGAATAAAAAATTAAACTATTAAGACATGAGCTTTTAAAGTTTAAAAAGTTCAATCAATATTAAATCATCATAAAATCAGTTAATTGAATAAATTAAAATATTTAAAATATAATTAAAAGAGAGTATTTTTATCTATAAAAAATTTAAAGTTTAATTAAAATATTAAATAAAAATTTATTTTTTTTAAATTTATGTAATTTTATTAATATACAAAAATTAATTAATTAATTAATTAATCAATTTTTAATAATTAAAATTATTAAAATAAATCAAATCGAAAAGTTATATACTAAATAAAAAAATGGGCAGATTCAAACTTTTTACTATTAAAAGACCGACCTGAATGAATTTTCTAATCATTGATTAAAATCAAAACAAGTGCAAATCTTTCAAATATCATGTTCCTTTCTCCGGAGCTTCAACTTCTTCCCCTTTCTTGTTTTCTGTTCTTTTTGGTACAAAGCAAAGATGAAGTGATAGCTCTGCTCTTTATGACAAGCATACCCGTATTCTTTAATGTTTAGGCTTTGATTAAATTTAATGCATGCTTTTGTTCTTATGTGTTTATAATATAATTATGCTAAATTATCTCCATCACATCACACATTATTTTTCAGAACAGACCCCGATCGGTAATGAAGATTAATAAAGATTCTTCAAGTGGCCATAATTTGTCAATTTGATGTACACCTCCAGTCTTTTCGAGTTTTTGTTCTTATTATGAGAGACATTAAGTAGATTTTGTTTTAAAAAATTCTTAGAATATGACTAATTATTCTTTTTTAAAATGGGTTAAATAGAGATTTACAAATTTATAATTATACTTATCATCTTATTTTCATATTTATGTGTAAATTGTTAATGACCAATAATTACATATCACCACTTAAAGCCCCTAAATGACGGCCTAGTGATAAAGGAAGTAGAGATGTACAGAGAGCCTGAAAGTTTGCCTATAAAGAACTACCCTTGAAAGAGTGCGTAATAATTCACAAATCGAATGCTCTTGTGTTAAAGATGAATGAGGGTAAGCGATTAGCCGAAGTTAGAAGATGTAAAAATGTATCAGTAGGAGAGAGTTTTACCTTAGAGGGAAGCACATGTACATGCACAAGCGGGACGCCCTCGACATCTAAGAGTTGCAGACCGACCATAAAACTTTTTTAATAAGTGAACGCATTAATTGTCCGCTCTCATATTGGGCAATAAGAGCTTAAGAAGGATAATCACTTATTCTTATTCTTAAGCCAATATTCTCGAGAAAAGAGAGTGGCGCAAAAAGGAGAGGAAAGCTCTCCATTCTTAGTTTTCTGTAGTCGGATCCTCCAAAATTAGAAGAATCTTTGGTTAGTGTGGTTTTAACTCTTATATAGTATTTATTGATAAATTATCAGTAAAAATAAAAATTATATTTTATTGAATGAAATAATTCAATATATTTATATATATATGTTAAATTTCTAAAACAAGTTTTATTTAAATTTTATATATTTTGAAGATATTTTAAATTTAAATTATACGTACTATATTTTTAGTTAATAATATATCATATTATAGAAAAAGAAATAAAAAAGAAAAACCATTTTTTATGGTTTCATAATTTATGAAAACTGAAAAAATAAAAAACTTAAACAAATAAAATCTTATAGTGAATTTATAAATAAAAACTAAAAATAAAAATGTCCCTATTAAATTACGAATTGATACGAAATTAGGTTTACATCATTTATAATTTAATTCAAAATGGTATGAGAAAAAAAAAAGAATTGGGTCATCCTATTTTACTTTTGAATTTTTATAATAGTTGCTTTATCAACCTAAAAAATTTATGAAGAATCCTTTTAATTCAAATACGTGTGAAAATATATTGACCAATCAAGTCACTTTTGTTTAATGTATATGCAATTTTTAATAAATCGAAATGATTAAATTAATCAAACTATAAAGTAATACAAATATCGGTGCAAATGTAAAAGTAATCATAATTACTAGCACACAATAATGTTTGCATGTCACTAGATAATCCATTTTCCGGCATCCGGTCGCTTGTAGGGTCGATGAACAAACATTGGCCAATGATCTTCATAGTGTCGTCATCTATGAAAGTTGATTTGGATTTGCAGAAGAAACAAGTTAAAAATGGGTGGTGCTCGTCACCTTACCTTGATAAGTGTAATGTCCCCAGTAGTCTTTGTCATCGCCTACTAGTGGTTTAGGGTCTAGGGATGCAAACAACTTGCGCAGTCCAATTTGTTCTTTTTTTTTTAATTAAAATGTAAAAATGACGTTTTATATATGTTTCAATTTTTATATCGGACTAGGTTGAGTAGCCTGAACCCGAGCTTAGCTCAAAGCTAATCTCAAACAATCTGAGTCTGAGTCTCTGAGATCCGATCAATTCAGACCTGATATGTTAAATTAAAATAAGGTCGAGTCTAAAGATTTTCTCTTTTAAAGTGATGACCTGTCGGATATTCTCTCGATCGCTCTAATTTCTTTTTTTGTTTCTGATAAGGATTTAATTAAAATATGACATTATTTTAATATTTCAATTAGATTTAGATTATATAAAATAATATTTCTTTTTTATTTTCAAATAATATTATTTTAATTTAAAAATACAAAGAAAATATTACATACATCATGACCCTCACAAAGTTGGGAGCTAATGCATTGGTTATGTGACTTTTTAAAGAGAGTAAGCCTTTGACGAATTGATAAAATTGCTCATTTGTAATCATAAAATCATATGTTTTAGTTGCAGCAATAATCTCTTTGTCAAAATACAAAAGAAATGGTACATCATTATTATGATAGGATTCTTTAAAGTCCATTCATTGAAACCTAATTCATGGTACCAAATGTTGATAAATATATACAATTTTATTAATAAAAATAAAAATAATAACAACTATAGGTTGATTAGAAATATTTAAATTTCTTTTTTACTTATCATTCTAAGTTATTAGAATGAGAATATTCGCAATATTCAAGTTCAGGAGATTTTCAATTCCAAAGATAGCCCTTGCGCAAAGATGACATGCACAACTCAAGAAGTGGTAAGTAAAATTTTGCAATATTTCAAGTATGAGCAGAACTTTGCAATGTCACATTTGCATGTAAATTTATCGAAACAGTTTATTTATTTAAGTAGAGGTAAAATTGTATATTATTATACCTTTCCAAAATTCGTATTGGTCCAGGATTCAATTAAGTATTGACGATGACGATTACGACTTATCATCCTAAGTTATTATTTAAAAAAAACACCTCTTAATAATAAAGTTTTCGTTTTAAAAGATTTTGTTTATCAAATTATTTAATGAAAATTATTATGTAAGTTTTTGTTATTTTTATAATACAATATGGATAATTAATTTAACCTACTTTTGATTGTAAGTTTTAAAATTAATTTGATAGAATTTAGTAACAAACTAAAAAATTGTATTCCACGTAATATTTTTATTTTAAAAATAATTTAAGGCCACCGAAAGTTTGTTGGTGACCATTTTAGGCTTGCAAATTTGTGGCAGCAGCTATCCTTTCATACAAGTGTGAATTTGTCCCACTTCATTACTTCCAATCTTATCGGAAACAGACCAATGATAACAAACTGTCGCTTTGTGGCTCACACAAATTTGATTATTGTCAATACAAAAGAATAGGTAAGTGGAGCATAAATGAAATGCACGAGAGGTTTCAAAAGTTTAAGGAAATAATCACCAAGAAAATTTTGGTGACCTTTAAGATATTATGATCGGCAAAAGTAATATCGAGGTCGAGGTCGAGGTCGAAGTCGAGCTCACGGTTGAATTTTATAACGATATAATATTAGTTAAATTTTTTATTTTATTTGTTTAAATTTTTTGGTCTAATTTTTAAAATAGCAGGTAAAACAATGATATTTATAATAGACGTAGGTTCTGTGTCATTCTCAATTTTATGGTATGACGTAAATGTAATCAATAATTGTAATCTTGTCGTATTTCACATCTGACGTGCAACCGAGAAGAATAATATTTATAATTGTACTTCATATTAAGCAGCATTAAATTATTTAATTATGATTTTACACGATTACATTTACATCCAACCAAACGTCACTTAAAGTACAATCGAAATTAATGTTTAATAATTTTAAATTTAGAAATAATCTGCTAAACTGATTTAAATTAAAATACACACCAACTAATTTCACATGGCATAGCATAAGTTTACGTTTAGAAGAAAGAAAACCAAGGACTCAAAACCACGGGCCGCCAGTCTAAACCATGGGCTCTAGATTATTAATGTATTTAATTTTTCTTTTTGTTTCCTTTTTCTTTTTCTAATAAAAAGAAATCTAAATTTTAGATATTTTTTGTTTGGTTTACGTATCTAAGAATCTCTGCGCCGCCTCTACAAAACTGTTGGAAAATTCTCAATCAAACTTTTGTATTAGTCGAATACGAATAAGAATAAGCAAATCTCTTACGTTGGAAGCTTTTGTCGCTCGATGGTTTTGTAGGAAGCGCCACCATTTTACCGAATTCTAATCATGTGTGTAAGTAGATTGATAAAAGTGGATGGATGAGATCGCAGATACAGAATTAGAATTGAGTAAATCATACAGTAAATTTTATCTCAATTTTGTGTAAGTAATTAATAAATTGGTACCTTTTTTTTAAGTAGATCAAATAGGATAAATTGAATTTTTATTTTATTTTCCCACCACCAAACCTTAAATGTGTGATCTGTACATTAATATTTTTTTAAAATTAAATAAGTCTTTTTTTATAGAAAAACTAAAATTCCTTACTGTTAGCTTGTTTTTAGTATCATTTTGGATTTTGATGTTACTAAAATAGTATTTATTGCATTTCAAATAATGGGCAAAAGTGATAACAAAAATAATGATAAAAATTTATTTAAATCTTTTATGAAACGTAAAAATGGAAATTATACTTTAACTAATTTTCAGCACAAATTATTTGTTGAAAAGTCTAACTCACTCTTAAAAGTTAGCTTAAGAGGGGAGATTTGTGTATTATTATAAACGATTGAATACACTCACACTTATCTGATGTGAGATTCTTGACATACCCCCTTATTTTAAAGTAGGACTGAACATCTGTTGAGCATATTAGATAAAGTGACAGAAATAGTCACCGCCTCAAACTAACAAGACAATCAAGTTCTGAAACTATATTGAAAGGCCTAACTCATCTCTAAAAGTTAGCTTAAGAGAGGAAGTTTGCATATTGTTATAAATAACTGAATGTACTTACACTTGTTCGATGTAAAATTCTTGACATTGCTTTAATAAGAAAAGCCCACGTAAGAGTTTCTTAATTTAAATAGTTGAAAATTTATAATTTAATTTAAATAGTTGATTAAAAATAAAATTATTAAAGTTTGCGTTCATCACTTATTTTTATAAACTATTAAATTATTGGAACACTTTATGGTTAAGAATCTATAAATATTAAAAAATAAGATTGATTTATGACCACATAAATAAAAGTGTAAGTAGTTATCACGGTGACTAGACTAGACGCAAAGTTTCAACTCAGGCGACAAACATGTCGCAGTGCACATCACGACCTACCGAACCTTGATGGTCCCGCCTTATCTATCCTTACCCTCTCCTTTTATCTTCTTCGTGACTATTCAGTCAGACCTGTAGCATTCATCATCCTCAATCCACCCGCACCACCATTCAACCATTTCTCTTTCCTGCCTATCTTTTATGTTTTAGTATAAGCCTCATAAACTATATAAGATTCACATTTGATTAGTTTTTGGAAAATAAAATATCACTAAAAAGAAAAAAATCAAAAAAATTTTTATAAAGACTAAAAAGAAGAAAATGATTTTTTTAAACTTCGTATATTGATTAAAAATATGATATTACTTAATTTTTATATCAATTAAAAAATTATAGATTTAATAGAGCTAAAATGGGTTGGCCATGAGCCAAATTCAAGTATTTTTAATAGTTCAGACCTAACTTCAAGTCGACTTAAAAGTTAAGTATTCTAAGTAAAATGAGATTGTTTTGCTTAAAAATGTTGAGCTTAGACAACTCAGGCCTAGACTTAACTAAAAAGATGTTATTTTACAATTTTAATTTTTAAAAATTTATCTTAAAAAATTGATAGGACTAGCCTATAGTTCGGCCCATTGCCATTGCTAAGATGAAGAAGTACATAATCTTACTTATAATTAATAGAGATATATTTATGATAGACTTACATAATTTATTTCAGTTTAAAGCTATTTATAATAAAATTAAATATAAGAATTTGGGTTAATTTATCTTTTTAAAATCAATCAAGATTAAAGGGATGAGCATTATTCAATTATAGTGATGCACATTACTTTTTGTCAAACGCATGATCGAGAAAACAGTGAAATGGAGAATCTTAGGTACTAAAATGAGGTGATGTCTTCAAGGGAAATACTTTTAACCATGAATGAAATCTAAAGATTCCTACTATTAAATATCTAGTTCTTCTAAATAGAAAAGGTGAAAAGGTCAATTGGTCCTTTCCCTTTATCTTGTAATTACTTCAATTTTTCGAGATTAAATTTTTTGTTCCGATTATGACGTTCTTATCATGTTTCATTAAATCTTATTCATACATTTACATAAATCTCACATAAATGTATGGATGAAATTTAATAAAATAAAATTAAAATAGAATAATTAGAACAAAAGATTTGAAGGGCAACTTTTCTAGCAGTAACCACTTGTTTAAGATTTTTTTGAATTTTGTCCGACATATATAAGTACTCAATTTAATTTGTGTAAGAGGTCGTGCGTTAGGTGTTTTAGTCTACGTAAATGATTAGTTGGTAATTAATTTTTTACGTAAATAACTATATATTATGTTAAAAAGAAATACGTTAGTTAAATAAAAATATTAATAAAACTAATACTTCAACTTTTCCTCTTAATATTTTTAAAATCAGGAGATATTTTTAATAATTTTTAAATAAATAATTACGTTTATTTTGTTTGGAACGTAGCACTAAGCCTCAACTTGTGGAATCTATAAGCCAGCTTGTGCCCTTTAAGTATACGAGTTGACGTGATTTTATAGAATTTGTGGATTGGAATTTGGGCCCACAAATCACTACTTTACCATCTTTAAATTTTTTTTGCTTTTTAATAATAAATTTGTTTGTTTATTCCTAATGTATCTTTTTCAATCGGGATAAAGTAGTGGCCATCAGAACACAGGAAGTCTCGTAAAACATGGGGCCAGGCATCCATGGTTTTAGGAGTTTAGCTAATTGGACCCGTCTAATTGAAATTAACTTAGGAGACACAATTTTACTAATTAAAATATTATATAATTATTCTAGAAGAGTAAAAACATGAACCACTCATGTACTTTAAATAAATTCTAAAAATTTATTATACTTTTCAATTTTTCAAAAATTTGTTAAGAAATGACTAAAAATCATATGTTATATAATTATCACGACAATTTAATATGTCTCTTATATCTAATTTTGGATAGTTAAACTTGTCTTAAACTAATAATTTAAGATAATTATAATAAAGTATTACGATGTAATTACACTTATAAAAACGAAATGAGGGGATTTTATCGACTAGATAGCAACAATTATTTCTTAGCAAGTTAAGAATTTAACAAACAAAAATTAACTATACAATATCTTTCAACTTAATGGTTGAATTAATTAATTAATTAATAATATCAACTATTTGATTCAAATAACTTTGGAACTATTAAATATATAATATTTAACATTAAATTCATTTCTAAGTGAATTTGAGTAATACCATGTATTATTATTATTATTATTATATTATCCAAATTCATAATCATAATAATCAAGAAAAGTAAACTTAACAAATTATAAATATCCAAAGGGATGCATTTTATAATTCAACATTTTAAAAAGAAATTATACCAACAAGCATTTTCTCTTTTTTTATTTACCTTTTTTTTTTCATAATCTCCAAAATAAAAGAGGCAACCTTTGGGATGTGCTTGGTTAATGAGTATGGGAAGGAAAGTATGGATAAGGAATGAAAACTACATACTTGATAAAGAACTATGATTGAATGAATAGTAATTTCATTCATACTTTTTGGTATTGGTCCATACCCTTCATAATTGAGAGAAATAGAAATCATTACTTAATATATTTATAGTTTGAGAAATTAAATAATTAACCTCTTTTCAAACCCATTAACTAAAATATAATTAATTAATTATAATAATATATTTCTTTTAACTAACTATTATAATTAAAATGATAATACCTATCTTATTTTTTCCCTATATCTATTCCCAGTTTTCCAGTTTTATTAACATTCTACTCTACTTGCGAAAAACCGCTCCCTAACCTTTTCGTTAGGAAGTTGAGGTATGGCGTGTGGTTCGAAGCAAAGACGTAAATGATTATAATTCAAATCGGAGTTACTTGTCAAGTCATATCCACGTGGCTTTCTTTCTTGATCAATCTTTGTTATTTTTCGAAGAAAATATCAGCCCCTTTTTTTTAAAAAAATTATTAAAATTTAAGTGACAATAAAATTAAATAATAAAGCAGTATATAAATTATAAATACCTTAAAAAAAGAAAATATTACTAATTTTATTTTTTACATCAACGTCCGTGTCTGTCACGCTAAAGAATCACCGCCAGCTAGTAGGCCCCACAATAGCCACATGCATTCGAATTATCACCCAAATCAATATAAGCCAAGAAATAAATAACTTGATTTGCGAAATGACGACGATACCCCTATCCCCATTTTTCCCCTATAAAGTGAAACTCACTGCCACTCTTCCGTCTCCCATGTCCGAGCTTTTCTAGCTATCGTCACAGGACTTGCTTTTTCTCGGTTCCCTAGCCGTGCGTGAACCCGTGTTTCGGAGATGTTGGGAGTATTCAGCAGTGGGATCGTGTCGCCGCCGGACGAGCTGGTGGCGGCCGGATGCAGGACGCCGTCGCCGAAGATATCGGCTGCCGCTCTGATGAAACGCTTCCTCGACAGCAACGCCTCGTCGGTGGCCGTGCGAGCCGGGGACGACGCTCAGCTCGCCTTTACTCACCACAACGAGTCACTGTTGCTTCCCAGGTAAAAACAAAAAAGTCTCAACTATGCCACGTGTTATCTCCTGTGACTATGCTTAATATGTTTTAACCGCCCAAAACATGCTTCGTATGTTTCAATCTGGTCGGAGAAATCATCTCCCTCCGATGATCTTACTGTTATAAGTCTAGTACGCATAAGTTCTAGCTTATTTTTTGACAGTCTCGATGCTCGCGATTGATTACTAGATAAGGAAATTGCGAAAAACAACCTTAAAAAGAAACGTTTCGATCAGGCGCACGAATTAATTTTGGTTCCGACAGTTTCAGATTCAGTAAATGATTTCAAAATATAAAAAAATAAATAATAATTTTCTTGTTTTCTAATCCGAAATAGAAATTATCAACTATCTCCTTTTTTTCAGTTTAAGGTATTGCGACATCATGAAAAGAAGAGCTACAAATTCATTTTTTAATTCTTCCTTTTTCCTTCATGGACATGATCTTCAGAACTATAATAAAGTTTCAGACATCTATGTTACACATCGGATTCTTGTGGGGTCATTAAGTCTCGATGACTGCCACGTAATCGGATTCTCTGAATCTAGCGGATGACAGTGGCTCCAAAGGTTGTCGGTTTTAGAGTCTCAAGAATGTGGAGAAAACATATTGACGTTGTTTGATCATGTGGACGGTCGGATCTTACTTAACTATGACTTTTTGTTATGACTCCTAACTATGGTTAGGTATTTTACTTGTTATTTTAGCATATTTGTTGACTAATTAATTAGTTTTATTTGTGATAACCTGAGCCTGAGGAAGTTGAGGGAGTTAGGTGTGACTAAGATGTTTGAAAGTAATGTTAATCTTTTAATAATTGCAATTATTTATAATACATCATTTTTGTATTTATTGAAATTTGAAAAAACGTTATGAAGATAACACTAAATTTATGTCGCTGTCTATTGTGTGAGACTGTCTAGCAAGGCCTAGGCTAGGGATGTCCGGATGGAGAAACGGGGTATGGGTGATTTAGGGATAAGGATAGCAGCTTCAAGCCGACGTGGGACAAATGATCCAGTGGAATCAAGATGGTTGTTGAATTATTGAGAATAATGCCCTTTTCTTGTATAGCGTGGGACCATCTTAGACTTTATATGCTTTTAAGAAATTGTAGATAGTGTTGGTGAGGTTGGTGGGTCCGCGAGTTTGAGTGTTAAGATCAACTTGATGTTATTGTCGTCATTATTGTTGTTCATAAAATTCATAAGATTGGCGGGTTTAAGGCTTCAAGCAGCTCGAATCCAAGTAGAGTTGGATGGGGCTGGTAGGCCAAGGGGTTCAAGCAACTCGAAATCAAATAGTGTTGAGTAGGGTTGGCGGGCCGGGCTTAGGGGTCTGAGAAGGTTGAAGCCAGATAGCGTTGGATAGGGCTGGCAAGTTCTCCAAGGGTTCAAGCAGCTTGAAGCCAATAAGGTTAAGATATCAAAGCGAAGTTCTTGCCCGAGTTAGATTGGAGTTTTTTTTATTATGATCCATTATTTGGTTTTAAATTATATGCTTCTTAAAGTCAGATGCATGTTTTACTTAGCCTAGTGAATTGATTAGATATTTTATCAATGAATGCAAACAGGTCATTCGCGGTCAAAGATGAAATCTTCTGCTTGTTCGAAGGCGCATTGGACAACTTGGGAAGTCTCAGACAGCAGTACGGTCTTGCCAAGTCAGCAAACGAGGTTATTTTGGTGATTGAGGCCTACAAGGCACTCCGTGACCGAGCACCTTATCCTGCTAGCCATGTTGTTGGTCACCTCAGTGGCAGCTTTGCTTTCATTGTCTACGACAACTCTACTTCCACCTTGTTTGTTGCTTCCGTAAGTTTTACCATTCTTATTCTAGTACCCGTTGCGAGTGCCCTACCGAAGCTCGTATTGTAATATCGTTTTTGATTTTATATGATGTTCCGTACCTTTTGGAAGGGTCTCTAACTATAATTTGGACTCTGGAACTTTTGGGACAGGATCAATTCGGTAAGGTTCCTCTGTACTGGGGAATAACTGCTGATGGATATGTAGCCTTTGCAGACAATGCTGATTTACTTAAAGGTGCTTGTGGCAAGTCTCTTGCTTCTTTCCCTCAAGGTGGGCAGGCTAAAAAGGAGAAAATCAGTTGTACGAGATTTTTACACAGTCTGCTGCTGCTGCTGCTTGTTGACAAGTGACTTTTTTGGTTTTTTCAGGTTGTTTCTTCTCCACAGCTGTTGGAGAACTGAGAAGCTTCGAGAATCCTAAAAACAAGATCACTGCTGTTCCGGCGAAGGAAGAAGAGATCTGGGGTGCTACTTTTAAGGTAAGACTCATGATACTCGGATAGTCCGATAAGAGTGTCAAGAAGTGATTAGTTCGATAGCATTAAGAATCCTTGATGATGGGATAAAGTTAAATTTTCAGGTGGAAGGGCCAGCAGTTCTTGCAGCCACAAAAATCTAATTCTTCACAACCTTTAAGCTCCAACAACCAAGTAAAAAATGGGACTGTTTGCGTCGTTGTAAATTCGGTATCTGGTCCTGGAAGAGTGTATGGCTCATGTTAGGGTAATGAGCAAAAGTTGAAAATGTAAGGATGTGTAAAGTTGCTGCGACTTTGTTTGTAGGTAAAAATCTCAAGTTCAGTGCAGCTTTGGTTTCCTCTTCCCCTTATGTACAACTTTATGTTCGGTCTGATCTAATAAGAAAGTTGTTTGATGGTTTGATAGTACTTGTGTCATGTCTGAATTACTTGCAAATAGTTATATCTTTTCTGTTTTAAGCTTAATTTGCAAATTTTCAAATTTAGATTTTAACAAGCCTTAAATTATCGAAAGCCTCTTATTATAAGTTACCAGGCTGCATCTAAGGTTTAGGGTAGAAGATGATTTACTCTGAAGGCAGCTTTAGCTTTGACGTTTTCCTTATACTAAATTCTCCACAAATGACAAGATTTCCTATGCACCTCAATTCTAGGTATGGCACCAACCTTTGGTAAATTACAATGCAAGCTTTGTAAGAGTGGATAAGGTTGGTAATGAATTGGACTGTGTACGAGATTATTTTTGGCTTCGTCTATTTTGATTACTTTCTAGTTTTAGTTAAGGTTGATAATGAATTAGATTGTGTACGAAATTGTTTTTAGCTTGGTCTGAACAAACTTGGTTGACGAACATGATTTATGCGCCGCTAATTTAGGGGTTTGTTGAGCATTTGACAAACTCACATCATCCATTTCAAATGGAATTTGCCTTGTTGACACATGAGCAATTCAACCTGTAGGATTTGTTTCTCCTCCTTCCATTCTTACTTTTCTAAGTTTCCCGATAACAGGAAGATTTGCGACAACTCTTACCATTTTTTCGGAATTATCCGATTATAGCACGACGTGCTAAAATGGAATTAAAATGATGATATTTTAATATTTTAATTATTAAATTTATAAATTAAAGTAACGTGGTCCAACTTATTTAAGGTTCTTATTGAATACTTTAAGTTTTACATTTCAATTTTGATTAGGACAATAACTTTTTGTAAATTAATGTATGTTTTTTTTGGAGTGGTTAAGGTTAGTAATAGGTTTGAGGATTCCTTTTAAGTTTTAACTCGGTTTATTCCAAATACCTTCAATCTCAAGTTAACATTAAAATATTTTATTTTAATTTTTAATTATTAAATTTATAAATAAAAATGTTTTATTGATCCAATTTGAATTCAAATACGTCTTCCAATTTCGAGCATTCTAAACACGAGTTTAGTCTAAATTTTGATTATTCTTAATTTAATTAATTAATTTTAGGTCTCAAACGAAAAATATTAGTAATCTTATTTTTTAACTAAAATTTTATAAAGAAATCTTGTATTTGAATTTTATTAATAAATCAATTAAATCAAATTTATCATTTAATTTGTTAAATGATTTAACTTAAAATATGTAATATATTCATTAATTTTTACTCGATGCAATGAAATCAGATCTTCTGTTCCAGTTATGGTATTCCTATCATGTTTCATCAAATCTCATCCACATAGTTATGTAGACTCCACATAAATATATGGACGAGATGTAAGACC
>JANIIA010000192.1:85731884-85746168 GCA_027478495.1 Erythroxylum alaternifolium | reverse complement strand
CTTGTATCTGATATGTATATGTGAATTTGTTTGTAAGTTTGTAACAACAATACTTCAGTTTGGTTTAGATTTTTCAGCGAGTTTGTGTTACGTACTATATAATTTAACGTATGTTTGCCTGAATAGTTTATTGGAAGTTTTTGTATGCTTTAATTTATTTGTGCTATTTTGTATGACATTCATATATCCTTCCAAGAAGTATATGAGTGTTACATAAGATCTAATAGAATAAAGTTAGAACAGAATAATTAAAACTGAACATTTGACGAGGATGCAATTCATATTCTTCTATCCACTAGGCATCCACCAACGGCAAGCCATAAGCACTCCAATTAGTTTACCAACCCATGTTTCTGATATCATATAATGCCAAGTCATTGTTACTAATTGTGTATTAAAATACCAAACACTTGTTTAGTGTTTAGGTTTGATGTTCCTGTCACACTCAAACAGTTTGCCTTTTGTAGTGGTCCAATTGACGCAAAAGTCAAAAGGCACTTATTCTCTACTTTTTTAATAAAAAATATATAATTGATTTGCTGTAAGGAGGACAAATGTGACCCAACCCATATGATAAGAAGATATTTATTTTTTGAAAAATAACAAAATTGGGCTACGGTTTAACAAGTCTCAACTCGACTTATTGTCATCCTTAACGTAGTCATGTAGCTTAATTTTATAAGTAATTTATTTATTTTCAATAAATACAATATTACAAGAAAATTATGACTTTTTTAATTTATAAACTTTTTTTATTAGTTAGAAATAAAGTTACGTACTATTAAATTTTTCTAAATCTTATATATTAGCTAAATTTTTATTAAATTATTGATGTTGATTAGATGAAGTATGTCGTTTAATACGAGAGAGAAAAGATAAAGAAAGCAATTTAAAAAATAAAGAAAAATATAAAAGACATAAAAGTAGTTAGAAGGTTATAGTTGGAAACGACGAACCAAACTGACTTTACTTAAATTAACCACAAGTCTTCGCATTAAAAAAATCAAAGCACTTACAAATTTTAAAAATAAGACAAATTGAAACAACGTGTATTTAACAGACACTCACGATTCCACTCTCTTCTGTGTCCTGTCACTCAAACCCCACTTTCTCTGTTAGGTTTTGGAGTCCGAAGAAAGAAGAACGAGAAACTGAACTCTCCGACTCCGACCAACCTGCCCAGGACAGGTATCGCCTTTCCTTGCGCTGTTGTCCGTCGGTTGAATTTTATAATTACGTCGTCTTGTGTTCTTTAGTTTTGGTTTTGTAGGGTTGATTTTGAGTTTTTATCTAAATTGCAGTTTTTGTTGTTTTGTGCTTTTCTGGATTAGTTTTATTGGTTGGTTTGAGCTGGATTCGAGGGTTGGGGCTTGTTAACGTTTAGTTTTTAGTCGTGGGTTTTGATGTTGCAAGTCAATTTTTGGAGTTTTTGTTCATGGATTTTAGCTTGGAATCTTTCTGCCTGGAAAAGTTTCAGTCTTTCTGTGTTTTTTTCCTTCCAGTTTTTCTTTTCAGGGGAGTGATTAAGTTCCTGTTCTTTGCATAGTTGGACCAATTTAGGATGGTGCAAGTTGTTTGCTTGTAGAGATCGTTATGCGGGATACCTTTTGAGAAGGCTGAGTTGAATTAATATGTTTGCTGCTCTACTTTTTGTTTAGATTTTTGTAAGTTGATCTCGTTTGTTTGGTGGATTTGAATTACACCAGAAGTGTTAGCTTCTTTCGAACTTGGAATGGATCAGCAAGGGCATAGCCAGCCTCCTGCAGTCGGTACCGTCGGAACAACAGCTCCAGTTCCGTATGGTATAACACCGTATCAACATAACCAGATGATGCCTTCTCCGACCGGATCGCTGCAGGGTCCTGCTCAGCCAGTAGGTCTTGGTGCTTCTTCTGCTCAGCTTGCTCAACACCAACTTGCTTATCAGCAAATTCACCAGCAGCAACAGCAGCAGTTGCAGCAACAACTTCAAAGCTTTTGGGCAAACCAATACCAAGAAATTGAACAGACTAGTGATTTTAAGAACCACAGTCTGCCACTGGCTAGGATTAAGAAGATCATGAAGGCAGATGAGGATGTAAGGATGATATCAGCTGAGGCTCCTGTTGTTTTCGCAAGAGCCTGTGAGATGTTCATTCTCGAATTGACGCTGCGTTCCTGGAACCACACCGAGGAGAACAAAAGGAGGACGCTTCAAAAGAACGACATTGCTGCAGCGATTACGAGAACTGATATCTTTGATTTCCTGGTTGATATTGTCCCTAGGGAAGATTTGAAGGATGATGTGCTAGCATCAGTTCCTAGAGGAAGTCTTCCCGTTGGAGCTCCTCCTGATGCTCTACCCTATTATTACATGCCACCTCAACTTGCTCCGCAGGTTGCTGCTCCTCCAGGTATGACTGTAGGTAGGCCTGTGGTCGACCAAGGACATTATAGCCAACATCCTCGCCCTTATGTTGCACAGCAGATTTGGTCACAACAAGAACAGCAACCACCTGCTGATTCTTGAACATCCTGTGGTAGGTATTGGTGTAAAATGGGAATGGCTAGAACAAATTTGTGTGTTTTAGCAAAGTTACTTCTGTGGGTAACTTTTGTTGGTAAAATACTTCCATTGCTTTTTTGTCGTCTTCCCTTCTAGGTGCACCTAGCCCGTAATGGATGGGAATTCTAGTCTTCTAGACAATTTGATTTACAGTTTATATTCTGTAAAATATTCCAGGTATCCTTTTTTCTTGTGAACCAGTCACTTTACTATGGAACCATACATTACTTGCACCCCTGAGGCAGAGATTCTAACTGGTTAGGAAGTTAGAATCGGGAACTCGCAGACGTCTTAGAATTCTCACGTTTTCTTTATGTAAGGACAACACAACATGAACTGTAATGACAAACTTGTGCAATTAAAAGGTGAGGATTATCGTCTTCGTCCCACTTGAACTACAGGAACAACATGAACTTAACCAAGAAAGAGGAAGAAAAATAGTTCCTCACAACACGGAATAGTGATTTTATTTATACTCCATTTTCACCCTGCAACACAAGATTTGTTCCAAGCAAAAGCAGCTGGCTTGTGGGAAAAACTCTTATGAATAGGGCCATTGGTTTAAGGTTTTCTAGGACCTCACATGTAATCAACAAGCCGGGCATATATCTTCCAAACTGCAGAACAAATTTTTGGAAGTAAAGATTTATACTTGAAAGCCACCAGAAAGTGTTCATTGCATCATAAAAAATTCCACTACCTTCTTCCCAAGCATTCAATGATATCACCAGTGAGGGTTGATCTTTTATTCTTCTCGAAAGCAAGTGATGCAGCCTTCCTCAACAACGCAGAAGCAGCTATGCAGCCTAACACAGTTGGATTTACAGAACTGTAACAGTGACAAAATACTATATGAATTCTCAAAAACAGAATCAGAGCTTTGAACAGCATGAAATTTGCATCAGTGTCCTCTAGAGCGTGGACAGAACCTGATGTTCAAATTCCCTTTATCCACCAAGATATGCTGACGAGCCCATGACAAAAACACGGCGACACTGGCATCATTCCAAAAAGATGGATTAAGAACATTGACACGTCGAAACATGCTGATCTACATTTTCAAGTTCTGTTTTCTAGGATGGACGATCCATGTTGTTGTGGCATTATCTTTTCCAGAAAAAATCTAGAAGAAATAAATAGGAAGAAGGTTGTGTGGAATATTCGGAAAAAGAACCAATTTTGCATAATGATGTAAGAGGAGATATCAAGGAACAAGAAAATGTGATCAAGCACCACAAAGGCGCGTCTTAACTTGGATGAGAAGTGAGGCGAATATATACAGAATGAGAACCCACTTATAAATGGAAAGTAATTTGAAAATTCTTCAAAAAATTTTAAACAAGAAACAGATAGCAAACAGAAATCTTTCTTTAAAGAAGAGAAGACACCTAAAATAAGTGGTAACTGGTTATCAGTTGCTAGTTTATCTCTCAAAAATCTAGTCAATCACTCACCTTCCGGAAAGGATATCACCCTGGCCGCCACAACGCCGAGGTGAACCATATATGCTCACTGACTTTACTGCATAAAGCAAGAGCTATGATGATCAAATAGTTTCAACAAACTAATAGAAAGCACCATCATCACTTAGAACACAGAATAATTAACAAGCCATATGGGAGCTTAGACATGTTTAATCAGATTCGGTGAGTAGTTAAATGTAGTAAACCAGGAAAGAGCACAGTGAGAATGAAAAATCATCATACAGGCATCAATATGAATCTTATCCTAAAGAGGTCATGACCTTGGATCTTCCAAGGATTAGGATTGAAAATTCGAGGAGATGAACCTAACAGCATCAGATACAAGACTCAAATTCAACTAAATTGAATTGTCATGTTCTGAATAATAGATGAAAGTATGGACTCAAAGAGACATTGAAGTACAAGACTATCAAAGTGAAAATGGTCTTAAAATAGTTACAGACACAAACTGTCGCAGTTCCAACTGTTCTATGAATTCTACCAACTATTGCATTTTCCAATAAATAACCTGAATCTCAGTTCCCAACAAAAATCCGAAGACAAAGGAGAAAACTCTTTGAGAAAGTAATTTCACATATGAGCAAATCAAAAGCTTGAAAGTGTGGAAGGAACAAGTGCAATAGTCTAATGGTGCAGTAACTTTTTCATACCCATCTCACCATCACTGATAAGATCAGATTTTCCTTTACGTAAGATGGTTATGTTGCCAATCCTGTCAAATCATGACGTTATAATAAACAAGTTCAGCAAAAGGTCCCAGAGACCTAATTAGCAGAGGAAGTTTTAAACTAACCTGACTACTCTAAATTAAACATTACAAATAAGACAACTTGATGACAGTAAATAGCAAACCAATATCGTGCTTAACTTTCTAATAGACCATATTGTATGAAGAAGACTCTAAGGGCAAAAATATGGTAATTTATCTACATGAGATTTCATTTGTGTGAAATATGTAATACATACACAAAAACCATCACCAAGGTAAATGGATCTAACTCCTAATTGTTTGGACATCTACTGCTAACAGGAGAGATGTTGACAATTGCTCCATTAAGAGATATCCAAACGTTGATTGCTGTCCCCTATCTCTCCAATACCCATGAAGTCTTAATGCTCTGATGTTTGCGTCAGAGATGCATCTTGCAGTTAAAAGACATAGTAACAACATGTCAAGGAATTACCCCTTGGAAAGAGACATTAATTGTGCAGGAGCATCTAGATCATCTACTTCACAACACAAAATTTTCTGAACCAGGCGCTTGTACTCATTCACATTTGGGGTCAGGACGGCTAAAGGATAATCACTAATGAGATCAAGACTGTTTGTTACAAGGAAAAGTCCATCCTGGAAAATATCCATTCATTAGCATAAACTGGCATAGAAAATACTTCTCAATTACTAGTTAATAACTGGGTTTCACTAAGGGAACACATCTTAATGAGATTATATGTATTTAATTGCTCATTACATACCCCATCAATGACAATTGGAACATTTGCCTGCCTTGCCTGCTTGATGATTGCACTCACACAGTCCTATGAAAGATGACCAAGATTAATAATTTTGCCCTATCAAACAGAAATCACCTGGCATTTCCAACAACTACAAATATTGCGAAAAAAAATGTCATGCACCACAAGCTCATCCTAACAGAAGTCAGAGGGGAAAGGAAAAATTTTCATTAGAGCGAAAGATTATCGTGTTTCAAATAATGGAGTTGAAACAGCAGCCAAATAGATAAATTGGCCACTTTGATACGTCTACAACCATATTATAAATGGAAGAATCATTTAACGATATCAAAAGTACCTTATTCTTTGAAACCGAAACTGAAACCGTGAAACTATCTAACATACAATGTGTAAATGAAGGAAAAGTAAAACATACAAGAAGAAATGGATCCCTTCCTAGGCCAGGGCCAATAACAAGGCAATCAAATCTCTCCATCCACTTGTCAACCTCCGCGACAACATTTTGAAATACCAGTTTTTTCTCCTCATCCCTGAAAGCACATTAGTTCTTCCAAACCCCTCAACTTTGTGAAGCAATCCTCATAAAAAATAGAAAGGATAAGGAAAGTACAAGCCTGAAATAAAACAGCTGATTGGCAAGTAAATTCTGAAAACTAAATCACCTGACACTATATGATTCTTCCAAAATAGGGTGCACAATCAACTCCGGACTATAGCTTTTGATAACTGGAGCAGCATCTTTTGTGCAGAAAACATGAGACAAATCTGCGCCCTGCAAAGCAAAGTAACACAATCTCTTTAACTGAAAAAAGCATCCCATAACCAATTATTGCTATAAAAATTGGAGAACAAAATTCAAGGAAGAGATAACAAACAGTTTTCAGAGCTGAAATAGCAGCAAAATATGGAGCACCAGTGTACTCTCGACACCCACCAATAACAGCTACTTTCCCTGATAGACAAAGTAGAAAAGAAACACTCAAAATGGAAAGTTTCGTGCTTTCAACAGTGACAGAACCCATCATTACCAGATAAAAGAAAACCAAGTTAAACAACGAGTTTTGTGATAACAAGTTTTCAAACAAAGCTATCACCTGCTTGGCCTTTATGTCTAGTTGGGTCAAGTTTCGGGGTGATGGCTCTCAGAATCGCAACAGCATCAGCCTCATAATGGGTTCCATCGCCAGACAAAGCTCCTTGCATTGTGTATTGACAATTCTGGCCACCAACTCCAAGCGACTTCACCAAGAACTGTTGCCTTCTGAAAACGGCCGCCGCTACGGTGCTATTCACTCCATGCTTAATTAACATCACCCACAAAGCACCGAACTTTCATAAACTAATCCAAAAAATTAATGGAAGATTACAACTTTACTCAGTAAAACCTTAATTCTGGCAGTACTTCAATATAAATTGCTAGAATTTAGCTTGCTTAGTACGAAATTTCACTCCTTGCTAAGAAATAAAGGAATTCATCGACGTGGTGATCAATTAGTGACAACTGAGGGAGCAAAAAAGTCAATCAAATGAGCGGTGATTGCTTAAGTTGAGGTTGTATCATGAGGAAATGCCGTAGATTTGATGTCTTCTCGTAGCCGTAGATTTGGTGGACCTCTAAAGCCAAGGACTTTGGTCAACGCAAGCTACCGGAAACCAATCAAACGATGCCACTTCCTTGTATAAGTGTCTTGTTTTAAGAGCGTAGGTACGGTGCTGACAGAAAGAGGAAGAGAGTATGAACCCCCAAACGAGACTGAACGCCGTCAGGTCAGGTATTGTGGTAACCGGAGCTTTAGCTTTTGGGTATCTAACATTGGAGATCGGATTTAAACCTTTTGTTCTTAGAGCTCAAGAACACCAACAGCAACAAGAACAAGCTCTCCTTAAAGACAAGTTCCGAGATCAGGATACTCCTTAAACCTTTTGTTCTTAGAGCCCCAGTTTAGTTTACTTCAGTTTCCACCCTCTGTTTCTTAGCCCTTACAGTGACAACAGGTTATATTGTTTGATTCTCCTGTATGTTTAGGCCGTTTACTCGGTGGGTATTCGGTTTTTTGAGGATTTGTCTTTGTTCTGTCAATCGAACAACTTTGTACTTCGTGGTTGCGATTACCGTTTACTGTCCCAAAATGTTGTTGGTTAGGAGTTTGATTTATATGTAACACCAGATTGAAATGAATTACATTTGTGTACTTCTTGATTGGTGAACTGTTAATCCTTCGATATGACCGTATTGAGTCCAGATTTTGAGCTTGCCTTACTTGTGGACGCATCGAATTCGTGTTATTCTTGATTCATTTTGCTTAATCTGTGTGCAACTGAAGAGTTCTTGAAACAAATGGAATCCTTGGTCACGAACACATTCGATTGATGATAAAGAAAGAGAATTTCTTCGTGATTGTAATATATGTCTCTGTTAAGCTATTGTCTTGATGGTCTTTCAAGCTGATAAATATTCATGGTAGATTGATAGAGAAGAAGATGATGAAAAGTTTGTGTGCGTTTTCAACTTTGGGCTCAAGTTTTATGTTATGTGGTTGGCATATGCCATCCACTTGAATACCGTATCCGTTATTGTGGATGAAATGAGGAGTCTGTTGCAGTATGGACTGAAATTGAAAAAGCAAGAAACAGGAATTCACAAAAAATGATCAGTCTGCTGTAACACAAGCTGAATTCAGAAGTAAAGCCCGGGTATGGTATAACGAATTAGGAGTATTAGAGAGTCGCTTTGTATTCTTGCAGAATGCAATCGGAGACAGATTCTATTGTGAAAGAGCTTATATATTCGGAGGTAGAATTGTTTGCAGAGCAGGTGATGTTCCGGATTCAGCCATTTTAACTCTACCGAGCATAGACTTTCTACGTTGACGATCTCTGATGCTCAGATGATGTATGGTCATTAATACACTTTATTGATTGTTTTTCTTGGTTTATCTGCTTCTCTGGAGCTAATATGAGTACTTCTTCAGCCTTAGTTGGTTCAGTCTATTGCTTTCTGTTTTCTACTGGATAAACTGAAACTCATACCTCAATGTTGATGAATCGATATCGGTTATGTTGACACTACATGTTTCTTAACATTGCGATCAATTTAGTATGGCTTCTGTCTTCATTCACTTGTTTCTCGCCTTTACGATAAGCTGGTATTTGAGTTTTATGCCTGTGTGATGAACTCTCTTGAAAGTTTCATCTATATCAGCATGTTTGCCTGTGATTCCTGCTCAGTTGCCTGGCACTGTGAACTTTTTTCTTCTATTCGCATTTAACATAACTACACTTTCAGACTAATTCTCACTAGAACGGGCATCCATATCCAACAGGTATCCGCTACTTGAAAATTTCAACGAATCTGTTTTAGATTCATCTCTAAGTGTGTCTGCATATATGATAGATGTTAGCACATATCAGCCTTTGAGCAATAGCCTTGATTTGTCTGAATCAGATGTTCACTCAGGTTGTGGTTATTAGGCTTAGCAGTGGGTGGGAATGGATTAGGCCCAAACCTTATTCTTTTAATAGTTCTAAACGCAATTCAAATGTAAAGCTCGATCCGAGAACCTTTTTATTAGGCCCAAATTCGACTCGAGCAGGACTTGGCACATGTATTGGTCAGTATTAGGGATGCATATAATGTCTTGGTTGTATATAAGTTCACTTAAATCTAGTCTAATTTTTTCCTAAGCTCTCTCAAAATCCTCTTCTAAAATAATGTCATTTTAATTTAATTGTTCGTTCTGATTTTAAATTTTTTAAATATACAAATTAAAACAATATTGTTTTGAATGATTAAAATAAAATGATAATATTTAGGAGAGGAGTTAGAGTGCTTAACCTATGCTTTAAGTCAACTTTTAAATCCTCTTACTTACATTCTCTCGATCGAACTTGTTGTAGATGGTTTGTTTTGTGCGGAACATTCGGTTAGCGTGATTTGCAGATTATTTTGTCAATCCGAAAGTTTACTCAATATGCATCTAAAGGATGGCGACTGCGAATTCTTCTGTCTTAAAAAAAAAATCTTTCTAAGCTCTTATTAATACGTGAACTTCTTAATAGGTCAAAAAAATTGATCGATTACGAATTTATTTAAGTAGACAACAAAAATTCTTAGCATTTATTTATAGTAATTTTATTTGACTTTTAATCACAAATTTAATAAATAATCACCTTATATTAATTAGGTTTTTTTTACTAAAGTCATTTAACTATATCTTTTATTGGGATGGTTTATTATCTTTAATTTGTATTAATTTAGTTATTTTAAACTTAACTTTATAAAAAAATGTAATTAATAATTGTATAATAAAAAATTATTAATATTTTTCTCTTAAAAAATGTTAATTACAACAGTAACATGAATAAAAATCATAAGTGATTTATTTAATGTCTGTGTAATTTGGAGACTTGCCACGTATGTACAAACGTGGATATTAGTTCCATCCACATTCACAAAACCATAAATTCGTACATGGTGGTTACACGAGGCTGTCGGTCCTAAGCCGCTTCTTGCGCTGGCAAACCACGTTGGAGCATTTGTTTTTGTTAGAATGTTTTAATTATATTCGTGTGAACTTTATATAAATTTATGAATAAAATATAATATAATAGAGTAGAAAATGGGTAATTGAAACAAAAGATTTGATCTTAGACAAATCACGTGTCTCAGCCTATCTCCAACCCTTAGACCAAAATTTTACACGAAATTTAGTGTAAAACAGAATATTTCAAGAATTTTTTTACAACAAATTTTTTAATACTCCAACCATTCTACACTAAATTTGGTGATCAAGTATCTTCAAAGAATATTTCACAATAATTTAGTTATTAATAAATTAAAATTTATATTTACACAATAATTTTTTTATTTTTTATTTATAAAAATTAAAATAAAATCATTATTCTTAATTAATTAATTAATATATCCTTTATAATAAATTAATATTATTTAACATATATAATTAATATTATTGCAACAACAAATTAATAACTTACATAAATATAATATTTTTATTACACATTTAACCTCTAATCCTCTGAATTATCATATCGTTCTCACAAATGTTCAATTAATACATTATGAAGTTCATAATGAGCTTTTTTATCTTTAATTTGCTTATGTCTCGCAAGAAATTCTTGAAATATAATTGTATCGTCTCTATTAATATTAATTTCATAGGTTGGCATTTTGCTTCAATCTTATATGGGCGCTTGGGTATCACGTTCATCCTCAATGATCATTTTGTGCATTATATAATACATGCTGACAGAATATCACATAATATGGCTTTTTTACAAAAAAACGCAGTGGTCCCTTAATAATTACAAATCGTGATGAGAGAACGCCAAATGCACGCTCAACATCCTTTTTACATGCTTCCTGCATCTTTGCGAATAACTTCTTTTTTGGGCCTTGGAGATTATGAATGGTTTGTATCAAGGCAAACCATTTTGGATAATACTATTAGCTAAATAATATCCAGTATCGTACAATTTTCCTTGAATAACATGATGAGCAGAAGGTGTTATACCTTTGACAAGATTTATGAACAAGTGAGATGCCTCCAACATATTAATGTCATTATTTGACCTTGGCAAACCAAAATGTGCATGTCATATCCATAAATCATAATCATCTACAACTTTAAGAATAATAGTTGGAAATCCACTACGTCCAGTATATTGTCCTATCCAAGCTGTTGGACAATTTTGTCATGTCCAGTGCATACAATCTAAGCTCCCTAACATTCTTGGGAAATCACGTTCTTCATTAATTTTAATCAGTCTTGCAATATAGTTAGCATTCGGTGCTATTAGATAACGCTGTCCAAAGACCTCCACAATGGCCCGACAAAACCTGTTTATGCTTTCAATTGCAATTGATTATCTAATTTTAATGTATTCATCAGTTAAATCAACCGATACACCATACGCCAACGTTTGAAATGCTGCTGTTATTTTTTGTAAAATAGACAATCCTAATTTATCACATCCGTTTCTTCGTTGCATAAAGTAGTCGTCATGACCTTTAATAGCACCAACAATTTATAAGAATGAATTTTGACTCATTTGAAATTGCCTGTGAAACATTTTTGTGGTATATCTTGGATTTTCTGCAAAATAATCATCATATAGTCTTTGATCTGCTGCAGCACGGTCACGATAAATTACTCTATAACCAGGGATTGAGCCTTTGTGCGTTGATTGGTTCACTATATTGTTTATATAGTAATCCATTGCAAAGTTGTTATATGTATATGCAGATAGTAACGCTTTGTTTTGTGCTAATATTATAAAAGTGATATTCAATTCATCCTCCGATAATGAGAACGAAGATGAGGATGATATATGAGAAGTACCAACATTAGTACTCATAGTTGTAGTAGATAAATATGGTGAAGTGATTCATTCCCTTGTATAGTAAATAATTCATTTTATACTTTATCTCATTTATCTCTACACAAAATCTAACTTTATCTCTTCGCAACCGTTAAATCATATTGTATTCATCTCAACCGTTCATTGGTATTCTTATCTTTTCCACACAATATCTAAGACAAGATAAGGAATCTCTACAAAAAATCTAACTCTATCTCTTCCCAATCGTTGGGTTAGATTGCATTCATCTCAACCGTTCATTGGTATTCTTATCTTTTCCACATAATATCCAAGATAAGATAAGGAATCTTTGCAAAAAGTCTAACTCTATCTCTTTCCAACCGTTGGATTATATTGCATTCATCTCAACCGTTCATTGGTATTATTATCTTTTTCACACAATATCTAAGACAAGATAAGGAATCTCTGCAAAAACTTTAACTCTATCTCTTCCTAACCGTTGGATTAGATTGCATTCATCTTAACCATTCATTGGTATTCTTATCTTTTCCAGACAATATCCAATACAAGATAAGGAATCTCTGCAAAAAATCTAACTCTATCTCTTCCCAACCGTTATATTAGATTGAATTCATCTCAACCATTCTTTGTTATTCTTATTTCTTTCACACAACATCTCTATAAATAGTTGATTTGTTCTACTAAACTAAAATCATCATTTCATATAACACTCTTTAAAACCTATCTAAAAAATGGCAAGCTTAAATTTAGGTGTAGAGTCTTCAAATACCTCTCTAAGTACATCATATTTAGTTGAAGAAGATCGAGTCTTGTGTTATGTATATCTTAATGTTTCACAAGACCCAGCTACTGGTAGAGATCAATCTATGACTCAGTTTTGGTTTCGTATCACAACTGTGTATCATCAAATGTTGTCGAATCATATCATCACTGTTTGACCTTGGAGATCTCTTAACTAATTAGCACATTAATAAAACTTGTTGATTTTATAAAGGACTAAGGCTC
Organism: Erythroxylum alaternifolium; assembly: GCA_027478495.1. Lineage (NCBI taxonomy): Eukaryota > Viridiplantae > Streptophyta > Magnoliopsida > Malpighiales > Erythroxylaceae > Erythroxylum > Erythroxylum alaternifolium. The sequence goes on along the minus strand of JANIIA010000192.1, from coordinate 85,733,298 downwards.
ATTGAGTTTCTCTCCTATAAAATGTTTGATCTTTCTAGACAAACTCATAATTTAATCCTCACGCTTTTCTCATTATTTTAATTTGGTCATACATTCAAAGATTTATGTTCCAATCTCTAATTTGAAAGAATATAAGATTTGGTTATTATATAAATAAAAATACTTGCAAATTAATAACTTATGTCTGATTTTTTTTGGGTGAACAAACAAGGCACTTAAGGGATTGTATAATTAACTAGTAATTAAATTAAGGGATTAAAACAAAAATTAAAAATGTACAAATAAAAAGAAATTTTTGACTTAATTCGAGAACTAATTTATGAATTTAGACGTTTAATCAAATTTCTGTTTGTCTGAGGATCACCCAAAAAAACAAAATTTGTCACATAATGTCTATTTGTCATGTGAAAATAAATAAATTTATAAGGATAAAATACATTTGTGATTTAAATAATTGAAAAAACTTTTTATGTTTATATTTTATTAATTTTTTTTTAAATTTTTAAGTTTTTTGAGAATTTCCTTTTTTATACTTTTGTTAAAAAATAATAATGAAATGCACGTTGATACGAATATTATACATAAACCGATTAAATATTGTTAATATGACAATCTAATATGACTTTTAAATATAATTCGAACTAATTAAACTTGACTTAAATAAAAATAAAGAGATATTAAATTATTGGTTTAAGTTAGATTTAATTGATTTCGATTGAGATTAAATTTTGAGTTAATCGTCATGTCACATGTATTTTGTTATTATTTTTAATATATGTTTATCAAAATAAAATTTTTTAAAATATAAAAAATATATGATTTTTTTTATTTTAAGGATTATGATGAAATTCTTGTGTCTTTTGCCTAAATCTTTCATTATAGTAATAGGAATAGATTTCATTAACTTTGAATCTAATGTTTTAATTTATTTAAAGTATGCAATTTTATGGATAAATTAAAATATCACATCAACCTATATTTTTAATAATTTCTTATGTAAAGAGGAGTAAATATTTCTATTTTAAAATATGCCCTCTTCAAAAATTATAAAAGGTCTTATTTAAATTATAAACTTGTTTGTTATTTTTATTAAATAAATTAAGAAGAATAAATGGTTGTCACTTGTATAATATATTAAAAATATAAGTTTAGATCTTAATTGAGCAAGTTTGAGAACTTTTTTATTAAGCCAAAATTCAACCCGAGGGGCGGAGTCCTGGATCTTGGCACAATAAGTAATGCTTTAGATAAAGCGTAAGGTTATGTTTGGTTGAACGCAAAGTTTTTGATATAATGAAATAGTCTATAATAGAATGAAATATAAATAGATGTAATATTATAAAACTATTATTTGGGAGGGATGGAAGGATTCACAATGTAATATAGTGAAATGTTATTTAGAAGATTGATGAAA
>JANIIA010000192.1:85699169-85731784 GCA_027478495.1 Erythroxylum alaternifolium | reverse complement strand
TTAAAAATTATTTATTTATATTTTTATTTATATAGAAATATATACAAATAATTAAAGAATAATTTTTATATATTTTCTATTTTTATTAATAAAAATGTTATTATTTTATTATTAATTATATACAATTTTTATTAATAATATAAAAATATTATTATTAGGATAAGGAGAAATACTATAAAAATATTATTAAATATATACAAGGGGTTAGGGTTAGAAGAAATAATTGATATTAAGAAAAATTATTGAGAGTATATTAGGTAGTATGTATTTATTAGTTTACGTTCCATCCTAAACCCTCCAAATCAGATATTTCATATTTTTCACTGTTTATGATGAAATAGAACGTAACATGAAACCCTCCGCTTCTACCCCATTCCATTCCATCGTGAAACTCTCAACTAAATGATAGAAGTGTGTTACGTTAGGTTCCATTCCATTTCAAACATTCCAACCAAACAGGCCTTAAGGGATTGTATAATTAACTAGTAATAAAATCAAGGGACTAAAACATAAAATTAAAAATGTACAAATAAAAACAAAATTTTGACTTAATTCAAGTACCAATTTATGAATTTAGACTTTCATCTCTCTTCAAGAGATCAGATAGACAAAAGCTTTAATCAAATTTCCTTATCTTGTTTGTATTAGGATCACCCAACAAACAAATTTTGTTCACGTAATGTCTATTTTTTAAGTGAAAATAAATAATTTTATAATTAAGGATAAAATACATATATGATTTAGATAATTAAAACAGAGAACTTATTTATGTTTAAATTTTATGAAAAATTTCTTTCTAATTTTAATTTTTTTTGAGAAATTCCTTTTTTAATACTTTTGTTAAAAATACTAATGAAATGCACGTTGATACGAATATTATATGTAAATCGATTAAATATTGTTAACATGATGATCTAATACAACTTTCAATCCTGATTCGAACTAATTACACCTAACTTAAATAAAAATAAAGAAATCTAAAAATTTTTATTTAAGTTAAATTTAATTGATTTCGATCAATTTTAAAATTTGAGTAAATCATCGTATCTTGTTATTATTTTTAATATAAGTCTATCAAAATAAAATTTTCTAAAATATCATAAATTATATGATTGTTTTTATTGATTATGAATGAAATTCTTGTATTTTTTTTACCTAAATCTTTAATTATAGTAATAAGGATGAAGTTTGGACTACTAAATTTAATAGATTTCATTAACTTCGAATAAGGTGTTTTTATTTATTTTGTCTTACAAAGTATGCAATTTTATGAATAATTTAAAATATCACGTCAACATATATTTTTAATAATTTCTTAAGTAAATATTTCAATTTTAAAATATGCCCTCTTCAAAAATTCTAAAAGGTCATATTTAAATTAGAAACTTATGTTTGTTATTTTTATTAAACGTAATCAGAATAAATGTTGTCATCTACATGGTTTTCATGGTTTGAATATGGCTTGGAATAAAGGAAAAAAGAAAGTCATTGTTCGGTCTGATTTTATTGAAGTGATTGAAGCTACCTATATAGTGATCAAGCGGATACTTTGAGATATAAGCTGATTTATCAAATTAATCTTCTGGTTGATAAGAACTGACAAGTTTGTTTTCTTTACATTTTTTGGAAGTGCTAATATAGTTGCTTATTATCTTGTTAAGTTGGGTCTCAAAGATGTTGATACTCTTGGTTGACTATTTCATCATTTTGCTCGTATTATGACTATTCTTCGTCTGCATAATATTGACCTCATTTAAGCAAGCTTTCTCTTTACGTTGGTTTGTTTTGTACGTTCTCTTCGTATATACATACATACATACATATATATATATATATATATATAATTGACCACATACTTGTACCCAAAATCACTTAAACATCAAGTCTTAACTCAAAAATTGCTTAACTTCTCATCGAGGGTAACGGTTAACATCATGACTCGTGATGATTGACATAGTCTACGTTCATTTCCATTTTTCAAAATTTTTCTATTTTAAAAAACCAAATAATAGAAAAAGTTTACTCAAAAGGAAAAATATATATTAATATCTCTCTTAATTGGAAAACAACATTATCGAAATTAATAACACTTAATTTTTACTTATTAAATAATTTTTTATACAAATAGCGTATAAAAATTTACGTATTTCGAATAAATGGTTGGCGAGATTTGAACCAAAATAATTATAAAAATAGTTCTATTTAGTTTTTGTAAACTTAACCCTAAAGTTTATGTTCGAGTTTAGGCATATATTAAGGCTATGTTTGATTAGATGTAAAGTTTTTAATAAAATGAAATAAAATAGAATGGAATAAAATGGTTTATAATGGAATGAAATGTAAATGAACGTAAAATTAGAAAATTGTTGTTTGAAAGGAATGAAATGGTTTATGATGTAATATAGTAAAATATTTGTTGGATGAAGGGTTAATAATGTAGTATAGTGTAAAGTTGTTTATCATTTTACATTTCATCATAAACCTTCCAAATAGAAGTTTTTCATTTTTACTGTTTAGGATAAAATGTGATGTAATATGAAACCTTCATCTTTTATCTCACTCTATTCCATTTTATTATAAACGCTCTTCCTAAACGATAGAATAATATTATGTTCCATTCTATTCTATTAATAAACTATCCAATTAAACATAGCCTAAAGCTTAATTGGCTTGAGATTCGTGTCCCAAATTTAATCGGGCCCTAAGTTCGATCGTTTTTATTTAAAAATTGAAATCTACTTTTTTTTTCCTAAAACGATACCATTTATATTTGATATATTTAAGATTTAGGTAAGATAAAACGAAATAACCTACATTTGAGTTCAAATTTAGTCCAAAATTTAAAAATTAAAAATAGTTAACATGAAGTTATTAAGGCATCCATATGATGGATAGATCTAGATCATATGGTTTTTTTTCTTTTTGGGTAAATTCTATTAAGCCAGATATAAGAGAGATTGTGTTGTTGTTTGTTGGAGAAACTATAGATTTAGATTTTTGAAGATTTAAGAAATACATTAATAGCAATTTTAAAATTTGATTACTTAACACAAAATCATAATCCCTTCCGTACAAGTTCTCCGGATTCACAATCTGAACGCTGTGAACACCACCCCTCTCGTACCACGTGATATACACGCTCCAATCAAGAAACAAAACGAATCGTCAGGTCCCAATTCCGAACCAGCAAGGTTGCTCTTCACGTCGTTATAGTCGCGTGGAGCGCTATTACATATCAGTTACATTCCACACCCACTAAACCACGAGTGAGCTTAACTGCCAACACCAACGCTCGTCCGTGACGTTCACGTACTTGACAGCCCAATACTGCTCTCTCCCCTCATCGCTGGGACCCACATATCCTCTTCTCTTAAACTCTCCCTCTCAAATTCTCCCCCCTCAGTTCCTGCGTCGCACCCGTTGGCGCGTTAATTTTCACCTCCTTCTTTCTCTTTTTCTAACATGATACTGTATAGCAACGGAACAAAAGAAAAAGGTGAAAAAGAGAGAGAGAGAGAGAGAGTTCAAAACATTTATAGTTCTTTGTTATGATTCTTCTTCCTTTGCTTGATTGGCACCCATTCAGTTCTATATCTCTCATTAATGCCTTACGAAACTGACCTACCAAGCAAAGTACTTTCATTTCACTGAACAGAGTGTCCTATGACCATGGTTGTTTAGTTCTTTTTTTTTGTCCATGAATGTGGTCTCCCTTGCGCACTACCCTTTCTCTCCCTATTTACTTTTTGTTTTTTGTGCTAGAACTTGATTGCCTGTGCCAGAGAAGCCGTACCGAGATTCAAAGATTGAGTCTTTGCTTCAATGTCCGCCACCCTATCTCAGCACGACCATGAAACCATGCAATTCTTTGAAATCTTCAAGAAAGTCAAGCGCTTTAGGCTCTTCGAGCCTTCTGTAGGAGTTCTGGGATTTATTTTCGTAGCAGTTTGCGTCGTCTGCTGTTTCTTTTATTTCGATTACAGGGGAGGTATCGTTAAAGAGTATAGATTTGCGGGTAAATCGGAGAGGTTTATGTGGTTACAGTTTAACAAGTCGGGTGGGGTTAAAAGGGTAGAGTTTCTGAGAAAGGAGGGTGACGGGTGTGATGTGTTTGATGGGGAATGGTTGTGGGACGAGAGTTATCCGTTATATCAGTCCAAAGATTGCAGCTTTTTGGATCCTGGATTCAGATGTACTGAGAATGGTAGGCCTGATTTGTTCTACACCAAGTGGAGATGGCAACCAAAGCACTGCAACTTGCCCAGGTTCTGTTCTTTCTTTAATACTTCAGTTTCTCAATTTTATATTTTGTGATTCTGTTTGGAATGTTTGGTTGCTGGGAAAATGGGAAGAAGAATACTTTATTCTCTTTAGTTTTTAAAGCTGTACAACTAAGAAAATAAAAATCATAGTTAGGCAAGCCTGGTAGAATCTTAAGACTTTTGAGTAAACTTTGAACTTCTCGTGACCTTTGTCAATGGAATTCATACCTTGCTCGTGTTCTGTTTCTGGACGTAATTTTCCTCCGGCATTTCCTATATATTCTTAACCCTAATGACGGAGCTTGAAGTCTCTTATGTATCTATCATAAATAATGGCAAGTGGCTATCTTTTCTCCTTCACTTCCTGAAACTTATCTTTCTTTCATTTGGACTCTTTTCTTCTGACGTATGATCTCTTCCTTGACTTGTTGCAAAATTTGGCATTTTCTTTGGTTCACGAGTTGTGGCTCGTGAACTTTGGATAGGCATGACCAATCAAATAAATGTACAAGGACCTCTAAGTTTCAACGCTTTGTGTCATTGAATGGAAAATCAAACTAACAGAGGTAAAATAGGAAAGGAGTATCATCAGCATTGACTAGGTCATTGACATAAACTCAGATGGATTTTCCTGGTTATGTTGTGCTTAAAAATTGTATGTGAAAGGAAAATAAAAAGCAAAACACCTGTGTTACATGGTTAGGAATTTAGTTGTTAAAGGGTATTCTATTTCTTTACCTTTTGATTAACTATCATAATTAACTTAATAAGGAGGCCTGAACAATTGGGTAATTTTCTCCACAGGTTTGATGCTAAAGTGATGTTGGAGAAAATGCGGAACAAGAGACTAGTGTTTGCTGGAGATTCAATTGGAAGAAATCAGTGGGAATCCCTCCTTTGCATGCTATCTTCTGTAGTTCCTGATAAGAATTCAATCTATGAAGTGAATGGCAGTCCAATTACAAAGCATAAAGGGTTTTTGGTATTCAAGTTCAAAGACTATAATTGCACCATCGAATATTACAGATCTCCTTTCCTCGTTCTGCAAGGCCATCCTCCTGCTGGAGCTCCACCTCATGTTAGATTGACCGTAAAATTGGACGAGATGGATTGGTACTCTGTGAAGTGGAAAGATGCCGATATGGTGGTCCTCAACACAGGGCATTGGTGGAATTATGAAAAAACCAAAAGAGGGTAATTAATTCTTGTAGTGGCATTATCAAATAAGCAGCTCATTTGATATTAAATACTTGAGAATTTTGAGATGGAATTTGGAATGCATAATATATTTCACCGCTAAATATGCTCTATGCAGTTTGCAAAGGATGTAATATAACCAGTGGCTTGTTGAGATCAAATTGTGTTGGTATATAATATTCCATTTAGTTGTGAGGAGATGTGCCTGTATCTTGGTCAATCAAAGTATTGTGCATCTTTACTTACAACCCTGTTCTATATTAGAAGTAATTGAACCTAATTTTGAGTAGAAAATATGACTTATGAGTTTGATTATGAAATTACATGTTCTATTTCTGCATATCTTAAGAATTACTGTATCTAATTTCACCTAACTTTTTATTTTCTCACAGGGGTTCTTATTTTGAAGAGGATGGAGAGGTTAACTTGGAAATGAGCATAGAATATGCATATCGCAGGTCCATAGAGACCGTGGTTCGATGGATATATAATGAAGTGAACACAAGCAAGACCCAAGTCTTCTTTCGTACATTTGCTCCTGTGCATTTCAGGTACCTTGAAACTTGCCGTTACTGGCCTTTGACATTCTAACTCTTGTTTCAATTTTGTTAATCTTGAAGTATTACCATGTCCTTCACTATAGATTTGTATGTGCTTTGGTAAAAGATAGAACATTTGTTCCACAAAGTCTCCTAGGATAGGATTTTGCAGCCAAATCATCTCCTGGAGCCTTTTTGATTGGCTACAGATTTTGAAGTGATTTCCCTGTGGTCTTAGAGGGGGCGTTCAAAATTTGTCAGGCTCGTTTATTTGTGTTGTGCTTCATCTTGTGAGATTTTAAGAATCTGAGGTCCTTTAGTTACACATATTGCAAAAGAGTTATCGGTATTTGCAGATACTTTTTATACACTTCTGATGGAGAGATCTAATTTACGGCTGCATTGCAGAGGAGGAAGTTGGAAGAATGGAGGGCACTGCCACATGGAGACGCTACCAGAAATGGAGTCTTCAATGGTAGATGTTGAAACCCTGCCACAATTCAAAATAGCAACCAAGGTGTTCTCAGGTTACTCAAATCCAGCAATGAAACTAAACTTGCTAAACATAACAGGCATGAGTGCAATCAGGAAAGACGGGCATTCATCTATATACTACTTGGAATCAAAACCTGCACCCGTGCATAGGCAAGACTGTAGTCACTGGTGCTTGCCTGGAGTCCCCGACTCTTGGAACGAGCTCGTCTATGCACTATTCTTAAAGCGGGAAGCCACTCAGACCCGCCAGAGTAACTCATCAACAGGATTGAGTGAATAGGTTAACGCCAATTATTCTGCAGGAAAACAAGACTCAAAAACTTTGCAGGATCAAGTCAAATGAAAAGAGAACATGTTGAACAAGTTCTGGACAGGGTTGCAAAGCAGCCCTTTGGATGGTGAAGAAAGGTTTGATCTTAAACCAGAAAAAAGATGGCTTGAAGGGCAATTTCAGAGTACTGGTGTGCAAAAGCTGATAATAGTTGTGGGAAAAGTTACTGTAAATGTAGAATTATTATACATATCAACGGTGTTCTTTGGTTTTTTTTTTTCCAGATTTTTTGAGTGTACAATCACACAGAATGTGATCTGATTGATAGAGCCGGTAGGGAATCCTGTGATATTGGGTTCTCGTACAAATAAAAAATGTAATCAGCATTTTTTTTTGGGGTTATGAGTAATTAAACATTTTAATTTTGTTCTTTGCTTCCAAAGAAATATGTAAAATTCATGTTGCTCATAATTTTCTGTTTGCATTAGTTATTATATTAAGGATCTCATGGTTTTGTTGATGTGGTATGTAATATCAATATTTTCTTGTGTGAATATATATATATATATATTACTCAATATTAGTCTCACACAAGAACATATCGATTCTTCTTAATAAAATTATTTATTAATACTAAGTACGTAGAGTATAATATTTTGAGACATAGAGTTGTTACCAATGCAGAGATAAAGATTGTTCCAAAGATATACTACAAAAGCTGTGTTTTAATTATCTAAAATTTATCATCTAAAGCAATAGCGATGTTGATGAAGACTTAGATAATCGTAACAAATCATGGTAACTTAAATGGAAACGTGTACAAAAAATTTTATGTGACAAGAAAATATCACTTAAGCTTAATGGTTAATTTTATCATTTAGTGATTAATCCATCCGTGCTCTATGAGATATAGTATTGACACATCAAGCAAGTATATATTCATAAGCTTAATAGTGACCAAAATAAGGATGCATGTGCAATGTTATTAAAAGAGATAAAGTCAGAAATATAATATTAAGATACAAATTAAATGTGACTAACGTTATTGAAAAATTAAGGACAAAATTTAGATGATTTAGATATATTAAGAAGAGACACCCAGACGGTCTATTGAGAAGATGCAAAAAGATTACATTTAGAAATTGTAAAAGGAATAAAAGAAGACCTAAGAATAATTGAGATGAGATAATAAAAAATGATATGATTCTATTAGAAATTATCAAGAATATGACCCGTTATAAAAAACTTTGGTGTAATAAGATACGAATAAATGTTCCCTTATAAAGAGATATTTGTCATTCTCGTAGTTTTTTAAACGTTTTTTTTGTATTTAGCTTAAACTTTTAAACAAATTGTACTAACCTCTTAAAGATTTAGCCTAAATATTTCAATGCTTAGTATCTTTATCGTATTGTTTAGTTATTACTTATATCATATTTCATTTATTAAATTATTGATTAATTAATATTATTTAATATTTTTTTCATGTTAGTCATTTGGAAATAACTTATCGACGGGCTAGTCAGAGGTTAAAATGCATAGTCTGCATTCCCTTTAATATACCAAATATTTCTTCTGTTACAGATGTTATTGTATTATATTTTATCAATACTAAAATCACCAAATCGATATTCACAATTTTGGTCAAATCTGTGTTACAATATAAATATTTTTCATACCAAATTTTGCTTTTATAGACCATGAGATAAGAATAAATAAATATATATATAAATTTTGGACTTAAGTAAAGAGATACATAATTTAAATTCATGGATTAATTACATAAAACAAAATCTTTCTATTATTACTGTTTTCTAATCTTACAGATCATATTTATCATTACTAATTTATTAACTATAACTCCTATTAATTATTCTATAAAATAAATAATTATTTAATTAATTATCAATTTTGACGGTCCGGTCGAGGCCAGTTCCAACAACCCCGATGCTATGGTTAACCTTAAATAACAGTATATCCATAGGAATCGGTTCAAACATTAAAGTTCGTCCACTTATGGCGGCCTCGTCACCAGCCCCAAGTAACAACGGCTCCGACGCAGTTTCACGGTTTGCGCCACCCAAGACCCTGCGCGGTCTCAACAAGCCCAAGTGCATCCAGTGCGGCAACGTTGCTCGCTCGAGGTATGAACGCACTAAGAATCTGTGGAATTTGGGGATCTTAAAGATTTGTAATTGATCAGTTGGGAAGCAATTTCTGCAAAATTTGAGTTGTGGAAACCCTAGAATCGTAACTTGGGTTGGTTTTATTGTGTTTGCTCCCTTATCCTTATGCAATGTAATTACCCCTCGCAGGTGCCCCTACCAGTCTTGCAAAAGTTGCTGTTCGAAGGCTCAAAATCCATGTCATATTCATGGTATGTTGTGTATAAGAGTGTTGTTACTTCCAAATTGTGTTTCTTTCCTTTGTGTTTGGGATTGAATTTAGTTACATCACCATAGGAGGTGATTTGGTGTACTTAATCATGCAAAGATACCTTCTTGAACTTCGCCTTTTGCTGATTAGGAAGTAACTGGCACATCCACCTCCATGAACCGATCATGAAGAATAGTTAACTGCTCCATTTAAATTGATCTGGTGTTGCAAGCCCGCTTCTTCTTTAATATCTATCTTTTATTTTCGAAGAATGCTCATTGCTAATTCTTGTGATCCTCTGCTAATACTTTGCAGACTGATCGGGCATTTCAAAACCTGATCTAAAATGTTCTTAAATTGAGTAACTGCTGCATCGCTTGATGCTAGTCATGCTATTGTGAGACAAATTTTACTTTAGATCTAATTTACACATTTTCTATTTAAAAAAATGCAGTTTTGAAAGCAAATGCAACTTTTCCAGACAAAACACCTGATTCAGCAAGTCCTCTGTTTGATCAGAAGTCAAGTGAAGTGTCCCCTTCTGTGTAAGTTGCAACTTGCAATTTTTCATTTTCTCAAAAACTCCTTTCCTGCATCCCCCCTGTTAATTTGTTACTAGTTTCTTTTAAGCTGTGTTTGAACTTTCTTCTTGTGAGGCTGTCAGAGGTGCTCGAATATTAAACGAATTATGTGTCTAGTTGCAAGTTGCCAGGAAAAAATGGGTATGGTCATCTTATTTGAATCTTTGCCTCTGTGGAATCTGTTTCATGCAAAGGTGCTATTTTAGGTTTTTGTGCAAGTATGGGCACATGCAGCCTAAGTAACTATTATGTAATTCAATATTTTATGGTTCCTGCTATGATGGGGAAATAAAGAGAGAAGGAGAATACAAGATGGTCATAGGAGTCGGCTGAGAGTGCTTGATATGATTCCTCCGCAACTGAAAGGTTAAGAGGAAAATCCTGCTATTTGACAACATGTCATTGCTTTGCTCGAGTGTGAATGTTTCCTTTTGTTGCTTGTCTCTAGTTTTGATTCTCTGCAAAATTCCATCCATCTGGTATGATAGGTACACATATATTTTCGTGCAAACATATGCATAGAACATGGATGCATGTACACACACACGTTGAGATATGAGAGGGATTAGTTTTGACATGAGCCATAAAGTTGCAACATTTTTAAAGACTATTTACAATTTCATCATAGCACTTTGTATGCCCCATTGATCTTTATCTAGGTTTTATGTGTATAGGCTGCAAGCCCTCTTCCCTGTATGATTGCATCATAATTTAAAACGAATTGCTGTGGGATGCAAGCTTTTATTTTTGTCAGTTAAAAACATAGACTTACCACTCTAGTTGGATTTAGAAATGCACAAAGATACTTCCTGATTTGTATTTGTTTGTTGATAAACATGTTTTGATCAGAAGTATTGACAAGTCTATGCCAGCATAAGTGACATAACACGATGATGTAAAGGATGCTTACTTGAGATCCTTCCTATTCTTTCTTTCCTTTATAATTAGATTTGCTTTCTACTGTTTATTATTATGGTTTGGTTGCTTTTTCATTGCTGATAACACTATGGTCCTCCAATTGCTCCTATTACTACTGTGACTGGCTTGGTTGTTCTACTTGCATGTGGTTCTGTTGTTCTAGAAAACTTGTTTCTTGTTTCAGGAATGCACACAGAGTCGCATCTCTTCGACAACTTTCAAATAGTTTTTCACAATTCAGTAATGTGCACAGTCCCCTTCGATCAAGAAAACCACTGACTAGGAAGGTTTAGTAACTATCTGTTTTGTTGTTATCACTATTATGTTGTATTTTGGGTTTAAGATTGAAATTTGCCTGACATAAGAAGTTGTTTTAGGAAGCTGTAGCAATAAATGAATGGAGGTTTTCCAAGCTAAAGGAGTACAGGGATGGCAACATTGCTGTAGAAAATGAATCTTTTGATCGATACATGCAAAATGTTAGTTTGCTGGAAGAGGTTTTTTCTCACAGATCGATTACCGACTGCTCAACTGAGGATAAATCGCTGTCATCAAGTTGTGACCACAGTCCGATGGAACCTGATGTTGAGAAGATGAGACTGGAGCAGAAATTGAAGCTGAGGTCAAATCCTATTAGGACAGAAAATATCCGAAAAAGGATACAACAGATTGTTGATGAGGGATTAAAAAAGCTTCGACAATGTGACGCAAACAATGATGTCAATGACCAAAAGAAGAGAGAAGTTCGATTTTCTGAGAAGCTTTCAGCTTTGACTGAGCTTACAGACAAGTTACATAAAGTCCAGAACATAGAGGATCTAAAATCTTGTCTGGAGATGAAAGCAAGGCTCTACGATCGGTCTACTCAGGTGGAGATCAAAGACAGTGAGGGATCTAAAGAGCAGACGACCCCGGATGGCTCGGCATCGAAAAAAGGATTGGATTTTGGCTTGCAGAAATCGTGTAAAGTAGTAGAAACAAATCAGGAAGAATTGGACCGCATTAATGCACACTTTTGTACCCTAGAGAAGATAGAAGATCTATGATTCAATTGCAGATGTATTCTAGTCTATCTTAATTAGCAGATTTCCAGGTATTGTGGAAAATTTGACTGCCATTTTTATGCTTGTCAAATGGAACCAGTGAACCAGTGACCAGTGACCAGTGACCAGTGACCAATCTTTAGCTCCAAGCTCTTTGGTGCACAAAAGTACTATGGACAAGCTATACTAAACATAATTATGCAGAAGGGCATATGACCAAAGAGTTCGGCCCAGCTCAAATCCCATTTGACTAAATTGTTTAGCTTGAGTATTCTGGTTGATCACACTCGAACTTGATAGATTGTTTTTAGGTTGCATCAAAATCAAATCATATTTGACGAGTTTCTTTGAGTTTAAATTGTATTAATTTAAAATTAACAAATTAAATCATATTTAATCAAGTTTAAGTAAAAATTTAATCTCAATCAAATTTAAATTTATAATTTAATAGACATAAATTTATTATCATCTCTTGTATCCTTCTTCAAAAAGAATTGATGAAACGGATAATTTGATATTTTATTTGATGATTAGACTAAGTTGGTAATTTAATTTTTAACCTTTAATAAATTTTTGTTATAGGAAATTAATATATAAATTATAAAATTATAGCTTACAAGTAATTATAAATTATATTTTTAAATAACTAAACAAGTTATAAAATTAACAAAATGTTATTCAATTTATAAATAAATTTGATATTATATTAGACTTATTATTTAAATTTAAGATTTAAAAGTTCTACTTGAATTTTAATTAGATTGATTTAATTTAAAAGAAATTTGATAATTAAAAAAAGGTAGCTGTTTTAACTCTTTAAAAAATGATTAAATGGTTATTAAAATTGGAAGTCCAACAAGAAGCGTGAATATGAAGCTGCTCTTCATTTTCTGTACACACACCAAGCGTTCTTAAGCTTCGATTCTAACGTGTTCAAGCTCTCTGGCACAAAGGTTAGCGAGTTACAGAAAGTGACCAGAGGGCAGTAATGGCTGACACCACTAGGGCACCGAGCCGATCGAGGGACTTGGACAAGCTGCTTCTTCGTCCGGGCAATCTTGTCGGACCCATCTTCGATCCCGGAACCCAAGTGAGGCCCTTATGTCTCTTCTTGGCAAATTATCAAACATTTGAAGCGCAACGATTCTTTTTCCTTATGGTTTGCGGGTATTTCTGTGATTTTTCATTTTTGGGTTGCGTGTGTTGTTTTCAGTTGAGAGAAGATCTTAAAGAGTATGTTCGGATATTAGTGGTGGGGGCTGGTGGATTGGGTTGTGAGCTGTTGAAGGACTTAGCTCTCTCTGGATTTACGAATCTTGAGGTTATTGACATGGACCGAATCGAGGTCTCTAATCTCAATCGCCAGTTTCTCTTCAGGTTCCAAAATTTAAAGCCTTCTTTCTGTTAACTGTGTTTCTGACTTTCACAGTTCGGAGTTTGGTGGATATTATTGTTTTTGAACGAATCTTAATTCGTTGGGATAGGAGGGTTTGACTGTTACACTGGTGATTGTATGTTGGGTTTAAGTTGAGAAGTTTTCTGGGGAAAAAAGAAAGAAACTTTGATGGGTGCCATGAAGCTGAACTGGCTATCAAAAGAGTTTCCTTAAAGATTAGCAATAGCTAAGAAGGGGCTCTGTATAGAGTGCAATCGATTGTGCACATAGTCAAACATGGAATCCCAAGTGCTGGATAGTAAACAGAAAAGAGCCTACTACTTGTTTGCGAGACTAAATTTTGTTACTTGTAATTCTTGTTCAAGTATAACTTCGGTCAAGACTGAGAAGTACTTCGTTATGGATAAGGTTGTATGTTATGTAAGATTGTGAAGCAAAGAAATGTTTTGAAGAACATGTGATATAACTAGAACATCAAAGAGCAGTTTGTTTTAGTCATCTGATTTTTTGGTTCTCAAATTATTTCATGTTGGGATTGGTTGATGATGTTAAATGTGATTGATTGCACATATACACACAGAAATGCACATAGACAAAGAACCTTTTACTTGTCCAATGCCAATGTAGTAATTAGTACTATAAGGAATCTCCTTTCTCACTTTAGATGTTTTAAACCACTAACAAATGGTGGGAATATCCATTGTTTCCTGGTTGCACTGGCCAGTTAAGTCTAACTGTGAAGTTGCTGATGATATTGTGTTAAATACAGGCTTGAAGATGTTGGTAAGCCAAAGGCTGAGGTTGCAGCCAAGCGTGTCATGCAACGAGTTAGTGGTGTGAATATAGTTCCACACTTTTGCCGGATTGAAGATAAAGAAATTGAGTTTTATAATGATTTCTCTATTATTGTGCTCGGTCTTGACTCCATTGAAGCACGGAGCTATATAAATTCTGTAGCTTGCAGTTTTCTTGGTGCGTGCTTTTAACCTATTTAGTTTAGTGGAATACCTGGCTTTCATTCTTTAGGTGATATGTTTTTGTCCCAATTAACTGGTTATTTCATGTCTTTTGAAAGTCAACTTCCTTTTATCCTGTGGGAGCTTATGATATCTGTATGACTTGGGAATTAGAGTACGATTCAGATGACAACCCACGAGATATCACAATGAAACCTATAGTGGATGGTGGAACTGAAGGTTTCAAGGGCCATGCTAGGGTTATTTTGCCAGGACGTACACCATGCTTTGAGTGTACCATCTGGCTTTTCCCCCCTCAAGTGAAGTTTCCTCTATGCACTCTTGCAGAGACCCCAAGAAATGCTGCTCATTGTATTGAATATGCTCACTTAATTAAATGGAATGAGGTACTGCATCACCATCCCTTTTCATTTTAAAGAGCCTTAAAGTTGATTGTTGTTATCTTATCATGCTGTACAAGCAGGTTCATGGTGGGAAGGCTTTTGATCCAGATGAACCAGAACACATGAAGTGGGTTTATAATGAGGTGGCCTATGGAGTTAGATTTTCAAATACTATATGCTTGATTTTGTTTTTCCTGTTTAAAGCTCTCAACTTTTACCCTCATTGTGCTCATAGGCTGTGAAGAGGGCTGAGCTTTTTGGCATTCAAGGAGTTACATATTCTTTAACTCAGGTAAAATAAGACTAAAGGAGTCTAGCTTTTATTGTTTTTCTCCTAAATTAAATATATCTTGTGCTTTTTGGCTAGATGGTCAATGAAATCTTATTATTCATTTTCCCAATTATATACTTGTTGCCTATTTTCTGCTTTCTTGAGCGTCAGTCAGGTGACTCATAATTGATTAAATTGTCCCATCAAAGGTTTGATCTAGTGGTAGAAAGGCAATACTATCTTCCTATCTACCAGAGATCAAATCCTAGTAGGTATATAGGGTGATGGATTTTTGTACATAATTATGCTTTCATATGGATCAAGTGAAGAACTGTTTTAATTATTGTTTCGGTTCATTGTTGCATCTCTCTCTCTCTCACTCTCCATTTCCCATGACATAAGAGGTATATATTTTTCTTGTTTGCAGGGTGTTGTGAAGAACATTATACCTGCTATTGCTTCCACCAATGCAGTTATATCAGCTGCATGTGCCCTTGAAACGTTGAAGATTGCATCAGGGTGCAGCAAAACTTTATCCAATTATCTGACGTGAGTTTGCTTCTCTTATTTACTGTTCTTTACTTCACTTTATACTTGGGTAATTGTTACCAGATCAGACATAGCTTTTGTAATGCAATGTTATTTAAACAGTGTAGGAAATCTCAATTCTTGCATTTGTTTCCACAATGTTTCAAACTTCATTCTTGTATGAGTTTCCACAGTGCTTCATTTCCAAATTTTTAATACTCGTGCTAAATTTTCAAATACATGCAATCATATTTTCTGGATTCTTGTCAGTCCGAGATATGGCTTTGCTATTTTCCAAAAAAGAAATAATATGCGAGAAGTCTGATCTGCTAGACTATTTGTTGTTTGTTTTGTTTTGATTACCAAACTAATTCCTTGTTTTCCATTCCTCTGAAACAATTTCTCTGTGCACCATGCTGATCCTGTGCATTCCATCCACAAGGTGTCTATTTGAGTACCTATTTGACTTTCTGCCCACTTAGCAAGTGATGTACCAAATTTGCTGTAACTTGCAATAATATACCAATCTGGGGACAAATTATGAATGTGACACAATCATTCATTTGTAATCTGTATTATTAAATATAATTCTTCCTCTAATTGATTCTCGAACTTTCTTGCTCATCTAGTGTTTACTAATGAAGGAGTTATTTGGTCACTTGTTTTCATTAGATATATTGACATTCAGGTTATTTAACATGCAATTCTACTCATGCATTTCAAATTAAAATATATCTGAGAAGTTATCTGAGTTTATTAAATTCATCAGTTATCTTAAATATATTTCTCTGATCCAACGGTGCTGAATTGGCTTGATATTATTGAACTTTCCTATAGGTATAATGGAGTGGAAGGTCTCCATATAAAAGTGACTGAATTTGTGAGGGACAAAGATTGTCTTGTTTGTGGTCCTGGCGTTCTTATCGAGCTTGACACTTCAGTTACTTTACAAAAGGTTATTTTCAGTTCTTATAACTTTTATACTTGGATGACAACTGGATATTTAACATTTTGATGTTGATTGTCAGACATAAATGCTTTTCATCCTTGGTTTGTTGATATGGCTATTCTCTTATTGTTTTTACTTTCCCTTCTCTACCTTTTACATTCTTAATCTTTCGCATTACGGAACAGTTTGGTATGGCTTTCTCGCTAGATACCATGTTTGCTTCAACTTTTTCAACTTCACCATTTGGATTTGGGATATTGAGTTTCTCTTGTTGTACTGAACCTAACAAAGTTATCGTGTGCTGACATGAAAATATTCAACTTATATCGATATATTTCAACTTTTTTGTGTCTTCCGAAGTCTATAATCTGATAACAGTTTTTCTGATCAACCACAGTTCATCGATCTGCTCGAAGAGCATCCTAGGCTCCTCCTATCAAAAGCCAGTGTTACACACAGAGGAAAGAATCTGTACATGCAGGCCCCCCCAGTTCTGGAGGAGATGACCAGATCGAACCTAAGTTTACCACTTTTTGAACTTATGGGTAAAGCCACTAAGGACATTGTACATGTGACAGGTATGGCAAACAAAGATGATAAGAAAACCTCCTGTCTCAGAAAATTACGAGTTGTTTTCAAGGGAATTGATGCAATTATGGATATGGACATGGCTGGTGGAGCATAAATTTGCATAAATTTTACGTGCCAAAACCAAACCATTCAACTAAAATTAGACCATGTACTCTTAGCTTGCCAAGTCTTATTATTTTATTTTACCTGTAACAATTTTTCTTGAGGAAACAGCTTAGGTTCTGACTTGATCACAGGTATGGTGTTGGTGTTATTTAACGGGAAAAAAAAGGATTAAGCTTCATTATGCTTTTGAGAATAGGTTTTTGTATAGTAAGACTTATCTCACTCAGTACCACTATAAGAAGATACTCTTTCTATTTTATCACATCTATTGATTGCGGTTGTGTAGTTTCGCACAACTGTGAGATTACTTGATTCATTCATTTCATAGGAGTGGGAGAAAAGATTGGGTTAAATTCGGTTTGATTGGATTTGGATACGAGTATTCGGATCTAATCAGACTTAGATTTGGCAAAATCTTTCAGGTCTTGACTGATTATGGAAAATCAGACGACTGAGTTTAAAATCAATAGGTTAAATTATGTTTGATCGAATTTGACCGGGGTTTGAATATTTACATTTGATCGAATTGGGGATTGGATTTAGCACAGCTAGAGAGTCATTCCTACGTAGGAGTCTTCTTTAACTGTTAAGCTATAAACAATTACATTTTTTATAATAATGAGAGTTAGAATTGTTGATAAGTTGGCTTGGCAAGTAAATAGATGAATCTTGAATTAATGAATTAACTACTCAAGGCTCAGTTTGTTAAATCCAAATATCTTTTAATATGTCGAAGTCCAAGTTTGAGTACATTAAGTTAGATTTTGTCTGTCAGTTTTAAGTTGGATTAACCTAGTTTGGAATAGACACAAACCATTAGGCAAAGCCTATGTCATATTCCAATTTGCATAACGCGTGTTCTTATCAAGTCAGCTTATGTTCGAGGCACTTTATACCAGAAAGTAAAAGGAGATGGCAAATTCTTTGGATCATGTTGGAAATGGCTATCAAACAGCCAACAAGTCTCAACATATCTTCAATGTGAGATAGGTGTTGAATAGCAGAGAAAGGCTATCCATATACAGTTGCGGGCTTGTTACTGAACAAGCATCCCACCCCAAGAGATTGGGACGCTTCATTGGTTTCAAGAGTTAAGGTAACTCCATAATTAATACAGAAGACCCTTTCAAAGCTATAAATTAAAAGATCAGATATCTGAAAGCAACACCATATGGTGTGGCGTGCTCATGATGAACTTAGCCATAATTCCATGCATAAAGATGGGTCCATTGGCCAGCAGGCAAAGCGTGCGGACCATCTGACATCCATAATTCAGGCAATTGCTTTCCGATATCAGTAAAAAGTGCTTTCACCTGTCAAAGTTTTCCATACCAAGTTAAATAATAAGTCAGTTTGAGCAAAATCTCGGTTACCTGTCCAAGTATGTGATTCATATGAAAAACAATTGAAGGGTTGAAAATCCGTGAAAGTACTGCAATTCACAAGAAAATGGTTAGTTATAAGCAGAGATATTAAAACATGTAATCAAACTTTAGTTCGAATTTATTACTTAATTTTGAAACGTCAATTCATTAAGTAATTCATTCGAAAGACCTAATATATAATGCATCTAACAGTTTATTTAATATGTATTTAAAAGATAACAATTACAGAGTTTACTGACATGAAAAAATAGAAAAAAAGGGTATCTTATTGATATGTAAGCAAGCACCTTTCTGATGAAGCCGTGGATGTAATTTCAGAACTGCAGTCAATAGCATACATGACCCTCCAAACATTCTTTGAGCTCTATTTTAACTTCTCCATGATACAAGGTCCCACTGCAATGTCCAATAAAGACGAGCCCTTTGGAACTGGGTTTGACTAGCTTGCAGCATAATTCCGATAAGTTTACTGCTACAGTACCAAGAGACAAGATATCAGATAAGGAGGTCAGGATTCAGATAGATTCATCATCCACATACATGTCGATCCAATGGATTCTAGACTATGAATTTTGAACCATAACCTATAGAGAATGTTATGTGTCTATACATACATGCATACATATGTCTTTGTAGGGGGAAGAGTGAGACACCTCACGCACAATTACAACCAAGCATACGTGTTGGAGATATTGGGGCTATCTTGGATGGATATGTGGGTATGTGAGATGTTGCTGCTCTGCCTCTCCTCTGTTTCCCTCATCTTATTTCCGCAACTGGATAATATCATCAACACATCACTTCATGATTCTTGTGGGACTTGGCCAGATTGGCCAACTGCCCATATAGACCCCACAAACCCACATGCACTCTCTTCTACTTAACTCGACCCATCTCTTGCATTTTTCCTCTATTTATAACCTCTTCATCTCCGTATCAATGAAGGAAAAGAAAACGCGAGGAACCTTTCCTGAAGATTGGAACTTTAAGATCTCTTCGTTCCTGTGCCTAACACACACCAACTTTTGAGCATAAAAAGAGAGACTGGTGTGCTTGTAGTTGGTGCTGTACTGCTATTGTAGTAAGTATGGAGTTAGAAGATGATTTGTTCTTTGCTGACTTAAGCAAGCAGATTTCTCTTCTAATCATGGACGATGATGAGGACAAAGTTGAAATTTGCCCTTCAGTTTCTTTCCAGGTTCGTTATATTTCTGCACTTCTCTATACTCTTCTGCAACTCTTTTGTACTAGCTCAACTATTACCTACTGCTGTGGCAGCTAAAGCTGTGACTGAACTAGGTTTACTGCAACTTTTGCAGACATTCCCAGGAGGAAACTATCCAATTGCACCATCTCCAGTTATATACCAGCAGAATTGCAGAAGAGAAAGCAAAGGAACAGGAGTTTTTATCCCCCAATCGTCTCAACCAAGAAGAAAGAACAGACAAGGAAGATATGGCTCGTGTAACTCCAAATCAACCTCCCACAGGCAGCAAGATAATAACGCTAGAATGAGTTCTCAAGTATCTTACTACAACAATTCTTTTAACTCCAAGAAAGGCTAAATCTATACATATACCACAATTGTCAGGCATATATATCCAATAATTTCCTACTAATTTGATTGCCAGCAGCTACTTACATGGTGAGACGCAAGGAATATGTAGTTTAATTACTTGTGATCTTTATTTCTGAAACATGTACATGGAAAAAGCCATCAATTCTGCTTCTTAACTGTTAGGTTCTTGCAAAGGTTCACCAAAATGGTTGTACCTTACCTCTCAATAGTGGAAATGTATGGTTGTTATTAAGCATTGTAAAATGTTCTTCTGCTAATGAATGTGGTTGGTTATTCATTCCATTCCAAATGAGTCACTTTCTTTCTGTTCCAGGATTCAGCTTTTCATATGACCACGAAACCTTACAAATAGCTAATTACTTCCAACTTGTAAAAGCATTTGCTTCAAGGAAACAACCACTTGCAGTCAGGGTCCATTTTAAGAACCAAAAAAAGAGTTCAAAGCTGTCAAGAATCTGAAGTATTAACAGGTAGAATTTGGACTTGTGAATCTTGTACCAGTAAGGATTGGAAGGAACTAGGGATATTCCAGTTCAGAACAAGGTCAAATTTCCTTCTTTTCCATAGTATAATTGAAGAAGCAGCCATGTAAATTCCCACAGAAGCTGAATTTAAACTTTTTTCCAGGTTCAGATAGATATTTTGAAGCTCTCATCAAGAAGAATAAATACATATTCTTCAACTATACCGAATAAAATCATAATCATTCAAGTCCTTAGTCCTTAAATCCTCTAAACGACAAACCCTAATAACAAGGTCCAAGAACAAAGTAGAAAGGATTGAGCATGGAATAATTTTTGTCGATCGAATATCATACACCCAAAAAAAAAAAAAAACCCTGAACTGAATTATCGACATATCGAAATAATTAATGGATGATGTGATGTGGGCTCACAAGACTCAATATCTTAAGCACCCGCCCACTTGCGCAAGAGATTGTTTCACAAAGAGAGGACTTTATAGATTAAGTGCATGTGCAACAGCTCAGACTGAAGATTCATGAAAATGATGCAACGCACAATCAAAGAGATAAAAAGCAAGATTAATGCTTCCAATCTAACCTATGTTTATCCAATCAACTGATGGGGAAGCAACCGAAACCACCGGCCATTCCCAAGTTAGACGGTGCTAGAATGTTATTGCTTTTTCGTTAGTTGAGATATGTTGGCCTTGACAAGAGATTTTGTGGGGGCTTTGTGTGGGTGTCTACATGACTACTTTCTTGATTCTTTAAGGCATAAGATTCAACACCATCATCATCGGTTTTATGGAAATTTGGAGGAAAAAAACAAAAAGTTAAAGGGCTATTACCTCTAACTTTTTATAATCTTTACATCATATGACGAGATGGCAAAGGGTCAAGAATGTATTCGAGTCCGAGTTCATTTGACCCGACTCTTTAAGCTTAAGCTTATCGAGTTTGAGTAGCTTCAAAATCGATCGGACTCAGTCGAATCTTATTAAATTTATTTTTATTTTAAAAATTAAAGATGAAAAATGATATTATTTTATTTTATAATTTTAATAAAAAGTTAATGTCTATCTCAAAGCCTAATTAATATGTAATTAGATTTTTTTGATAATTCCTCAATTAAAGATTAATACAAAACTAAATTAAAGATGATATGAATGTAGAGAGGCTATTAAATCTATTAAAAATTAGCTATATCTAATTTATTACACAATTTGAAATTATTAATTTATTGAATAACTTAAAATGAATATATAATTTACATATTATTATACATTAATCATTTATCTAATTACTCAAAGAATACAAGATTAAGAATTAAAATAGAAAATATTACATATACGTTTGACTCGATTTGACTTAATATCGAACTTATTTAATTTTGGATTTTAAATGGGGCTCGACTTTGGATTATATAACCTGACTTGGTCCAAAGTCTCAATGATAATGTTCAAACAATGTTATTTAATGATAGACAAGATGATGTCATTATTTGACATATTGTATTCAAACCGCTTAAAAATTATGTTATTTTGATTTTAAAATTTTAAAATTTATAAATGACGAGAACATTATTTTAGAGATGGGCTAGACAATTCAGTTTGACTTTCGTGTTGATGCTTCGAAACTCAAATTCGATTCGACCTTAGTTGACTCGTATTTGATCCGTTAACTTCAAATAGAATCATAAGTTATTGTGTCCAGTGATGGTCCAATTGCTTGAAGCCTATTGGAGGACAATTTTGTTGAATTGGGCCTAGTTGGTCCAAAATCGAAAGGACAGAGTGAGAATAAGCCCAAAAGAGTTTGCAGTTTTATTGTTGTTGAGTACAAGCCAGAATCTAAAAGTGGGCCAACTCACAATCTAAAATTGGGTCGAAATCGTAATAAAGGACCGGACCCAACACGATCCGGCCCATTATCCATGTGTGATCTAAATTAAATCAGCAGTATGGACTATGAAGTCTGTTACTCGCAGACAGCGACACGAAGGAAGAAGCTGGTTAATTATGGCTTCCCAGTTGCTTAAGCGAGCTCATCCCTCAGCTATCAGGTCGATAGTTGACGGTCTTCGGTCTTATGCGAAGATAGCTGTTGGAGCTGACGTGGTCTCGGCCGCACCCGGTGTTTCACTCCAGAAAGCTCGGAGCTGGGACGAAGGCGTCTCCTCCAGTTTCTCGACCACGCCACTCAAAGACATCTTCAAGGTTTCCCCACATAAAAAATTCATAGAATTAAGAGATTTGTAGTTTTTCCTTTTGTCTATTCTTTTTGGTTTATCTTTGTTTAATCTGATGCTTGCAGGGCAAAAAAGTTGTGATCTTTGGGCTTCCCGTAAGTTACCCACTTCCCATTTCCTTCTCAATTTCTATTTTTATGCGTTATAAATCTAATTATCATGTCTTCTGAATTGCTTGTTAAACTAAGAAATGAGGCGTGATAAGTGATTATTCACTACAGCTGCTTTCTTCAACTTTCCCGGAACTTGGAATTGAATAAAAGGATAATAATGTAATGGAATAAGATTTAGGATGTGGGGTTTATGGAGTAAGGTAAACTTTTATGTTTTGTCTATCATCACACTGCAACTAGATTCTCTTGGGGATGTTTTTCAAGATAAGCATCTATAATTTGAGAAGCAATGTCATTATCATTTGAGTCCTTATTTTAATCATAGAACTCGATGAATTGAGAACTTTCTTATTAGTTCATGCAACCTTATTGGTCTCCAGTTGCCCTTGTCATCTGGATTATTTCGTGCTGGTGTGCATAATCACTGTTTCTTAACTGAAAAACATGTCAATTGCTCTTGGCAAGACTTTGAAGGGAAACATGTCAAGAGAGTCTATACAGTTTACTTTAATTGGATTTCGCAACTTTCATTTGAGGAGATTTTGCGGTGAAATTGAGTAAACTCTTTCACTCAGCAACTCTAAAGATATAGAATTAAGCTTCTAGTTTGCACCTTTATTAAACTTTATCATGAGCCTAAAAGTAAATAATCCGTGGGTGAAGCAGTTTTTCAAGCTTATGGACCAATAAATGAAAGCCTCTTTATTCTAACATCGTGAATAAGGATTATATTTGCAAAACTTCAAAGCAGTGCAAGCATTGGTTTGTTCATCCTTGGATCATAGTCATCACATGACAGGTTCTGGAAACAGGGCGCCTTATCCTTATTATTGATATAACTACTTCGAAGCGCGATGTTATTGTTGACCATTTGCTTCATCGATTTGTATGAACTCCGTGGTATTCGTTTTTTTGAATCTAAGATTATGGAAGCAATGTTATGAAAATTGTAAGACCAAAAACTTCAAAAACATTACAAGCATTGGTTGTTCATCCTTGGATCATAGTCATCATATGACAGGTTTTGGAAACAGGGCACCTTATCCTTATTATTGATATAACTACTTCGAAGCGCAATGTCATTGTTAACCAGTTGCTTCATTGATTTGAATGAACTCTGTGGTATTTGTTTTTTTGAATCTAAGATTATAGAAGCAATGTTATGAAAATTGTAAGACCAAATAGTCGAGAAGACATTCCTTGAAAGTCTAATGCATGGGAATTTGTTCATTTTCTTTATTTGATGTTGTTGTTAGATAAATGGTTATCTGAGTTTTGAATTCACAATTTTCAGGGTGCATATACTGGAGTTTGTTCCAAGCAGCATGTTCCTAGTTACAAGAATAACATTGATAAGTTCAAAGCCAAAGGGATTGATTCTATTATTTGTGTGGCCGTTAACGATCCATATGTGCTGAATGGTTGGGCAGAGAAACTTCAAGCTACCGATGCTGTAAGTACTTCGACTCTAGTACTTGGTCTTAATACAACATATTTGGATGTGGTCTTAGGTTGTCTGCATGAAAGACAACATTATTGTACTTAAAAACAGGTACGTTCAAAGTATCATAGCATTTGTGCTGTTAGACTTAAAGCAGTAATATTTGCTTTGTTTTGGAACTTTTCCTACTACAGATCGAGTTTTATGGGGATTTTAATGGGAGCTTTCACAAGAGCTTGGAGTTGGATAAAGATCTCTCTGTTGCTTTGCTTGGACCTCGCTCTCATAGGTATATGATACGCATTCCTATGTTTTTATTCTAAAGAATCTGAATGTTACGCAACGTTTACTGGACTACAAAGAGAAATCAAATATTTTCTCGGTTCCCTGTCAATTGAAGGGGCTTGAACTTGAAAGAAGTTCGAAACTTAGCTTCTTCTTCGTCTTCTTCTTTCCCGCATAAATGCCAAACCAGAAGTTGACCGCCTGCTTCCTATCTCCACAATGCTCGACATTTACCGTTAACTAATCTTGATAGAGTGATCTAGATATATTTATAAGCATTCTCTAAATCACTTTACTTGCTTTCTTATAGATGGTCAGCGTATGTGGAAGACGGCAATGTTAAGGTTCTGAATGTGGAGGAAGCCCCGTCCGAATTCAAAGTTTCTGGTGCAGAAGTTATTCTGGGACAGATCTAAGGTGGCTTCATTCACAACTAAAATCCATAACAGGTTCTTCATGGCTACTGTTTGTTCCTAGTTGAACCTGAACAACGTAGACCGATCTTCATGAAAGGGAATAAGTTTGTTTTTACTTTTGACCTGTTTGTGCATAACCTGAAACAAAATGTCATAAGCATACTATTGATCAAATGTATACTTTGTTATTCAACACCCTTAGGGATGGCAATGGTTGGACTAGGCCCGGGCCTATTTTTGACTCCTTGCAAATGAGGCCAAGACCAAAAGAATTCCGTTTTTTCAAACCAGTTCGGGTTAGTCTTCTAAGTTTGAACCTAATCCAAACTTTAGTCTAGCTAAACGCAAGATTTGGAGAGGTCTGTAGTATGCAACATTATACTAACTTCATAGTTCTGGTTGGTCTTCTAAGTTTGAACCTAATCCAAAATTTAGTCTAGCTAAATGCAAGATTTGGAGAGGTCTATAGTACGCAACATTATTCTTTAACTAAAGCTAGCTGATCTTTTCACAGGATTAAAAAAAGAGTAAATAAATGAGTATACTAATATTTATCTACAATATTCATTAAATAACTTTAGCTAAATAATTGACTTTAATGAATAATAGAAATAATATTTAAATAATTTAAAATTCATTTGAGATAGATCATAAAGAGTAATCAATTAAATGAAGAAACACACAAATACATAGCTTGGATGACTAGTAATTTACGCAATTCAAACCCAATTTACTTGTCTTTCTAATACAAGTTTGGTTCGAATTTGAGCCAAAAATAATAATTTATTCAAATTGAGTCAAACTTATCTCACTAAAATTGGAGTCCAAGGTGCCAATGAAGAGGGCAGCTCAATCTCATGAGTTTGCACTTTCTTATTTCTTCTCTGCTTCGAATGAGTGTTCTTCTTACTTCACCGAACAATGGTACTGTTTCAATATCGAGCTCTTATATCTTGGATTGGTTGAGATGGTCAAATGTTGTGTTTATTCTGTCAGCTTCAACCGGCGATGAATCTGTGTTAGTGCGGCGACCTAATAAATCAAAATCCAAATACACTTATATTTTCTTTTTGCTCTCTTGTTGTTAAAGTGCGATATGAACTGATCTGAATTTGACTCAACTAAGCCTGAACTCGACTTGAACATAAGTTACATTCAGTTGGAATCTAATTCAAACTTGCTAAATCCAACCTAAAGAAGGTTGAGTTTGAGGTCTAATCTGTTTTTGACCAACCTATGATTTAGTTCTGACTCACGTTGCAATTCTTAATCATTACCAACTAAAATGAAAAGGCCAAACAAGTTGTTGTAATGAGCGTTTTCTATGGCATTGGCATTCCAACGCAATCCTCTTAAAAAGTTCATATTGCATCTTTTGTACAGACAAAGAAGAGTGAACGATGGCGGTAAAATAAGTAACTCTATAATCCGTAATACACATAAATAAGCGGCGCAGGACGGAAACCAACAGGCATCTTGGTTTTCTCAATCACGTCACTTGCATCACATACCATTAATTTGGATGATAAAGGGCATAGAAATAATCGGTAAGAATCAAATTCTTCACGATGACCGACCTTCCTGCAACAAGAGTGAAGAAGAAAACTGAGTTAGCATTTCCCGTCACAGCCTAAGACGGTGGTATAGAACAGCAACAAGTTTAAACAAGCCATTACATGGGAAGCATCCACCTGCACTTAGACATGTGGGGATGCACCCGAGCTTGTAACATCGTGTGCTTGAACAAGAACGTTCTCTTGCACTGCCTTGCCCTTCTGGAAGAAGTTTGAAATTCCTGCAGTAGCATTAGAGGCTGGACTAGAAGACCCATTTCTCTTAGAGCTAAGATCCAGGCGTTCAATCATTCGTGCAACACCTGCACTCATCTCTTTCTGAACTCCTCTGCTCAGCTCCTTAACTGAATTGTTATGTGCAAGTAGCTTCTCCTTAATATCGCGAGTACTTTTAGAGATTGTTTCCTTGTACCTATTGCATTACGTTTTTATTTTATTTTTTAATTTTCACCTACAGTATATAGGAAACGGTAAACCTAAGTTGGGAGTCTTAAGGTGAAAAATGTTGAACCGTGTACCTGGCTGAAGCTACGGACCATCTAGATTTAAGAGATTCAGAGAGGGATGGACAGTCAGACACGCGAGGACTATGATTTGATGATTGTGTGAACGGAGCACTGAAAATGAACCATCAAGAAATAGGACAGTAAGTTCTCTAAGTAGAGTGATTGAAGCAACCAACATTATATGATAGGTACATAATATAAGTAGCTTCATCATCGCAAGTATCATTATCCACTTTCTTCTTCTTTTAGTTATTTCAAGAACTTGCAAACCATCTTTGCTTTCTTCTTCTTTTAGTTACTTCAAGAACTTGCAAACCATCTTTTACTACATAAAGTCAATTTAATGTTTCAGCAAACAAAATATGTCACATGAAGAAACTGGGTTATGAAACCATACCTAGGTGTAATAGGGATATCTCTATCCATAAAATGGGCAGAGATTGTTTCCCTGTATGAAAATGGAAGGCTAGGAGCTGAAGCTTTATTAGGAGTTGGTGAATTACCACCTGATGATCCGGAACTTGGACTTAGTCCATCTCCTGAGGTAAATACATAGTACTCGGGAGGACTAAGTACAAAGGATCTTTGTCTCTCCCTTCTAAACGAAGCTCTACTTGCAGCAGCAGCTTGATGCCAGGCAAAACGTTCATTAACATCAGAGTCATCCGAATAAGAATCCTGAGAGTTGCCAAGTCACCCAGAAGAAATAAGCATACAAGCAGCATGATAAAGTTGTAGTTAGAGTTTCAAAATCAAGAAAACAAGCACCTGTTCCTCATCATGATCCTCATGGAAATGAGAAACGTTTGTTGCCACAGCAGCTCGAATCGTGTTCTTTGTCCTTAAATGTCTCTCAGTTTCAATAGCATCAAGCAGCTCTTGGCTACAAAGGTAAAATTATCAATCAACAGAAATTAAAAAAGAAACACCATTTTGGAGTTTCAGGATTAATGGGAAAGTCAGGTTCTTCCATATCGTCTGTGGTTGTCAAAGATAAAATTTTTGTGCAGCAATTTATTTACCTGGCAGGGACTTTCAGAGATATTAACTGCCAACAAATTGGGCACTCTTTGCTTCTTTGGCACCTACAAATGTATGAATCACAGCGTATAGCTCAACGTTAATTCTTATGCTAAACTGGTGCAGGGAGGTAGAAAATGGTGATTCTCAATCTGTAAACCGAAGTTCTATAAAGTTACCATTCCAGGATGCACTGAAGATGATATTCATGTTTGCAGTTGGTTATCTGAAAAAAGAAAACAAAATGCTGATCGGGATTCTCAATTCATAACAACTTCTAAGTAAATATCAGTGCAATCCCACACTTTTTTGTGTATTTAAGACTACCTGTACCATCTGTTTTGATAATATCATCTTTTTCGATTATCACCTTCTAATTTTAATAGAGAAATTACTTTTTAACTCAATTATAAACTTACATTTAGTATCAATTGAGTAAAGAGATCACACTTTCCAGTAATAGTTGAAGAGAACATATCCAAAAGAAAGGGAAAAAGCAAGAAATTGAACGAACAATGCTTCAACAAACACAGAAACACAGCAGATCACCATCAAAATTCCCCGAAATGAAAGGATTCAGATAGCACCAATGCAATAAAAAAAGCCTCACTACAATTAAAAAAAAATGCATAGTGATACAGTGACAGGGTCTTGAGAAGAGAGATAAAGAAAGTGAAGAAGTGATACAGTGGCAGGGTCTTCAGAAGTGAAAGGCTCCAGACAGATACTGCAAGCGTCCTCGAGATCCTCGTCAACAACACCTCCCGCCGGCGAAACAACAAATGAAAGCATTCGCTTCTCCGTCACTGAGGAAGAAGAAGAAGATGGAAAAGAACCGAAACCTTCCATAGTCGCCGAGTCAATGAACGAAAAAGGAAAACTGAAGAGAAAGAGAGAGAGAGAGAGAGAGAGATTAAAAAGGAGCTTCCAGAGAGAGGAAGAGGAGTGTTTGGATGGAAGGAAAGTTGTAGGGAAAAACAAAAAACGGAGAGAAAGAGGAGGGAAAA
Organism: Erythroxylum alaternifolium; assembly: GCA_027478495.1. NCBI lineage: Eukaryota > Viridiplantae > Streptophyta > Magnoliopsida > Malpighiales > Erythroxylaceae > Erythroxylum > Erythroxylum alaternifolium. Next base: position 85,702,865 of record JANIIA010000192.1, on the reverse strand, counting down.
GGCCGATTCAGACGGTGATTCTGATGAAAAATCTCTTAATTTAAAATGTTTGTTGCATTGTTTGATTCAACTTACATAATAAACAAGAATCTCACCTTAGATTTTGTTCTGTTAATTAAGTCATCACTATATCCTCGTGTGACGTGTCCAAGCCCCTTTATTTGTACTATATTACTCGCTTTTCTCCTGCTCTTTTCGCAACTACTTTTCTTCTTCATCAAATTATAAAAATACCACTTTTTCATTAAATATTTATCGAATTATTTTAATATAAAATTTTATAAAATATTTATTTTAATAATTTAAATATCTTTTAATTGATTTCTGTTGTATAACTTAAGTTAGATGAATATTAAAAGAGACCCTTTTGTTATTTTAGTACATAAATTCAAGAAGTTATTGTTAAAAGTCCAAAAAGGAGACCCTTTTGGACAAAATACGTAAAAAGCCAAGGGCTCGTTACAAAATTGAAAAAACAGAAAGTTCGAGGCTTTGGGTTTACTCGTTTGTTCCACTCTTTGTCCAAGTCACACGGCAAGAACTAGACTAAATTATTTGGTTCGATAATGTAAATGAAAACGTGGATGTTTCGCTTTTGGACAACCAAACCGAACTCCGTCCTAAGTCGGGAGTTTCTAAATTCTATCCCATTTTAGTTGTCGTTTCAGCCCAACCAAAACTTTGATTTGGAAATTTTCAACTTCCACTATATTATGACGAGGTTAATAATGGTTATAGTCAACAATGAATTTTCTATTTATGGACAAGGATAAATTCAATATATTAATTTTAAAACATCATATAATTTATAATATTTTAAATCGAACCAATATTGTTTAGACATGTCATAAATAAAAAATATTTGATTTTAAGAAGGTTGGCATGCAATTATTCCGCTGACATGCAAGGTTTGAAAAAATTCAATAATATGCAATCTTATCTCGTAATTAATAAAGAGACTATTTTCAAAATATGGTTGATTTTATTGATTTTTTCAATCAACAAAAAGCTTAATTAAGTGATGAAAAATGAGTTTATTTCTTTTCGTAACATTTAGGCTAGGGATGATAAAACTAGCTCGGTCCAGTTTGGCCCGCTTTTGGCCCAAATTGATTGAGTCACGAGTGGACCACGGACTGATCTGTTATTTCGGAAACGACATCATTTTGTCCAAAACGGTGTCGTTTTAGAAGTTTTTTGCTTAAAAAATAAATAGCATGTTGGCTCGACCCGATCTACCCATGACCCATAGGGCCATAGCTCGGGCCGTGGCTTGACCTATCCCAGCTCGCCAGGCCACAACTACCATAACTTGGACCTGGCCGATCCTGGCCAAGATAGTCCAGACCCGCCTGACCAATTGACATTCTTAATAAAATCAGAGGTTAAGCTCGATCGACATGACTGTATATATTATAATTTGAATTTGATTCAAAATTTAGTTATGATTCAATTTGGACCCAAGTCTGTTATAATGATAGGGTCTGAGTTTGGTCGAGTATGTTAATTTGTCGTTAGAAAAAGTTTAAAGTTTTGGTCCATTTCAAATCAATGAGTTAAAGCTTAAAGGGTGATTAACTTAGACTTAGACTTGGAGTCGAACTTGAACTAAGGGAGTCGACCCAAACAACCCATGCCTGCATTGCAAAATGACAATTTGTCAAAAGGGCATTGGCCATTCGAGCTATTGGGTTAAGCTTCTTTTTTTTTTTGGAAGTAAACAGCATTTCATTAAATCTTAAGCTGGCTCAGGAAAAAATCGCTCAGACTTTACACCCAACTCCCCATCTGAGAAATGAAAAAAACCTGAGACTATCTCATTAAAGTTTACAGAGTGATTATCAACTCCATCAATCAAACCTGAATCAAACTGTAACATATTAACAATAAAACTGGGAACAACCTCCCAGTCGGTAAAACAAGCACTAAAAAAGGCAGAACAGGCTATGCCATACGCCACCTTATTAGCTTGTCTTGGCACCCAAGCGGTACTAATTCTTGGCAACAAAGCAAGGGAGGCTTTACAATCCGTAACAATCAAACCCAATTCTGAATGATCAAGCTCCTTAGCACAAAGGGTAAGGACAACAACCTGCGAACCTTATTCAATGATACCATCTGATAAATCCAATTTTCCAAGCCATTGCAAGACACACCGCAAGGCCAATGCCTCAGCGCAAGCAACTGAAGGTGCCAATATGAGACTGCCCGCGGCCGCACGAATAAACCCAGCAATGGTTGAACGAATGATAGCACCAAATTTGACAACCTTTGTTAAAGGGTCAAATGAAGCATCAATATTACATTTCCATTGATCATACGGGGGTGGACACCATGCAAGCAGAATCGAACGATGTGCAGGAACAGGGGAAGCATGGGAAATATTAAATCTATTTTGTGTCGCAATCCATCCAACCAAATAAGTGGTAGCACCCTCAATAATATCTTGACTGGAAAGAGACTCATGATGCCATAAATAACAATTACATGCATACCAAAGTTGCCATAAAATACAACAAAAAAGTTGAACATGGTCAGCTGAAAAATTGGAAATATATTGAAAAATGAATACCTTCAAATCTTCAAAAGGTTGTTGAGCAAAATGTTGTCGTAAGGGCCAAATATCCCAGACTACTTTAGCTCGTATACATGCAAAAAGAGCATGATTAAGATCCTCTGGTACCGCACAGGACACAATCCTCATCAATACTAAGTCCACGCTGGATCAACCGAGCACAAGTAGGAAGGGTATTTCGTGCTACTTTCCACAAGAATAATCAAACTTTTCCTGAAAGTTTAAGATTCCATAATCCCCTCCATGCAAACCTATATAAGGACGTGTCTACAGGATCACAAAAAAGGTCACAAGCCTTATAATCAGCTGTACGAACACTAGAGCAACCTTTTTTCGCCAAATGCCAAATCAAACAATCTTCTTGGCCATGCTTTAGAGCCGTTCCATTGCCATCTTTAATGGCAACAGGTTCGTAGTTTAGTTGAAGTTGAAATTAATGAATTCAGTTAAATTACTTTAAAATTTGAACTACGCTCAAGTTTGAAAAGCCGCCTAAAGCTTAACCCAATAGTTTGCATGGCTAGTAGACCCTTGCTGTCTCCGGTCGGGTTTGAGGCAATAAGCCCAAACCTGAGTACAACCTGAACTTAGCTCGAATTATTATTTTTGAGAAAAAACATCAAAAAGATAGTTTTGTTTTTAACTCTCGAATCTTAGGCTCAATCAAGCCCAAAAAACTTGACCTGAGCCTACTATAAGATCTAATCAACCCAACTTGGTCCGTTAAATTCAAGTTAAGCCTCAAGTTGGGCTAGACTTAGACCAGTTGCTATCCCTACTTACCGTTCCCATTGACAAATTATTCAACCTGACCTAAGGCCATCTCCAACCAAGGCACTAAAACACCAAATTTAGGTTTTGGTACAATAAATCCACTTTAAGGAAGACACCAAATATTCACACCAAAATGGTGCAATGAATAGTAACACACCAAATTTGGTGTGTTACTATTCATTACACCAGAAGTACAAAAAGACAACTTTATCCAATTACTTTTTAACATATTCTTTTTATGTCCTTTTTATAAATTGATTTATTTACATTATTTACTAAGTAATTAAATTTAAAATATATATTACTTTACACAAAATATATCATTACAAAGATCTCATTGAGACATT
>JANIIA010000192.1:85675848-85699069 GCA_027478495.1 Erythroxylum alaternifolium | reverse complement strand
TTTTCATGTGCAGAAATCACTGTTCACAAATGCATGAGCATGAGATGTGTTTTCCCTAATTTCTCGATTGATCTCCCATGTACCCGTTTCTATGGTTCAACCCGTTATATGGAAACGGGATGTTACACAACTGCAATTGAAAGTACGAAAAGGTTTTGTAGAGCCATTGTGGAGGTCTTTGGACAGATTTATCTAAAGGCATCGAATGCTAATGATGTTGCAAGACTGCTTCAAATTGATGAAGAACGAGGTTTTCCAGGGATGCTAGGGAGCTTAGATTGCATGCACTGGACATGGCAAAATTGTCCAACGACTTGGGCAGGACAATATAGTGGACATAGTGAATTCTCAACTATTATACTTGAAGCTGTAGTTGATTATGATTTATGGATATGACATGCACATTTTGGTTTGCCATGGTCAAATAATGACATTAATGTATTAGAGGCATCTCACTTGTTCGCAAACTTTGCCAAAGGTGTAGCACCTTCTACTCACTGTGTTATTCAAGGAAAAGTGTATGATACTGGATATTATTTGGCTAATAGTATTTATCCAAATTGGTCTACTTTAGTACAAACCATTCATGATCCCCAAGGCCCAAAAAAGAATTTATTCGCGAAGATGCAAGAAGCATATAGAAAGAATGTTGAGCATACATTTGGAGTTCTCCAGTCAAGATTTGCAATTATCAAGGGACCGACAGGTTTTTGGAAAAAATCCATATTACATGATATTATGTCAGCATGCATTATAATGCACAATATGATCATTGAGGATGAACGTGATACTCAATCGGTCATACAAGATTGGAACGAAACGCCAACCTCTGAAATTAATATCAATAGAGACGATACAGTTATATTTCAAGAATTCCTTGTTAGACATAGGCAAATTAGAGATAAAGAAACTCATTATGAACTTCGTAATATATTGATTGAACATTTGTGGGACTAATATGAAAATTCAAATAATTAGAGGTTAAATGAGAAATTTTAATCAGTTTATATTTGTGTATGTTATTAATTTGTTGTTGCAATAATATTAAATATATTTTGTAAATAATATTAATTTAATATAAAGCACATATTGATTAATTAAGAATAATGATTTTATTTTAATTTTTAATAAATAAATAAATAAATAAAAATTATTGTATAAATATAAATTAATTTAGTTAATAACTAAATTATTGTGATATATTCTTTGAAAAATTTTGGTGTAGAATGGTTGGAGTAACACCAAATTTAGTGTAAAATAGAATAGTTATAGCAAATTTGGTGTAATGGTTGGAGATGGCCTAAGTAAGCTGTAACATCCCTATTGACAAATTACTTGACCCGGCCTAACTTGGCTCAACCGGACCGGACAATAACATCCCTATTGACAAATTATTCGACCCGGCCAAACACGACTCAACCGAACCGGACAGTAAATCTCTCTTACTTGCCAGAGGCTGACAGTGAGATAAGCATTCGACCTGAGAAGCAATTACGATGGCTTCCTCAGTCTCGTCAGCTTGGTTTCAATCAGCTTCACAAACTCTTTTCTTCTCTAAATCATCTCAATATTCTATCCCACTTCATTCACAATCCACCAACCTCAATCCCAACTTGTCATTCATCTTATCAACTCGAATACCTCTCATTTCTGCACCCAATTTCAGGCCTTTACATGCCACTGTCTTCGACTCCTCTACTACTCCATTCGGAGAAACTAATGTTAAAGTGCACGACGCTTCGACTCTCCGAGAAATCTGTGAGGGTCAGGTTCCCGACCATATACTCCGCAGGCAAGTTTCAAACTTTCAACCGTGTTTTTCTTTTCTTACTAGTTACGGTCTTTCGTTTTTTGAAATTGGTACATACTCAAATTGTAGTCCTTAAAGCTTTTAACATGATTGTTCTTGTCATTCAAATGTTTACATGTTTCAGGGCGGAGGAGGTGGGGTATGTGATGCCAACAGGCGTACAGAGGCAAGCTTTGCCTGTTCTTTTTAGTGGGCGTGATTGTCTTCTTCATGCCCAGGTCGATTTCTGTGCTTCCTTTGAAATGATTTGGGTTATTTGTTTTTGTTTGATTGATGCGTGATACTTCCAAGCTTTTGCTCACCTCAGACAGGTTCTGGAAAGACGCTTGCTTACCTGTTGCTGATATTTTCTATTGTAAACACTCAAAGATCGGCTGTTCAAGCACTAATTGTAGTGCCTACCCGGGAACTTGGCATGCAAGTAAGTATCTTCGGTTGCTCAGAATTGTAATTTTATCTTTTCCATTTTCCATTACTCAATAACTGCGAGTGTTATTGTTGGACGAATGAATCCCACCTGGGGAAAGTTAGATGAAGGAGTGTTCTATTGTTTAATGACTAACAGCAGCGGTGTGTTGCTACTTTTTTGTGAACAAGGTCACAAAAGTTGCTCGGATGTTGGCTGCAAAGCCTATGGAATCTGATCAGAAGCCTTGCACCGTCATGGCTCTTCTAGATGGAGGGACATTAAGAAGGCATAAGAGTTGGCTAAAGGTGCGACCTCATTTCAGATTTGAAGTTTCCATTTCGCAGTTTTGTAACAAATTTAAGTACCATTAACCTTACAAACCAGACTTCCAGTAGAGTAGGGTTGGGAATGAAGTACTAACAAGTCTATGTCGCAGGCAGAGCCGCCTACAATGGTGGTGGTAACCATCCCAAGTTTATGCCAAATGGTGGAAAAACACATATTTAAGCTTGAAGCATTGCAGGTGCTAGTTATTGATGAGGTAATTCCTATCTCTTTTATTTTGGGTTCCCAGAAGAATCTCAATGAAATTTTCGGAAGGTTTAGAAGTATATTATTTTCACAAATTGGATTAGATAACTTTTGGCTTGTATAGTCTTCAATCAAATTTTGAGAGATTTGTAAGTAATATAGCTGAAAGCTGATTATGATGATGTTCTATTCTCTTGAATTTAATTACACAAATATTTTCTAACACAGTGTATGTTAGGAGGAATGACATGCTATATTTATCATTTGAGTAGGTTGACTTCATGTTCAACTCTTCAAAGCAAGTCAGTTCTCTTCGAAAATTATTGACATCTTATTCGTCATGCAATGACCGTCAAACAATCTTTGCTAGTGCATCTATCCCTCAACACAGAAGATTTTTGCATGATTGTATTCAGCAGAAGTGGACGAAGGTTGGTTCAGTTATAATCTTTTTAATGGTCATATGGGAATTCAATACATTGCTGCTGACTTGACGCAGTTCCTGTTATATTCTATGGTTTTTTACAGCGTGATGTAGTTCATGTCCATGTCAATCCCATTGACCCCATGCCATCATGTCTGCAACATAGATTTGTGGTAAGGGATTTGGCAATTTCACATTGTGCATTATGCATGTTGACAGCTACAAAAATTTGCATATGTTTGTACTTTCATGATGGTTTTTTCCATTGACCAAGAATAGCCTTTCATAGTTGAATACTTCTATTCTCAAGAATTCAGTTCAGAGTTTTCTGACATTGCTTGCTTACTAGTTGTGCCCTAAAGACCAGAGACAGCAAATGTTACTATTATTGTTGCATTATGATGCACCCAAGTCTGCAATTATTTTTGTTGCTGAGCAGGTACGCAAAGAATATCCTTCTTGGCCTGTTGATGCATTTCACAACTCTGTTCTCTTGATCCTTATACATTTATACTTTTTATTTAACCATAAAGTCATAGGGTAGACAATTCCCTCTGTGATGTGTCTGTGCAATATATAGGGTTGCATGAAGCGTGACATAGCAGATCGAAATATATGCCTTTTTTTAACATCTATCCACATGTCTTGTGCATAGACAAATCATTTATCTCAAATGAGATAATTAAATTGTTTCATTTTTTTCTCTCATTGGAAGTCTGAAAAATCAAAAAAGGCAGGAGATGTTCCACCAACTACCAGTTTATTGGACTTCTTGAAAAGTTCTTTGGGAGATTGTTCAGACATTCTCCTTCTGGAAGAAGACATGAATTTCAATTCACGAGCAGCTTCATTATCTGTAAGTGCTATCTGATATCTAATTGGCTGGAAAATGAATGAAAAGCTGGCTTAACTGTTTAGTACACTTGTGTACAGAGGAGAGGGAACGGGGAGCAGATATTGGCATAGTGCATGGTTTTAAATTATACGAAGAAAAAATGGAATTATTTTTAGCAATGTTAATGCATTTAACATTGTTAATTGATTGTTATTTGGTTCGAAGAAAAAGAGCCTTACCAGTTGTTGTTGATTTTAATTTGAACTTATGATGCAAATCATCCGAACTCTTTAGAACTTCTGTTCTGCTGATTACTAATTTGCTCTTGTAGTTCAGCATTGAGAGGCAATAACTTATCCCACAAAATGAAAAGGGAAAGAAAGAAAAGCCAATCAAAGATGTGTTTATCAACGATGTGTTTCTTGACGATACACTTGGCCAAGTTGGTATCTGCTAATTTATTCTTCATAAATGTAGGAAGTAAGGCAAGGAGGTAGCTATCTTCTCATATCAACTGATATAGCTGCCAGAGGAGTGGACCTGCCAGAGACAACTCACATATACAACTTTGATCTGCCAAGAACAGCCGTAGATTATCTTCATCGAGCTGGACGAACAGGTAGGAAACCTTTTTCAGAAGAAAAATGTTTTGTCACCAGCATCATAACACCGGAAGAGCGTTTTGTTCTGCAACGGTATGAGAATGAGTTGATGTTTAACTGTGGAGAGCTTACCATACAATTAAATAAAGTTTAAGTGCTCGCTTATTCTTTTTAGTTCTACTGTTTCCCTTCAATTTTAGAGAACCAATTAGTGAGAACCTGAAAAGGCTTACAACTTAATGAGACAAACATATAATATGGGGAGTAGGAGATCTACTCGATAATTTTAGTTGTCTGGAGTGACCTGAATAGCTGCTTATCTCATTCATAGTCATATTAGAAACTATGAACGAGATACATCACATTTTCTTCAAAAACAAACTTCAGTGGTTAAGAGAAATATCTGATGGACCACAGTGTCAGATCTTTGCTTCCTTTGCATTACAATGCACATTAGATGTCCATTGAGATAATACATTGCCAAATAGAACAGTTAATATTTTATCATGTAGTCAAATGTACTTGTTCCATTTCTGGATTCTAAGTTCATTAATTTGGAGTTTCTATTCCCCTTCTTTGGAATAACACCATTTTTTCTGCTTGTTTTTGAAGAACTGAGAGAAATACTGTTGCGTATTAGCAGTAATATTGCACGAAAGTTTATGTCTGCATCTCATTCAATGAGAGGAACTTCAGAATTGAACTACTTCGAAATGAATTGGTCCATTATGAACTATAGTATTAAGATAATTGACTAAAGTATTTTTAGTTATATAAACCAACAATTCAAACAGTGATGTGATGGTTGTAGAAGATGGCCTATCATCTGGTCACATCGAGTTGGAGGATATGCTAAATTTATTGCTATTTGCATATGAACCATGTGATGTTTCATAACTCTTTTCTTGTTCTCCATCCTGACTAATCAAAAAAGGATGTCAAGATAAATAACTCGACTATATTACAACTCCATCTTGAATTATGGAGTTTTTCAAGACAACAGTAACACCAGATCGGATATAGAAGCCGTCAGATGATCTATCAGCTTCTTGTATGCCCTGCAAATCAGATATTATGGGGCATGTTAAACAGCATAACAAGTTAGGAAAGTGACCCGAACATTTCTTATATCTCATATGGCATGAGGAAAAGGCAAGGTATGTGAAATATAGTGTTTATTGTGTATTTTTTTTAATTTTCTTTTTGTGTTATAAAAATATTTTAAAATCATATCAAGATTTGAACTCTGGTAGAAGAAAATATCCTTTAAACTCTTGTCAGAAGATGAAAAGCAGAACATAAATCGTTCCGAGCAGTAATCAAGTGAGGACAGAATATTATTTGCTTTTTACAACTTGCAGTCTGCAGATCATACCTCCGAGTTAGTAATAACGACGTTCTTCCCGATTCTCGCATTCTTGTCAATGATGCAGTCTCTGTGCAACGTAAGTGGGCATGAGGTTAACAAGTAAGCAATGAAGAACAGGACTTGAGAGGAATACTAAACAAGGCCAGGAGTTGAAAGCATGCTACGAACTTGATTCTTGCGTTTTCTCCTATTCCAACGGGCACTTTCCCTTCAGCTAGAAGTGAAGCCACTTCAGCTTCTGTTTCATAGTAGTCAGCACCAAGTATCACGGTGTCCTGTATTTATTTAGTTGTGTCATAAGGATATATACATCAGTTTAGAATAATTAGAAGCCATGAATCATACAACTAAATTTTTCATTCATATGTTGATTTGTCAATTATAAAAACAAGCTTAATGATGTGGTGATCAAGGGAACCTTTAATTCCACGTTTGAGTTGATTCGGGATCTGATACCGACAATGCTATGTTCAATGAAGCAATTGTTTATAAAACTTCCATGAGATATGATGGAATCAACAATCTGCACGGGAGTGAATTCAGAAGCAGAAAACAGATGGTAAAGCAGTCTGAGTGGAAAATGATTTTGTAGAAACATAAACACCGATTGTATGTTGTCCAAATACAGAGCACCGAGAAGAAGTGGAACACTTAATTTACCTTGCTGTTGTCAATCTTCGAAGGAGGTAGGTTTCTTCTTGATGTATACATAGGCTTTTCAGCATCATAGAAGCTAAATTTTGGTGGCTGAACGAAAGATGCATAAGATCACTCACTGATGTAACCCGTAGTTCCAAAAATTACCTCAGTTTACCATAGCAGAATTATTGAAAAGCAAATATTTTCTTGATATTTACATGCTCAGTCAGGGCCAGGTTTGCTTCAAAGAAGGATCTGATGGTTCCTATGTCTTCCCAGTAATCATTAAAGAGATAAGCCTGCTCATGCAATATATCATAAATACCATGTTAACATTTTGTTTTGCATCTCTATTCATGAGATAGCAAAGCGTAGAAGTAAGAACTCATGCATACCTTCACGTAGAACTCTTTTGCTGAGGCTGGGATTATCTCCGATCCAAAGTCATTTGCAGTTGGGAAACGCCATCTGAAACAGCAACATTTTACTTCCTATACTGCTCCCATAGTCATGATTGTGAGAGTCTCTTTTCTGTTAATTTTGAGTACCTTAAGAGATTCAGGAGTATCTCCTTCTTGAAGACATACACTCCCATTGAAGCTATATATGGTTTCTTGACAGCTTGGTCCTTTGAAAGTCCCAACACTGTGGTATCGACTTGCTAAAGCATATTGTGAAGTTAGCAGCTGGACTTTAGGATTTCTAGTCTATTCAAAGATTCAAGGAACTAGGAAACCAACCATTGCCTTCCGGTCATCCCCTTTAGGCTTTTCACTGAATGAAATTACCTTTCCCTTGCTGTCAATCTTCATAAGACCAAAGCGTGAGGCTCGGCTATCATAGAACCAGAGGAAAGTCTTTAATTCTCAAAATCTTATCATATTATATTCTGTGAATTGAGAGATAAAACAATACAATGCAATGGATTGTAATTCAATTCTTGTTCATCCATTAATTCACTTCTTCTCTTTAGGGAAGAGCAGTTTGGTAGTTTGCAAGGCTTATAACCTCAAGGTTAGGTCGTAACAAGTTGATAGAATCCTTTTTTTCTTTTCACCCTCATATTGGCGTGTAGGACAGATCAAAATCAATATTTTCGTTTTTGTAATTTTCTTAAGTGCATTGATCTCTAGTAGCAGCAATAATAACAGCCCATAGAACAAGGGTATCAGAGTTTAGACCACTTTTGAGAGATTGAAACTTTGAAATGCAACTCTTAAGAGAGTTTTAGCCTACCTGTCATCCATTGGGATACAAGAAATAGAGATATCTGCACCACTCTGCCTATGGTTCTGGAAATCAACAGATGAATCTTAATGTTTAGTAAATTAGACAACTAAATTTACCATTGGAATGAACTATCCAGTAACTGTGCTCTCTGTATAGTACCTGCACAAAGTCCATATAATCCATTCTATACAGCTGGTCTCCAGACAGAATCAGAACATCCTCAATGTTTTTACTCCTTGCATCCTATGGTATAGAAGTAGTGTTAAAAATTTATGTTTAACATCTTGATAACTTAAACATCACTCCATAGATAGAATCATGGAAGAACAGATTTGTAACTGTTTCACAAATTTGGAAGAACAAATTTGTATCGAAATTGGATAAGTACCTCAAAAAGCCAATGAAACTGTCTCACAGCGTCAGCGGTGCCCTGAAACCAACTTTTACCTGCCTCTCCAGGAGTCTGAGTAGCTGCTAGAACCTGTTTAACATGCTTTGAGAGATCATACATTCCAGACTAGAAGTTTTATCTGATGAGGTCTACATACATACCTCAACATAACCATCACCAAAACTAACTCCTTGGCCGTAGTTGTAAGCTCGAGCAAGATGCCTGTTGAGTGATTGTGAGTTGAATTGAGTAAGAATGTAGACTTTGTTAATCCCACTATTAATGCAGTTGCTCATTGGCACATCAATCAGCCTGTATGCACCTCCAATGGAGACCTGAACGTTAATTATCAACAACGACCGTAAATCAAAAGTAGAGTTGGCAAAAGGGTCTCGTCGATTCAAATTAAATAGTTAATTTAGATGTTGAGTTGACAAAAGAGTTTTATCGATTCAAAATTTAAGTTGAATTTATGTTTCAATTAAAGAATTTTTAAATTTCTTACTCTAAAATTTATTCAAAAGTCAAATTTTAACATAAACCTCAATTAAAGTTTAGATTTTTCTGAATTTTAAATTGAAACTTGATCGAATTCAAATTTATTCAATCCAATCCGGCCCGACCTCCATTATCATACTTAAGTTCATGTTTCCAAATTGTATTGTCATCCTAAAACTGAAGAAGAGGCTCCACAGAGTTCGTAACCAGAACCAAGTGTCCATAAACCATTAAAAAGAACTTCAGAGATCACAGAAAGAGAGAATGTGAGAAGGAAATGACTCACAGCGGGCTTGGCACGGCGCTTGGTGAGAGGAAACAGACGAGTGCCAGCTCCTACTCCGAGAATCACAGCCACAACAGTACGTGAGTCCTTCCTTTCCGTCTCCAGGTTCTTTATCTTCAATATCATTCATAATTTGAATAAAAAAACCATTAATTTACTCTTACAAGACACTGTCATTAAAGCAAACATGTAAAGAACATGGGTTTTACTCCTTAATTGTGTCGGACTGTGTTCTGTATAAAAAACATGGAGGTTAATTAGCTAACCTTAGACTCGCCTGCAACTACGTTAGCAGTCAGAGACATGCACACATGTAGTCTAGGAACGTTACTAGTCCCTTTACCACATTGCACTTGTGGGAGCTTAAGCTTATGTCCCATTAGCTCTCCATTGGAAAACTTCTCAAGTTTTAAATTCTTGCCCGACAATCCTGCAACCCCACGAAACTGGCAGGCGGCTGAGAAGGTGAGCCGGCCATCGGCCGAGACTGCCATTTTCTCGGAGAAATTTGGAATAAAGAACGATCTAGTGAAGAGGTTTAATTATATGAATAGAGCTTCTGGAGTGAGGAACTGGAGCCCAAGCTTCCATGAACACGAGTGCATGCAACTGGAAGAGTGATGCCGCGTTATCCGGAATTGATTGCATCCACTAAATTTTTTGTGCTTGTATTTGGAAACAAATGTCTTAATATCTTAGCTGCTAGTGTTAGATATTTTGAGTTTGAAGTCAACAAACATGTTTTTTTAAACGGTAGAAAAGAAATTTAATTAAAGATTTAATAAAATAGAAGAATTAGAAAATGATTAAAAAGTATCATTATTTAAAAAATAAAGTTTAGTTAAAAAAGATATTATTAAATAAAAATTAATTAATTTATAAAAATTTATCAGCTAGTTGATTCATTAAATAATGAATTTTTAATAACAAAAATTATTAAAAATTAAATCAAAAAATTGATCAGTTCAAAGTTTAGTATTTTTAAAATATTGATTAACCTGACCTAAAATTAAAAAAACCAAATTAAGCCTTTTAAGAGTGGTCGAATTGAGGGAGTAAAGAAGTATTAGGTCAAAAGGTTCTGTATTTGAATGTTAAGACCACACAATTTGAACCGGATCAATTTTGGAATTGACCTTGTACCTTAACATTGATGGTGCTTGTCAACGGTCTTCTTTAAAGGACACTGCAGGCAGAGTTCTCCAAGATAGTGCAGGCCACTGGCGAAGAGGATTCTCACATCATATTGGATAGTGTTCTCCGCTGAATGCAGAACTCTGGGAGGTATTCACTGGGCTCACACTGGCATGGAATCTGGACTATCGTCGAATCGAGCTCGAGGTCGATTGCAAGGCAGTGTTCGATCTTCTATCCTCTGCAGATAGCAGTTCTAGGACGCCCAACCCAATCGTCCGGAGTATTCATGAGCTGTTCACTAGAAATTGGACTGTTGTTCATTGGCACATCTACCGAGAGAGCAACAGATGTGCCGACTGGTTAGTCAAATATGCCGACAATTTTGACATCGGTATCTATCATTTTAACACAACACTTATTAAGTGCAACTTGATCCTTTTATAGGATTTATCGGAAATTTATTTTCCCAGACTTAGCGTGTAATGCTTTTTTTTTGCTTCCCTTAAAAAAAAAAACTATTACCATACCTTCTGTAATTAATAGATTACAAATTGTCTAGTGCCAGATGCGAACCAGCCCACTTTTATACCTAATCATCAATCTACACAAGGATTAGTTGGATTTGATTGTCCTTTATACGCCGTCGTTTGCGGAACTCAGAACCCATAAAAGTGGCGTTCGTCTGTCGTGTCGCTGAAGCTGTAAGAAAAACAACAAAATCACAAGGTAAACGGTATCGTGTAAGACGTGGCGAATGCTTCAGAATAAAGTTAATGCAGAGAGCAAGCCACCTCACAGAGAAAGCAACAAGCTTTCTAAACTTTCTACTCTCTACACGCATTTCACTCTATAATAATAAGACCCATCACCAAACCTCTTCTCAGCTCCACTGAAAAAGTATCAAACTCAACAATGACATCTTCCTGGTTATGCCCTCTCCTCCATTTCCTTTTCATTTCCATTCTTTGTATCAGTTTCCAAGTCAAATGTGATGGTAAAGATTCTTACCTTTTGGTTCCCTCTGTCTCCATTTTCTGCATCACCTTCCTTTGACAATTTTCGATTCTCATTTTCTCTTTAGTTGGTTATTTTTGCTCCTCAGTCCAGTCCCTTTAGGTGGTTATTTCCTGTTTTTTCATTTCACAAGTCCAAGGTAGTAAAGATCTGATTTTTACTAGTTGATCTTAATGGTTAGTTGGATTTATTTTTGAAGAGGTGGGTTTTTTCTTTTTTGGATCTTCTTAATTGCTGTTCTTTGTTTCGTTAGTTGCCGATGATTGTGATCTTTTGTCTATCCAATATGGTATTGGTTAGTTGGTTAAATTACTTCACATGATTGCTTAATATGAATCTATGAGCTTGCACTGCTTATGCTTTTATCCATCAATCGTATGAGTCATAAATGAGCTTGCATTTTTTGAATAGGGACCTTGCACGTTGGCCTTAGTAGCAGGTCTCAACAAAGGTTAATTACAAACTTATAATTTGAGGGCCAATACACTGAACCAAAATCAAAATTTCCTTGTTTTATGTCATTTGGATCATTGGTTTTGTGGTTCAGGTTAGCCCTTGAGATATTCTCTGCCTGATCCATGAATCCTAGTTAACCCTTTGAGCATCCCATTTCTTGGGATGAGTTATCTATTGAGAAATGCACGAGTTGTGTAGTTATTAACCTACTTTCATTTTGTTTTATAACTAGTTCCATAACCATACATCTCAACAGATCCAAGAGTTCAAGCTTTCTGTTGTATTTCATTTGTCACTGCGGCGTATCTAGCAAAATAGGTCCGTATGGT
This sequence comes from Erythroxylum alaternifolium, assembly GCA_027478495.1. NCBI lineage: Eukaryota > Viridiplantae > Streptophyta > Magnoliopsida > Malpighiales > Erythroxylaceae > Erythroxylum > Erythroxylum alaternifolium. The sequence goes on along the minus strand of JANIIA010000192.1, from coordinate 85,687,109 downwards.
TGCAAAATTTGTTTGTGCTTGTAGTATGCTTATCTTTAATATGCAAAGGGTCACAGAATCAGAAGTTAAGTCGAGATGTATACTCTACGGTCCCTTCGTTTTGCAGTAAAGTCAGTTGAACTTCTCTCCGTATCTGTTTGTTGTAAAGATAAGAACAATCATGCTGCAGAAAAATGAAAGCCGATTATAACTTGCGATCTTCTATATTTCACTGCTATTAGTTTTGCTGCATGCTAAGAGTGCACTAGAACTGTAGGCTTTTGTTTGCCTTCGTGTTAGTTTCCACCGGCTTTTGTGTTCTTTTCTCATATATGAATAATTACCAATAAAACCTGCAACCACTTCTGCAGCTGAAAGACAACGAAGAAATGACAGTCATCTATAATTCTCTTCTCTTGTATTAATATAAGCTTCCCATCCCTTCAATTCTTTCGCAGATGAGGCCAATGTTCTTCTTCAAGGCATTAACAACTATAGGAAATCTTTGAATTTAACTACCCTTACGAAGAACGATAATGCAGAGTGTCTTGCTGAGAAGATAGCCGAGCAATTTAAGAATCAACCTTGTACAAACACAACAGGCTCCAATACAGTCCCAGGCACTGAGCCTCAATTCTCTGATTTTCCAACCTTGTTAGACAAATGCCATTTGAATGTCTCCGACACGAGGGATGGATCAATAATGCCTGCTTGTGTTCCTAACCTCGATCCAAGCCTTGTACTCAATAACTTCACCGAGACTCAGTACTCTGGAAGTCTCAATGACACTAAGTATACAGGAGCTGGGATTGGTTCTGATGGTAACTGGATTGTTGCAGTTCTTACCACAAGCACACCACAAGGAAGCTTTGGGTCTCAAAACAATGCACAAAATGCTGCTAGATTGACTGCTGAGATTGGTTTGATCTTTAGCGTCCTATGTTTGCTGGTGGGAGCTATTTTTTTGTTGTAAACTAAATTCCACAGTCCTGATTTCTGTTCCATTGTTGAAGCTTACAAATCAGAAGGTGAAGTCTACTCTTATTTTTTCGTCCAACACGCAGAGCATTGACAAAATTACTAGTGGTTCCTTGTTGTTGACCAAATCTTTACACTTTCTTTTGTAACTCTGTAATGGCTTTATTAAAAAATAACATCCGAGTTGTATTGTGATTGTCTATATTTTGTACTTTATCAGAAAAGAAAGAAAATTTTAAGAACTAAAGCTGTTTGCATTCATTCTGTCTTCTTTGATGTCTGATGAGATTGATGGATATTTACTCGGTACTCATTTACTGCCACTTATGTCCAATTTCCTCTGTTCATTTTGCTTTAAAACTTAAAAAATAACATCCGAGCTGCAAATTGTCGAAATTTGCTCTGTTTGATGTGCCTTCGAAAGTTCTTCATTCCAAACAAAACTGGCTGTTTTCTGGTCACAATTAGTTAAAGTTCTATTAAAGAGCGTTTTCACAAAGTAGAATCTCCAAAGAGAATACAAGTTTTTCACGAGGTTGATCTTGAACTAACATAATACTTTCAGTATCTTTCAAGATTAATCATGCTTAGCCAGAGGGAATTTCACAGAAAAAAAACTGTTCGTTTTTATCTCAGTAGGTGCTTAAGAAATCAAGCTCATAGGTGGAGAAAAAGAACAGTTATATTGAAATTTTATTTCAAAAATGGTACAGACATTCTTTTAGACAACTTGAATTGGACCAAAGAAAAGGTAAATGAATCCAAATGTTTATGTTTTGGCTATAAAATATCCTCAATGCAAGATACAGAACAGCCTCCTTATGTAAGATTATTATTACTGCATCTGCAAGAAGTTTGTTTCCAGCTAGATAAAGAATAGTTGAGCCCCCTCTATTTTCAAGGATATCAAGCATTGAAGCTGCAACTAGAGGCTCTTAATTCTGGCAAGTGCGTCGAAGAGGTACCTTCTAAGAGCTATCAATAAAACCCATGTTGTCTTTGAGATCTTCTCCTTAATCATCAGAAGCAATGCAGAGCTTAGCACAGTCTTTAGGATCTGGGCCTTTAATCCTTTGAAGAAGCCAAGCAAGCCTTCCCTTATCCAAATAGCATGCATTGCACCTGATATTGTCTTCTTGGTTGTCAGCTCAACTTCCTCATCCTGATTATCATCTGATTCAGCAGCTTGAAGCATAACTTTACATCTGCATATAATACATTTTGGTTTCTTTATAGCGTCAATGACTCACACATGGAAAATCTTGCCAGTCATCTAATGGGAACATAATCTATGACTTTGCTATTCAAAGAGTTGCAGAAGCAAAGTGAAACAACTTTAACATGATAATTGAGCTGCTTAGGAAATAATGCTTATTCACTTCATACCTAATAGCTGGATATGTAACAGAAGTAGCAATACACTTTGAAACTGCACCCAGCAAAAAAGCAGAAAATGCAGAAAGTACTTTGGGTGATGAATCTGTAGCCGACTTTTTACCAAGCTGACGTCTTAGTAGTCTTTGCTTCAATTGATCAAATACTGTGTACTGTAAAATGTAGAAACTTTCTTTTCAGCTTCACTTACTACTATAAAACATGCAAATCCTGGATAATAGGAACAAGCAGGAATCTAGCACATCCAATGTTCTACTAAGCAAATAGTGTAAACAGTCCCAAGCAGTAATGTAGCCCCTGCAAAGCTTAAATGGTAAAAATCAAATCTTCAATCAACCTACTTTATATCCCACATTAAATTGCTCTACCGCCCCATCCCCTAGCCTTCCTGTTTAAAGACGAGAGCAGAATAACTTCATGATGGCAGAGAAGGGTTTTTCCTCGGAAAAAAAATGATTTCTTGTTTTCATTCTCTTGAGATATTTCTAATTAGAACTTGATCGAGGTCTTCTTTAATCCAAAACATTAAAGTAACAAGACCCGGGTGGACTACGAACCAAGAAAAAGAAGAGATTACCTTTGCAACGCATCAACCATGATGCATAAAGCTGTTCTCATGACATTATAGCTGTGATTATCTAGTAATGATTCAAAGCAGAGGGCAAGTACCTGGATCGATGGGTTTGATGTCAGAAGAAGAGATATCCCAAGACCATCAAATGCTTCAGCCCAAGTGCGCTCAGACAGGGTTGTCCAAAGTCCTTTGGACTTCCCAAACTTGCTAGTTTGCATTTTTGAGGACGCTGTATCCAAGGGCTGTGAAAGAACGCAGAGATTAGAAATTAAAGTTGTACTGAATGCTGTAGCAGATAGCCAAGAAAATGATGATACTATTGGAAGAAAAAGAAACATGTTATTCCCACTAAGAAACACAAAGCAATCCTTGAAGCGCTCAAAAGAACGCTTCTTCAATTTTCTTTGAGAAATACTCCTACAAGGAGTTCTGTTTTTTGTCCTTTCACGGCAGATAAAAGTTTTTCTATCCTATGCCAAATAGAATCATATATCAGACGTATCTTCACAACAAATTTGTCCAATTCCAAGTCCAAAAAGATGTGAACATGACCCAATCACCTGTGTGATAATAACAGTACAAGCCGCAGCTGTGGCTGCTACAATCAAGTTAGCTCTTGTTCCAATGCTCTTCTCTCCACTTTTCTTCAAATACAGCCTTTTGAAGAAGCTGTACCCATAAAAATATATGAACTGTGAAATAAAAGACTGCAAGTTCTTCGTCCCAAGCCCCTGGTACAACGATAGAATCTGACCAGAAGAAATTGCCTCCCAAAAAACATCAGATATCTTCCTGCACAAACCATCACACAGAGAATTCAAAACACTGACGACATATGAGACAAAACCCACTTGATGATTACCTGTACTTGCGTTGATGACGGGCTCTAACTTCAGCTTGGTACCTGGTCTTGCAGGTATCAAGAGGGTAAAGTATGGTGGTACTAACAAGAGCACCGACAGCTCCGGAGGTTGCCTCGGACAAGGACTCGAGATCAAGGCCCATGCTCATGTTTAACTTAAGTTGTTAAAGTGAACATGGAGGAAGCCGAAGAAGATGGTAAGTGTCAGACACACAGACATACACGCCACGGGGTTAGAGGTTGAGCTTGGCAAGCAACTGTATCGTATCGGGAAGCGCAAACTTTGGGGAGTCGCCTTCTCTCTCCTCCAGTTTCCTTTTGGTCTGAAAACTGATACTATGATAATGAACGGTCAAAGCAATTTTGGCTTTTCCGATTTTTTGTTCGACAATATTTTATTGCCTTAAGTGTTATTAAAAATAAATGATAGTTTGGGAATCGGCCGTGGTTAATAATACGATAAAATTAACCTGGGGAAAAAAAATGTTTATTGAAAATAAGTATTTATATATTTAGAGTTGCTATTTTAGTAATTGTTAAAAAGTAAAAATAAGTACTTGAGAAGGGGTTATGGTTGTAAAAAAGAGGTAAAATTATTTAAAAAATTAATTGATTTAATAAATTATTAATTATTATATAAATAATTAAAAATATATTATTAGTCATATAAATTTAAAATTATAAATAATAATATATTAAATTAAAATAAGAAAATATAAATAAAATAAATTTAGTAAATAAATATTTCATAAAATATATTATTAGTCATATTAATGAAAAGTATAATGGAAAATAATATTTGTAGTAAAGATTATTAATGGAAAGTAAAATTTTTACAACAAAAGCAGTTTCGTACCGTAGCCTTCTTTCTGCTTATTGATTTATATGGTGGCACCGCACTTTTTTCCAACCTTTGATTGTTTACCACAAATCCAAATAGAATATTACTTACATGTATGTGAATGTTCTGATAATAATAGTTGTATAATCGATTCTTAGACTTGAAATTATCAAGGTATCTTATATGAAAATTACTGTGCTTTGATGCTATTTATGAACTGTACTAGGACAATTCAGCCAGTAGTACTTGGATATAATATGAATCATAAAATAAATATTTGAGTAAGTCAATGCAAGATTCGTCACTTTAAAGTAATTAGAGAAATTGTTCTATTGTTCTTGATTAATAGTAATTTATAAAATTCTTTGGCAAGAGTAAATTGACATTTGAAAAGATATTTTCAAACATCAATTATAAATCAATTACTAATTAGTAAGAACGAATATGATTGGATACAAAAGAGTAGATAATATATCCATACTATGTCCAATTGCAACTATTGCATCATTTTACACCCATGAGGGGTAGTGTTGTAATTATGCTTTCAATAACTACCAAAGGTAGTTATGTGTTTTGAATGTAAAACACCAAAAACGAAAAGCATAAAAGATTATCTGCTTGTGTTTTCTATTTTTGCATTATTGTTTCTTGTTTCATACGAAGAACAAGAAGAAAGAAAAGATCTACAGTGTTCTTTAATCGGTGAAAATTCAACATAATCTAAGTATGTGATTTTTTTTATATGCATATACAAAGATCCTATTTTTTAACATGATCTATGTGATTATGTTCTTGCTTATTTATTCTAACATTGGTTTGTTTTTATATATGCATGCTTACGTTTTTTTTAGAAAGATCCATCGCAAGCTACATTTTGTTTGAAATTATTTCTGGAATTGTGTTTGTTTTTTAGATTCTGGTAAACAACAATAATTGATGTATGTATCCATACGAACCTGGTTTGTGTATTCTCTCTCTAGAAGTTTTTTCTCCCTCTTGCATTTGTTTCACGGGAAATTTAGAAAACAAAAAACAAATTTTTTTGTTGTTGCCGCGTGGTTTGGTTTTGACGCAAGATACTGTTGTCTCTGACATTCCAAACTCTACAGAAGAGTTCTTTTTTTTTCATTCTTTGGTGTTTCTACTTATTAAAAATTCCTATTTTTCATAGATTTCAATTTCCCATTCTTGGTTATCTTTCAAGAAGAGACGCTCTTGTTTCATTTGCTCATATAAACACACAAACCAAAGGTGAATTCTTTTATTGTTGCGTTGTTGATGAAAATAGATTAAAAAAAACACAAACAACAAAATGCAGAGAAGAGGAAGAATACAACTCTTCTTCAAACCACAACAAAGCACGTGGCCTTTTTTAAAAGTTATATGTTTAGTTAAAGAATGGCTTGAACAAATGTCTTTTATGTTTTCTCCTATGTGAACAAAACTACAGTCATTCAAAGTCTAAACAATAAGGACTAATATGTCAAGTGTGCACCCTTGACATTTTAATAGTTTTTGGATATATTTATCATAATAACCAAGAATGAGTTAAGGCTTTGAGCTTTGAGATCCAATATGATAATAAGTTTGTGATAGTTTTGGCTTACATAAATTAATTAATTTAGTTAAATTAGTTTCTAATTAAATAAATTAGTTTTTATAATAAAAATAAATTAAAACTAATTTGTTTAGTTAAATAAACTTAGAAATAAGTTTATTTTTGTTGAATTAAAATTAGACGTATATTTTCTAATTAAATCAATACTAATTTGTTTAGTTGAAATTAGATAGAAGTTTAATTAGAAATTAGTTTCTAATTAAACCAAGATAAATTAATTAGTTCAATTATAATTTAAATTAGAAATAAGTTTCTAATTCAATTTGATTTATTCATATTGGAATATGAATAGATTAGAAATAAGTTTCTAATTGATTAGATATTAATAGCATAATATAATTAAATTATTTCCATTCTATGAGCATGAGTTCGCTATATGTTAGATAAAATAATTTGTTTATTTTGTGCACTCTTTTGATTCCTGAAAATTTGTTTTCAGAAAGATGCCCATTATTAAGCAGACGTCTAAGCTTATTCGATGTGAGGCATAAAAGAGACGTATTAGCAGCATGTATGTACAATTAGTTAACATGCGTTTAATGCCTGGAGATGATCTAACACAACATGTTATTTCAATTAATAACATGATGCAAGAGTTATACTTTGGAGGTTGTCTAGCTTATGCAGATGTTGAAGTAAAGTATATGAACTTTGCTTGCGACATTACCTCAATCTCAAGGCAAACTGTTACGAATGCTCTGGAATAATATGCCTAACAAGAAGACTTATAATTTGTTAGTGATGGCATTTATTAAAGAAATGAGTAGAAGGACATTGATTAGGACTTTGTACCCTATAGGTCTTCCAATGGAAATAGTAAAAGCTATTGTACATCAAGCTTCGCGAACTGTGTCAAGCTAACTCATGAACTCGTTTCCACATAGAGTTCATTACCTATAGATTGTTCGTAGGTTGTAGTCCATTTACAAACAATACGTAGTTTTATAAGAACAAAGTTTTGATATTTATGTAATATGTTTACATATATTTTATATAGGAATTCGTCTAGAGTAAGGTAATTAGGATTCGATTGTTGTATGAATGATGATTGAACACATTAGTGTACTTTTGATTTCATAAGCAATTGTGATCAAATTATTTACTCTATGAACGAATAATATGACATTAACGTGTAAATATATTTCTTTCCTATTATAGAAACTTAGTGTTTTAAAATGGTTACTGCTTCGAAGAATATTGTTGCTGAACTCAATAGGGGTCAGAAACTCAATGATGACAATTATGAAATCTGGAGTATGAAAATCCAATAGTGCTGGAGGAGCAAGAGACTCTCGAACAATTAAACCTAACCATGGAAGTTCCTGAGGAGTGCACTACGGCCCAACATTGAAGGGACCGTGATGCATATGAATTATGGAAGAAGAAGAACTCTTTAGCTCGCATCACGTTGTTGAGTAGCACGGATAATGATATCATACGGGAATTCCGTAAATTCGAAACTGCAAAGGACATGTGGTCTGCACTAGCTGCTCAATTTGGAGGTGCTTCAGTGACCAAAGTGAGGTCACTTACTATTAAGTTTGATACTTATAAGAAGCGCCCAGATGACACAATGCAAAAGCATCTGAGGCAAATGTTCAACATGGTAAGTGAGTTACGTGATGTTAGTCATGAGCTTTCTGACGAGCAACAACTACAAGCTGTGATTCGTTCACTGCCTTAGAGTTGGGAGCATATGAAGATGCGCCTAAATTATAATGAGAACATCAAGACAATGGAAGATGCTACGAGACATCTCATCTTAGAGGAAGAGCGTCTTGAAGCGTCAAAGATGTCTTCTGAGGCATTTGCAGTTAGTTCTAGCTCATATGGAGCTATAAACAAGAAACGCAAGCATCATGGTGGACACAAGTAGACGAAGAATAAGAAATTGAACCACTCTCCTCAGGAATCCAAGAAGAAAAATGGAACCAACGTGGGAAGGAAAAACGTCCCTTTAAGAAGAAGAACATGAAATATGTGAAGTGCTATAATTGTGGTAATAAGGACTACTTTGCTCGAGATTATACCGAGCCTAAAAAGGTACAACTTTATAATACAAACATTTGTTATGTGAATGTTTCTTGTTCTGTTTATCTAACTGAATCATATCCTTTGTGGATTGCAGACTCAGGAGCAACCAACCAAGTAGCGAAGGATCGTGATGCCTTCGTTAAGTTTTGTAAACTCTCACATAATAGTCGATGGTTTTATGTAGGTGACAATTCCAGAGTTGCTGTAAAAGGAATTGGAACATGTAAATTGGACATGCGTGGAGGACGACACCTCATCCTACATGAAGTATTATTTACTCCACAGATTCATAGGAATTTTTTATCTGTGTTGATGTTAGTTAAACTTGGTTTCAATATAAATTTCCACAGTGGTGGAATGGATTTGTATCTTAGATCTATTAATTATGGTCATAGTTTTTTATGTGATGGTTTTATTATACTGGATGTGTTAAAGGAAAATAATAATATTAGTTATACATTATTTAAATATAGTAATTCCAACAATGATGCAACTTTGTGGCATGCTAGACTATGCCATATTGGTCAAAATCGAATCAGTCGATTAGCTAAAGAAGGGCTTTTATGTAATCTAAGTCAAGTAGATTTACCTACTTATGAGCATTGTTTAGCTGGTAAAATGGCAAGAAAGCCATTTTGAAAGGGAACTCGAGCTTTATATCTATCGCAATTAATTCATTCTGACATCTGTGGTCCAATGAACGTAAGGGCAAGACATAGGGCCATTTATTTGATCACCTTCATAGATGACTATACTTGGTATGGTCATGTCCTTTTGATTTCTCATAAATCGAAAGCATTCGATTATTTTATAAAATATATGAACTTGGTTGAGAATCAATTAGATAAGAAAATAAAATCATTACGAACTGATCGTGGACAAGAATACTTGTCTAATAGGTTCAAGGCTTTATGTGATGAGAAAGGAATAGACAGGCAACTAACAATTCCTAGAACCCTACAACAAAATTACATTGTTGAAAGACAAAATAGGACGCTGTTAGAAATGATTAGGTCTATGATGGCCCAAGCAAATTTACCAATCATCTTTTGGGATGATGTGCTGCTAACGACCACTTATGTACTTATTCATGTGCGCACGAAATCAGTTATTAGCACACCATATAAGTTGTGGACTGGTAGGAGACCTAACATGTCAAGTCTCAAACCTTAAGAGTATGCAGCTTATGTTCATGATCTCTCTCACAAACATGGAAAATTACTCCCAAGAGGGAGAAAAAATATTTTTATTAGATGCTCTGAACACTCAAAAGGATACATGTTCGTTGGTGAACAAGGTAATGAAGGTGTAACTGAATTTGAATCACGAGATGTAACATTCTTAGAGAATTATTTTCCCAAGCAAGGAGAAATAGGTAAAGACCTATTGTTATATAAAACGCTTGATCAGTATGATTTTGTTATGAAGAATCAAGATTAGGAACTTCAACCAAGTGGGAGCAATTCCATAGAAAGATTCTCTACCATGACTGATCTGAGTAGGAGCAATCAGATCCATCATAAATTAGTTTATGATGAACCTCATTTAAGAAGAAGTACTTGAGGAATAATTCCCCGACGTCATTTTGAGATTGAAGGAGAAATTAATATGATTGTTCTACAAAAGGAAGAAGAGCCAAGGAATGTAAATAAGGCTCTTACTGGCCCTACTAAAGAAGAATTGATGAAAGCAATGAAAGAAGAAATGACTTCTTTAAGCTCCAATTAAGTATAGGACTTGGTTGACCTCCCTGAAGGGCATAAAGCAATTAGGAACAAGTGAGTTCTCAAAATCAAGCAAAAAGCTGATGACAATATCGAAAGATACAAGGCAAGCCTTGTAGCAAAAGGATATACACAACAGGAATTGACTATAAGGAAACTTTTTCACCTGCTGTGAAGTTTGCTTCAATTCTTCTTATTCTGGCTATAGTAGCTAGTATGGATCTTGAATTACATCAAATGGATGTAAAAACTGCTTTTCTCAATGGAGAATTAGAAGAAGAAATCTATATGAAACAACCCGAATGTTTCATTAAGGCAGGTCAAGAAAATAAGGTTTGTCGATTATTAAAATCAATTTATGGCCTGAAGCAGTCTTTAAGACAATGGTACATTCGTTTTCATAACGTACTCATTTCATATGATTTTTAAATGATCAGTGAAGACCATTGTGTGTATGTTAAGAGATCCAAAGTTAAATTCATGATTTTATCTTTATACGTGGATGATATATTGATTACTTGTAATGACTATGTGTTCCTTAAGGAAATCAAACATTGGTTATCATTTAAATTTGAAATGAAAGACATAGGTAAAGCGACTTACATTCTTGGAGTCAAAATTTCAAGATATCATTTAAAGAGATTGTTATCGCTCTCACAAGTGATGTACATTCAAAGAATTCTTGAACGATTCCGTATGCAAGATTCTAAACCAATTGATAATCCTAATGCTAAAGGTGAAGACCTTGGTAAGAGAAATTTCCCATCAACGCCACAAGAACGGGAACAAATGAAGAATCTTCCCTATACCAGTGCAGTTGGAAGTCTGATGTACGCAATGATGTGTACAAGACCAGATAATTGTTACGCTGTTGGAATGGTGAGCAGATATCAATCAAATCTAGGCCAAGCACATTGGAAAGCAGTAAAAAGAATACTAAGGTATCTAAAGGGAATTATGGACTATACATTATGTTATCAAAGCAATGATCTACGTATACAAGGGTATACCGATGTAAACTGGGGAGGAGATTTAGATGAAAATAAATTTACCTCAGGATATGTATTCTTACTAAATCATGGAGCAATATCATGGAAAAGTAAGAAACAATCTTACGTAGCATTATCCACAATGGAAGCTAAATTTATAGCATTATTTACTGCCGTACAAGAGGCTGTGTGGCTTCATCGATTCTTAGTGCATTTGGGAGTCACTAAAAGCGATCTTGATCCAGTGACCATTAACTGTGATAGTCA
>JANIIA010000192.1:85662432-85675748 GCA_027478495.1 Erythroxylum alaternifolium | reverse complement strand
AACCCTTTTTCTACTTATCGATTTTTACGGTGATATTACATTATTCGTCAACAAATTTAAACATATGACTGCGTTTAGAAACGACAGCAAATAAATACTTATCTCCACCCCATCACAAATTTAAACTCATCCTATAAAAAGGTAATAAAAATATTAAGTATTCAAATAATATTTTATTTTATTAAAAATACATTATAGTTTTTAAAACTAAATTAAGTGTTAAAGTTTTTATGATAAATTTAATTTATTTTTGCGTCTTAAAAAATATGTACTTATATCTTTTTTCTTTTGTAGTAATTTTATTTTTATTACTTATTATTATTTTTCCATCGCCTTTTTCTTCAATTAATATCCCATTATTATTTTTAATATACATATCTTTATATATTTATATTTCGTCATGAAATAAAATTAAGAAAAATATGAATTATTATTATTATCATTATTTATTAAAAGCTCCTCTTATATTTGCTAATATAATAAAGATTGAAATTTTAGTCAACTATATTTTTGTTTAACACAACAACAATAATATCAGTATAAATCTCACTAAGACGCAAGGTTTAAAGAGATTTAGTAGCACTTAATCTTACCCTAATTAGTAGAGATATTAATTTATAAAATATTCATTTAGCTTAGATTTAGTATCATATGTTATATTTTTATAGTTAATAAGACAAGTGTTTTAAAGATATATGAAACTATTTTGGAAAATTTATAATCATTTTATATAATCCTATAAAAATATATTTTAGCTAATAATTAAATGGTATAATTATTTAAAAATAAATTAAAGCCACAAAAAGCTGTTCAAATAATCAAGTTAATGTCGTTTACTAAAATTATTTATAATTTTTTAACAAACTTCTTATCAGCATATTCGTATGCATTAAGGCATTGATTAAGTAAAAGATTCTTATTTTTATAATTAATGTTTATTTTATCAGATTTTTAATTTAATTTATATTCTATAATTTAGCACTTTTTTGTTTATTTACCATAATAATCTAACTAATTTTTATTATAGGATCAATAGTATATTTATTTAAAAAGATGCTTATTTATAGACTTTATATGTAGCAGTACTTATATATATATAATTTATAACTCTACTAATTAAGAGTAAGGTTACGTATTACTGAACTTTTGCAGAGTCTACAGTCATCAGAATTCTTATTAGGTGATGTTGTTATTGTTGTTAAATTACTTGTTAGTATATTATCGTGGTCCCAACTATTTTTTTAAAATTCTTAAAATATCGGTTTCTTAAATAATATATTCTTTCAAATTTAAATATAAAATTTAAATGATTTTTTTAAGTAAAGCAAACTTTTTAATGAACTTATTAATTTTATAAAAATAATAAAGAAAATGGAGTTGAGAATTTGATAAATTATCAAATATGAGACGACAACGCTAAAATGGACAGATAGGATAGGACAAAGGATCCAAAAGTTTGGGGCAAAGTGAGAGCGAAGTACAAAAACTATATAGACACAAACGTAAATACGAGAAAAATATGGGATAATCCCGTAATTAGACAAGCATAGAGAAATCATTTCATTATTTCTTTATTATTATTCAAAAAAACAGAGACATTCCCACTTTCCCTCTCTTCAAATTTTGCATACTCTTCGTTCCACACTCTAACGGCTCTTTCTTTCTCCTCTTCTTCTTTAGCAACTCAGACCTGAAACCTCTCTCCAATCCAAAACCCTAACAGAAGAAGACGATCTGTTCGAATGCAGGACCTTTTCGGATCGGTTCGCCGGTCGTTGGTTTTCAAGTCGTCGTCCGGCGAAGATGGTGGATTCAGTGGTTTCGTGGATAAGATCGGATCAAGCATTCGCAAGTCTCGAATCGGTCTCTTCGCTAAACCTCCGATGGCTCGGGCTCTTCCTCCGCCGTCTAAGAAAGAAGAGGTGCCTTCGATCCGATGGAGGAAAGGGGAGTTGATTGGATCTGGTGCCTTTGGTAGAGTTTATATGGGGATGAACCTTGATTCCGGAGAGCTTCTCGCTGTGAAGCAAGTTAGTGTTCATGGATTTTTCTTATTTTCTTCTTTAGGTTTTGTGAGTTTTTGTAACTTAATAATGATGCAGTCGTTTTTTGGTTTCCCAGGTTCTGATTGCGGCTAATAGTGCTTCAAAGGAGAAAACGCAAGTAAGAAATGGATCTTATGTTCTTTTATATTGTTCAGGTCATGCTAACTTGATTTTAATTTATACATGATTACCACATACTTGGGTTTACAATATCATTGCTTTCACTTGCTCTGATATTAAAGATTAAATAAAATGATATTATTGTGTTCTATCAGACATGAGCAGAAATTTGTAATAATTGAATGTAAATAATTGAGTTAAGTTTAATATTTTGTTAATCTTGAAATAGGCTCATATTCGAGAGCTTGAGGAAGAAGTGAAGCTTCTGAAGAACCTTTCACATCCAAACATAGTTGTAAGTATGATTTGTGGTTCTTTCTCATGTCGGTGGCTTTGCTTGTTCGTTGTTGAATATGTTTTTAACGCCTGTGTATATGGCTCTCAGAGGTACTTGGGAACAGTTAGAGAGGACGACTCCTTGAATATTTTGTTGGAATTTGTTCCGGGTGGATCCATATCCTCGCTTCTAGGAAAATTTGGATCCTTTCCCGAGTCGGTATGTGACAACTGCTCTCAAAATCTTGGACTGGGTATTTGAAGTAGCATTCAACTTTTAAATATCATTTCTCAAGCAGGTTATACGAATGTATACAAAACAACTGTTGTTGGGGCTGGAATATCTTCACAAGTATGGAATTATGCATAGAGATATCAAGGTATTATATGTTTTCCATTCACCAATATCCATTTAGACTATTACTTTCACTCTGACACACTTATTTGTTGTGCTTCATACAAGGGTGCAAACATTTTGGTTGATAACAAGGGATGCATCAAACTGGCTGATTTTGGAGCATCCAAGAAAGTAGTCGAACTGGTACAAATAAGCTCTTTATGTTCTTTCCTAGGATACTGTATGGCAGTTTGATGCATCCCTATAACATCACTATGCTTGCTAACAGGCTACTATAAATGGTGCCAAATCAATGAAGGGTACTCCATATTGGATGGCTCCTGAAGTTATTCTTCAGACTGGGCATAGTTTGTAAGGACAACTTTTCTAAGTTCTTGTAAGGGATTATAATAGTACTCAGAAATCTGTCGTGGATCAAAGTCTTATACATTAGTGATAAATGTGGTACAGAGCAACAATCTATTTATTGATTTAAAATGACGCAAGGAACAGTACTGTTTCACCTCAAATCTGGTAGCGATAAACAAACTAGACCAGACTTGATACTAATAATATAAATCTTATCTTTTGTTCTAATGAAAATTTCATGCATTTTAGTTCCACATATATACTGATTTCCATTTTGAGATCATTCATAATCTTATCTCATCTTCTTTCCATGATTCATGCTTCATATCAGATAGGATGACACTTTTACAAGCCATATCTATAAGATAACTTCAGATTTTTGCATGTTATCAACCTTAACTGCTGCTACTTTTATGTTAAGCTCTGAGTCATGAGTGCATAAATTGCAATATTGAGTGAATGTGTAGCTTTGTCCAAGACATTAAAATGGTCATTGAATTCTGCCTGGGCAAAATCTTGATTGATGTGTGTAAGTTGCAACTTTGAACATCTTGGTTAATTTTTCCAAAAAAAAAAAACTTTGAACTTCTTGATATTTATGATGACTCGTTTTCATATATGATTCTTCTCTTTCCTCAAGTAGAGGAAAATAGATTTGATAACTGTACATAACAGCTTTTAAAACTCATTTACTCTAATATTTCGATTAGCTCTGCTGATATCTGGAGCGTTGGATGCACTGTCATTGAGATGGCTACAGGAAAACCACCTTGGAGCCAACAATATCAGGAGGTACTGTTTTGATGCATTTTCTTCATTTGGTTAAGCATTGAATACAATGCTGCAAAGTAAGAGTGTTATGCCCTTGGAAGTCTAAGTTTGCAGACTAAAAAGGTGTTTACTTTCTCAGGTTGCTGCTCTCTTTCACATTGGGACAACTAAATCCCACCCTCCTATCCCTGAACATCTCTCTACTGAGGCAAAGGATTTCCTGTTAAAATGTCTGCAAAAGTATGTTACTGATTGCCATTTTTTAGCTGTCCTTGATGGCTCTCACCTTTGCTTTTTATACCTCACGTCTTTACTAAAGACCTATCAAATGGATTTTTCTATTCCTAAGTTCCTTAATCATGGTGACGACCTTGATATGCTTTGTCTAGTATGGGATTCTAAAATGGGATTCTGTATTCCGTTAGTATTTGTTTCTTTTTCCATTACTTTATAAAAATCTGACATATATGTCTGTTGGTAGGGAGCCAAACTTTAGGCCTTCTGCATCTGACTTGCTGCAGGTAATTTTGATGCACCACACAATGATTACTTTCTGGTTGCTTTATACTTTAGCTTCATAGTAGGTCCAGCATCTGTATCCATTGTAATCTAAACCAGCATCGTTACACACACTCATTTCTCTATCTAGTAGAGCTTTTAACTGCATGTCTCTTATGAGGAGAATTGTTGAGAAATGGAGAGGAGATATTATTGGTATCTATAGTTATGCAGAGGTTAAGAACTTGGTTGTTTATCGTGTAAACAATACTAACATCTTCTATGTGCATCTGTTGAGGTTAGGTGGAAGTTTAAATGCCTATAGTTGCCGTATGAGTTTGTTTCAATGATGGTGGGAGATAAGTAATTTAGATCTTACTGTCATACTTGTTGCTAAACCTTGCAGCATCCATTTGTCACCGGAGAGTATCAAGAAGCTAATTTGGTATTCCGCAGTTCAATTAGAGTAAGTATAATGAGATTTGATGTTTTATCCCCTTTATTCGTTGACCTTCAGCTGTCAAATATTTTCTTTGTCATCTTCAGGAATTCGGAAATCTGGCAACCACCGCTGGGACAAATCTGAAGAACTCGTAAGATATTGAGTCTTCATGTTTTCCTGAAGGTATAATTGCATCCTATCTTGACTTTTGATTTTCTTGCAGAATTAACAATCCAATTGGAAGGTCAATATGTGGTGGCCTGAAGGATGTTTGCGAGATGGGGATTCTTACGTCATCAGCTTTATATCCTGAGAATTCTAGGACAAGTTCCTTCTGGGATGCAACTAATTCTGAAGATGATATGTGTCAGATAGATGATAAAGATGATTTTGAGGTTACTGCATCTTCCAGGTTTAAGTCCACATTAGAGTCTGCTCGTATAGATAAGGTGATGAATCTTTTGTTATTCTCATGTCCTTCAGATTCTTTTAATTGTTTCATTAAACATTGAGAGAATTTCTTAATGATCCAGAGTTTCAATCCTATCTCTGAGCCCACTGATGACTGGCAATGCGAGTCTAGAGATGGTCCAGAAACAAGGATTGCTGGGATTAGCTTATCTTCTAACCAATCAATGCTTGAGGTTACTGGAAGTCCTGAAAAATGTGACAAGGGAGATAATGGCTTCACATTTCCATGTGGACCATTGGCAACAGATGATGATGACGAAGTTACAGAGTCAAAAATTAGAGCCTTTTTGGATGAGAAGGTAGCGAATTTTAGGAATTCCTTTTAAATTCATGAATAAATAATGGGCATTATAATTCACATGTTGCATATGATCTGGTGCTCCTCATGCACTGTTGCCCCTTAATGCATGTTAGGATTGTCAAGACAAGGTGACTGCCCTATAGACTTTGGAAGCTGTGACTAATTTGGAGAAGCCTTCAAGCTCCCACATATTACATAATAAAGGATTGAACCCATAAGGATTTGTTTATGTTGTCTTCGACCTATTAGGATTTGGTTATGTTGTCATATACCCATTAAGTTTTATTTCTGTTTTATTTTATTTTAATTTTCCTAGTTAGGCAGGTTTTTTTGCACAGCAAGAAAAAGAAATAAGTTAGCTTTTGAAAAAGATTTCAATCAATCCTTTTCACATTAGAATTAGGATTCTCAAGTGCCACTTTAGGGGTATAAAAGGTAGACTTAACAGATGTTTTAGGAGACCAAAAACTTTGTCTTTAATAAAAGCTTCTGCAGGAAATTTTCCTTAGAGAAACTGTTTTTCTCTTGTTGATTAAATCCTAAGTTTATGTTTGGATTTGGTTCAGAGATTAACCTAAAATCTCCACTTAACTACTTCCGCTGTGTCATTACATCTAGTTGCATTTGACCACATTTTCACAAATCTTGGCACTTGACATTAACGGGAAAAAAATACATGTCAATTTCCATTATATATTTTCTAACACGCCTCTACCATTTTGAAGGATAACATAAACTCTGAATACATGTTTATCAATATCCTGCATATCCTTGTTCTCTGTTTTAGCCACTTAAGAAAGAAGTTTTCATATTTTCCTCATTTCGTGTGATATATCTTTCTTTATTCTGTTGTTGTGCATGATTGAAAGGGTAGAATTTTATTTGTTATAGTACATTTTGGTAACCAAGCCGTTATTGACTTCCTACAAATTCTCACCAGGCTTTAGATTTAAAGAAGCTGCAAACACCTCTCTATGAAGAATTCTACAACACATTGAATGCAGCAGTTCGTCAGAGTGTGGTTGGAAATGTAAATCATGAAACTCTTGCAAATTCACCGAGCTTACCCCCTAAAAACAGATCACCTAAACGATTTCCAAGTAGAAGACTTTCTGCTGTTGTTGATGCTGTCAACAATGCCAGTCCTGGAAGTAATAAGAATCATCTACCAAATGAGGAAATCATCCACAAGCGAGCTTTACAGGAAATTCAGCCACCTCCAAATCGTGAATGGAAAGACCTACTTGTTGATACCCGGCAGGAAGCCATCACCCCTGTGTAAATATGCCTTAATTTCTCTTCTTACATGATCATATCTGGTGTGATCTTAAATCTAAGAACTATTGGTTTAATTCGCAGAGCAAGCTTCTCAGAGAGGCAAAGAAAATGGAAAGAAGAGCTTGATGAAGAGCTTCAGAGAAAACGAGGTAAGTTTAAATCTGGAGTAAATTGCCATCTGGCTGTCTAGAGATTGACATTGTGTCTTGCAATATTCTTATTATCACTTTTTTATTCTTTGCCTGAAACCATAGGTAGTAGAAATCAACATCGTCTCTCTAGATGTAAGTCTTCGTGAAATAAGGGTGTTCTTTTTATTGGAGTTTTACCTATGTAAGTTAATATAAATCATGGCGTGGGATTAGAAAAATAGGTAATTATATTTTCACCACTAGGATGTCTAGGGGCTCGTAGAGGATGTTAAAAGCATAGTCCACCCAGGATCAATCCTGATGGAGTTCCTATTGAACAAAAAAAAAGTCCCATCGCAAAATGTAACAATGAAACTTATAAAAAATTGTAATGGAGGAAAATGTCTTTGTTACATGATTAATATGTTCTGGTTTCCATTAGTTTGAGGGTTACGATTTGGGCTGTATCAACATTTTTAAGTACTTATTGCAGAGATCATGCGGCAGGCATGCGTAGTGGGGAAGGCATCATCACCCAAGGATCGAATTCTAACTCGACAGAGAGAACGATTACGGTTTGCAGTTGATGGTGAATGAAATTGTGCACCTCACTCGTATTTGTCCTGCTTCTTCCTGATGAAAAACGATGCTTTTCCATTAGGATTTTAGTGTATGTATCTAATATTATATCTGGTGAATGTTGTCTAATAAGATACAGAAGCCATTTTGCCACATGCAACCTTGCTTCCATTGTATTATTGCCCCTTGTGTGGTCATGGCAAAAAATCGGTACAAGTCCTCATATGATCTTTTTCTCCACCCCATTGAGGCCAGGTGAGAGGTGATAAGTTATTGCGGGATTCAAAACATAGAAATATATTTTCAAGTTTGTGCTCGAAGTGTGAATGAGTAATTACATTCAGTCATTTATTTTATGAATGAAAAATTGCAATTAGGAGTTTTGATGCTGGGATTGTGTGGAAAGTTGGAACTCCTCTAGTTAATAGTATGTGTAAAGAAGATCCCTTATTCAGGTTCCAGTTATATATCTCAAAATTAGTCTCGTTTAGGCTTCTCGGCCAACAGGCAAAGGCCGATCTCATTTCTTGTTGATGTTTAATGGAATTCCTACCTATTTCTGAAGCCATCTCCTTTACAGATTTTCCGGTTCTAAAGCAATTGAGCTAAACTGTTCTCTCCAGGAAAAATGCAGAGACAAGACTGCTCAGCTCTGGACCTCTGTTCCTGAATGTTTCAGGAGTGCAGGTACCAAATAATTACTATGTTAAATCACTAACCTAACTTTGTATCTGCTTTTTGTGATCAATCAATCCAACTTTAATTGGTCATTTCGGAGTATAAAAATCCCCTCAAACACCAACTTTATGCTAATTTAAGGGACAAAATCTCATGCGATTTTGAATCAGTACATACATGCATGAAAAATGTTACCTAAATCTCAAGACAGCAGACGCTTTTTTTGATCTTCACAAAATATCTAGAGTACTGTCTTGTTACACTACTGGGCCATAATGTCTTTGAAGTCATTGATCATGTTTAGTCAAAAAGCCTGAAAATGTTCCTGCCATGAATGTGCTTGGTTGTTTAGAGACCACCCAAGACTAGTGATGGTTTGAGCAAAATATGCCGAGATCTGTGGGAAGGAATTTGGCATCAGTAACCAATTAAGAGAGAGGGCTCCAAGTTCCTATGTTTGTGTTTCATGCTTAGTTCGCTAACATTTTTCTACTTGCCCGTGTTGTTTTGTGCCTTATTTTCAAGTATTGCAGACCTTGCTGTTTTACCTTTTAAAAAAAGTTATAATATTATTTAATTATATAACTTTCTTTATTATATCTTATTAATTTTCATCTATTTTTCATTTAAGATGATGTGATATTTAAATTATTAAATTTTAGTACGAACTAATTTTAAGATTATTAATAGAAAAAAATAGCAATAATATAGAAGAAAAGACATAGATGATGACCTAAAAAGCACTGTAAGATATAAAATGAGAATTTTTAAAAAGATAAAGACATGGCGTTTTCTGTGATTAAAGAATTTTATGAGAATTTTAAAATTTAAGAAAAATTTAAAATTTTCTTAATTTTTAAAATTCTCATAAAATTCTTTACTATTTTTAATTTATCATAAAACCTTTTTTTCTTAGATTTTAGTTAGAAAATAACAACCAAGTAGCATATATGAATTAATCAAATATCATTAATATTATAGTCCAAATTTTTTAAACTCGATTCGAACTAATTAAACTTAAATTAAGTTAATAATTTAAAACAATTATAATAAATTATTAACTCGAATCAAATTTAATTAGTTATATTTTAATTTAAAAGTTGAATTGATTATTGTTTGATTTATTCACACATGATTTTCACGATGTATGTGTTTTGTCAATATTAAGAGAAGAATGTTTAAAAAATCATCACCAGTGAATCAATCAAATAATGATTTTTGATATTTTAAAAAAAGAAAAATTTAAAGTTCTAATTAATCATTTTAAAAAATAAAATTAATGCTTTTAATTTTTATAAAATAAATTATATTTTAAATTTTAAAATTAATAATTTTAAATTTAAATAATAAATTTACCATGACAAAAAATGGAAAGATCCCACCAGCCTACACCTCCGCTCCTTAAATGAAACAATAGTGTGAAGCCGACAAAGCGGAGAGGAGCAGAAATACCAAAACATACGAAACTTATAAATTGAAATAATAAAAACCTGTGGATGTCTTCACGCGTAAATCCTGTGGCGCACTTCTCTTTGAAAACGCGTGGTCTCTGATTTCAAACACATGTTTTCATACAAAGTTGGTGGCTTGAGTTAAAATCATTCAAAATGTTACTCTTCTATTTGTAAAATGAGTATTATCCGTGTAAATATGTATAATATATAAAGAAAAAAGATTATTCTAATTAAAATTAAAATTTTATGAACATATTAAATAAGCTTTATTAATTTAAAACGAAATTTGCTAAAATTGGTGTATTTTCATATGGCTTCTTTCTAAAATTCTCCCTTTATCCTAAAATTTGAGTCTTCAATAAGTTTACGTCTGTCACACAAAAATACAAGAATGCTCTACATTCAATGGCGGTAGCCTGGGGTGGCAAGGGGGCTACCGTCACCCTTACTCTGACCTCTTTTATACTTAAACACATACTTTATCTCTTTATCAGCTACTTCCTCCTCTCTCACTTATTGTGAAGTTCAATCACTTTCTACTCTCAACTCCTTAAAAATTAGCCGAATTTTGTTACTGTAATTCCCCTTGTCTTTTTCTAAGAAACTTATACATCAGAACGTATGAGAATTACAATCCTGTTTGAGATTTAAGTTTAAAAAATGATATTATTACATGGTGCCTGTAACTTTTCCTTTCCAAAAAAAGCAACATATCTCTGTCTTTCTTCTCCCATGGAAGGAAGTGTCGAATTACATCACTAAAGTCATATACATATATACATATATATATATATATATAAGAAAATTCTTCCAGCAATCGCTGAAATCAGATGGATAAGAACATAGAAAGTTAGAAACTTTAGTGGTCGTAATTGATCAAAGACTCCACCAACTTTATATTCATGGACTACCCTTTTCATTCCCTTATGTCTACATCTACATCTACATCTACTTCTTATCTTATTCTTGTTCCTTTACTCTACACAATTATGAAGAAAATTATACTCAAACATGACCATTTAAACATGTAATTAAGAAATGGACATGAGATTCAATTCTCAAGTTGGTACATATAATCATCATAGATACATGATATGGAGATGCATGCTTGTTTGTAGAATATAGAGTATAGATTGTAATTTGACTTTTTTATGAGGATATCAAGAAGGAGATTCCAACATTAATTAGTATATTACAAAATAAATTTGAAGTAAATCTTTTTATAAATTATTTAAAAGTTTAGGTCAATTTCTTATTAGGGTCTTGGTATCAAAGTTTGGTATTGGGGTCGTAGCTTTTGATTCACAAAGTTGGATCCTTTTGTCGGTGACGTAATGGTTAAAGTAAGTCCCACAAATTAAATTTGCACCTTTTGTTCATTTCTTTATCATAATTAAATTCCACTATTTATATACATAATTATTCACATAATGATTCGAATCAATAATTAAAGTTACCTAATTTTGTTTTAAAATTAAAATTCTAACAACTATTGTCCCTGAGGAATGCTGGAGTTGATAGCGTAAAGGTACATGGGGTTAAAAGGTTTTGTTTTCGATTCCCCTATTTACGCTCACTCGATCGAACCTGTCGTACAAAACTTGCCTAATGCGGAATACTCAGTTGACGTGATTTTTAAGTTATTGTGTCAATTTAAAAGTTTAACTAGTATGCATCTAAAAGGTAACAACTGCAGATTTTTTCATTTAAAAAAATAAATTATTGCAATAGTAAACAAAGATTTAGTACTTCTCGACTTTTCAATGTAAAAACTTAAAAATTAGGAAAATAATGTGGTGTTTCTTGAATTTGCTAATGGCTAATTAATATTTTGTTTTTTATTCTATTTGAGCCGATAAGAGTTCAATTAAGCGATAAAAAAATTAATATTTTAAAAATCAAACCTGTTCGACCAGTTTAATAGTGAAAATCTCAAATCAATCAACTTTTTATTTTGCTTTCAATTTTTTGGTGTGATTTAGTTTAATAATAAAATCAATTAGTTTATTAATTAATTGGTCAATTTTTATAAACTAATCAGTTTTTTATAAATAAATAATTAAACAATTTCTTTTCTCGATTAAACTTAAAATTTTGTGATATGTAAGGACAATCTTTTTCAACCAATTTTCAAATTCTTCAATTTCATTTAACTTTTGATTGGTATTATGACAGTGTAATATCAGTTGAACTTTTTAAACCTTAAATATTTTACCGGTTTAACTTTTGTTCCGATCTTGAAAATTTGATGGATATTGACCACATTATCAATAACTTCACCCATTGCTTGAGTCCAAAACGACCCATATTGTTGAATGGCACATAGAAAATTTTAAGAGAAAGAAAAAAAAAGATAGTGGGAAGTGTAAATTATAATATTTAATTAAATAAAGTAAACAAAAAAGAAAGCAAACCCATTTAAAATCCTTAGCTCCCAAGAAATCCACCAAAAAGCCAATTGAAATGACACTTTTTTAGGAAGTTGTCCTCAATTGACACTACCTAATTATTCACTAGTGCCGCTCCGTCATTGGTGTGCTAATGGATCATCTCGATCGACATGGTTTGCGTGGATTGCATAATATTTGAGATACTTAACGGAAAAGAATCCCTCATTCGATTTTATAATTTAATTTTTATCTATTAATTTGTCGAATTCAATTCATAAATTTGGTTTTAAACAATTTTAATTAATAAAATGTGATAATTATAATGAATTGTTGATTTAATTTTAAATTTATTTGATTTAAATCAAATTTATAACTTATGTTTAATGGTTGTGTTAATAAAATTAAATTATTTTTACTTATTTTATTCATTTCAACGTATTTTTATAAGCTCTTAGGGCAGTGGAGTTGGTGGAGTTGGAGCATGGAACTAAAAAGTCCCGTGTTCGAGTCCTCCTACTTATGTTCTCTCGATCGAGCCTATCGTACATGGCTTGTTTAACGTGGAGTACCTGATTTGCATAATTTGAAGATTATTGCGTCAATCCAGAAATTTATTCAGTGCAAATTTAAAATATAACGACTGTGAATTCCTCCAATTTAAAAGAATATATTTTTATCATTAATTTCACCGTAAAAAATCTACAAAATAATAAATTTATTAAAATTACGAATATTTTTTACATGAAAAATCCATTAAAATAAGTGACTCGCCTTTTTTATATGACATCAGCAAAATTAACTTCTCAATTGGAATATGATTATGTATTTTTTAATTAATTTTTTTAATATTAATTAAAAAATAAAATTTTCAATTAATTATTGTCTCTCACCTCATTTTCATTTATCATTAAGAATAGCCGATGCTTGGTAAGTATCGACTTTATGTTTCATTTAATATGATTAGGAAATAAATTTCGTAAATTTTTAAATATTTTAGTAAATTTTATAATACTAATACGAGCTTTAAAAAATAATAATAAAATTTTTAACTTATAAATTTTAATTAATTTTTCTATTGATGTAAATGACGTGTAAGTTCCGTCGTATTAGTATTTTTGCTATTTGAACATCACGAATTGTATTCGTGAAACATATGAATTATATTACTTAATAAAT
>JANIIA010000192.1:85636887-85649041 GCA_027478495.1 Erythroxylum alaternifolium | reverse complement strand
TGCTTTCCCGCAGCCCCTTTCTTCACCAAAAGACTAACTTGAGCGTCGGAGAGGCCTATCGGGAAACAACCCCCGACATGCCTTCTTTGTTTTGCAGGAATCCTCAAGCCAGAATTCTCGTGTTCAACAATTGTCTCCATGAATCCAAACGGCAACGTACAGCCTCGTCAGAATCCGGCTGAACCATACTTATTCATTATTATCATCACATTCAGTCCGAATCTCGGATTAAAATAGAATTTGGAGATGTTTAATAATACGTAACATTATTCTTATAAAATAAAGATAAAAATGTTATTTTTTTGATAAACCCACCCAAAAAAAAAGATATAGGTTAAAAGGAGTAGGTTGTTTCCTTTCTTTCTTATTTTTACGTTGTGATAAATGATAATAATTATAAAGAAAAAAAAAGGAGTAAGAAAGTACAGTCAAGGGGAGAGAGAGGCGAGGGTGGGTTTGAAATGAAAATGCCAAGTGCGACCATTTCAAAGCCAAGTTATCGCGAGGTAGTGGAAAGAGAGAGAAGAGAGCAATTGACGAAACGATGATGATGGAGAGTGTAGAGAACATTATGGGTGTGAGTGTGGGTGTCCTCGTTCTCCTCCTCCTCCTCCTTATGTTGTTTCTCATCCTCATCCTCTTCCTCCTTGCCTGTAAGCCATGGCGATTCTTCTCCTCCTCCTCCTCTTCCCTCCTCTCGTTCTTCCGTTCTCGCTCCAATAGGGTATTACACTCTTCCCTCTTATTCCATCAATCAATTTTCAAACAGAAAAGAAAGAATTTCTTGTTCTTGTCAATGTTATTGTGATTCGACAACGAAGTTTAGTATATGTAATTGAGGTTTTTACTTTTGCTTTTGGGTAAGTTCGATTTGACCTTCGAGTGTTTTCTTGTCGGATAATCGCTGTTTCTTTTTAGTTTCATTCAGGATTCTTTAATTAACAATTATACACAAATAAGAGTAATCAATGATGCAATTGACGTTTCCTGATGTTGGAGATTTGATCTTGTATTATTTTCTGGGATAATGTTGAGGTTGTCGAATTGTTTAGAACTGAGGGGGTTCAATTGATTGATCTTCGGACTTATTTGTTGGTTTGGTTGTCTGATAAGTATCGGTACTTGCCTTACTACATTATCCTTGTAGGACGCGAATTGCTTTGTTAGTTTAATATAAGCAACACAGATTAGCAAAATGTGTGGAAGTTGCTGGATGAGTGGCTGTAGGAACATTTACTAAATGTCATGACTAGGAACATTTACTAAAGATAATTATGTCGTGCCAGGTTTCTGCTATTATTATGACAAACAACGTGTTGGATATATCCTGCTGTGGTTGTTGTCTGTGTGATTATGCAAGAGCCGATATAGCAACAATTTTAGATGATGAATATAACATGGCGTGATACGTATATTACATATATGCATATGTATACCTGATGGAAGTACAATAGGTGGGGTTTCATTTTAAACTCAGACTTGCACTCATCATAAAAGTGTACATTTCTATTTGATTATTGTTTATACTAAGGTTGTTCAAAGTCTCTTGTTTAAGGTGTCTACCTTAACTGAAAGTGTTTCATGTTGTCGATGTTGTTAGGCTTATTAGTAATAAATTGATTTTGTTAAGACCTGATAAAATCTACCTTTTAAGGTTGGTGACTTAGAACGGCCTCTTGTTTCTGAAGCTGTTCAAACTTCTGATGAGAACACTGAACTCGTGAGAAATTATGATCTAGAGGGTGCATGTAATCAGAATGAAGGCCTTTTGCGTTCACCCAGAACACAGGGACGTGTTTTTAAACAGAGGATCCAGGCTTCAGCACCCCATCGGACTGCTGGTATTATATTTGAAGTCGAGAATATTTGTTTACGTAATAATCACATCCCACTATGCTTCAATAATCTCGGAAATGATTTTATACTTATTTCTTTCAGGTGATAGTGTTATTTTAGATTTAGTTTCAGATTCCACAGAAGATATCTCAGTTGGCGAAACCCTCAAAGCTTCATGGTTAACAGAGCGATTAGCTGAGGTGCAAGCAATTAAACAAGAAGATCAAAGCCCTAGCCTAAAGTATGACATAGAAAATGAAGCATTGCAAGATTATGTGCCCAAGGTTATCGCTGATCAAAGTAATTGTCTTATCCCACTTCTGGCAAGATATTAGTTATTGATATGTACTGTTGTTTCCCTTAATATAAAAACATGTTACCATATTATTCATTTAGAAGTGCAGGCAGCTGCCTCTCTCTTGAGGTCATCTCTGGCCCTTGTCGTGGGCTTCACTGTACTGTGCAGTCAACAAGTGCTTCAAGGCTTCCACTGACTCTTGGAAGGGTTTCTAGTGACTTGGTATTGAAGGATTCGGAGGTTTCAGGGAAGCATGCGATGATTAACTGGAATGTGGATGTAACTACTAGATAACTTTACAACCTTGATTTCAGTGAATGATTTCTACTTTTTGCGTGATGCATAGATTATTAAAAAATAATATTTTGCTTTCAGAGAAAGAAGTGGGAGCTGGTAGACATGGGTAGCCTTAATGGGACACTCTTGAATGAGAGGCCTGTCAACCATCCTGATTCTGGAAGTAGACATTGGGGTGACCCGGTTGAGATTTCTAATGGAGACATAGTAACACTCGGCACAACCTCAAATATATATGTAAGTCAATCTATTTTTGACTTGTGCATTCAGTGTGTATTGTTCTAGAGAGATCTGTTCTTTCTATTTCAGTAATTGATATACGTACAGCTGTTTCTATTTCTTTCTTTGCAAACTTGACCAATAATATCATAGTCAGCATAATATCTTTGGGCAAGAGCTTATTACCTTTTTCTGGTTTTGATTAAGATTGCATATTGTTTAATAAATGTGTTTGTTTTTTCTTTCTGTTGGTTAGGTGAGTGTTACTTCTGAATCTGAGATCAAGACCCAGATCCCTTTCAGTGTAGGTATGGCATCAGATCCTATGGCTTTGCGCCGAGGAGGAAAGAAGCTTCCTATGGAAGATGTGCCCTATTTTCATTGGCCGCTTCCTAGTGTTGAACAGGTTACCTTCAGATTTTGGCTTACAAGCAAGAGATGTAGTCTTGAGAAAGCTAACAACTTAATTCTGCTTTGCAGTTTGGTGTTTTTGGTATTTGTGATGGACACGGTGGTGTATCTGCAGCCAATTCTGCTAGCAAGTTAGTATTCTCATTTACTTATTAGTGTGTGATATTGCTGTGAAATAAGGAATCTTATTTTGTACTAATCACTTCTGAGTGAAAGCTTTTGAGTGCTCAAGTGTTGCCAATCCATTTAGAAGACAATTTTTTTCCCCTAAGAAAAGCAATTAGTTATTTTGCCTTTTTTTTTTTTTTGGCTGTCTTAGAATGTTAGTTCTCAAGTAAAGCACTTTCCTGTCTGGGTCATGCCCTGCAACTTTTTTCTATCCTCTTTTTTGATCCAAAGGATTGAGATACTGAGGTTTCATGTACATCATTTATTTACATGCTTGTATATATATATTTTTCAGGTTGCTCCCTGAGAAGATAACTAGCATTTTGTCAGATTCCACTGTGAGGGAGAGGGTATTATCACAGTGTGATGCATCAGATGTTTTTAGAGTCGCATTTGCTCAAACAGAAGCTTCCATGGATAACCATTATGAGGTTTTAAGCGAACTTTCCTTGTGTCACATATGTCTATTTCATTTACATTTTTTTGTATTTATTAAGGCAATCTGTATAATGTGTATTCATGTATCTGGATGCTTAGGAGGATTGCTCTTGTTTTTAAGCAATAAGATGGATGAGTTTAATTAAGAGGAGCAGAGAGGAAGAGAGCAAGTAGCAACTGAATGTTATACCTGAAATATTGGATGTTGAAAATGTATATTAATCTTATATCTTTATAACATGGATTTGCAAAATCTGACTAGGTGTTTCTTTATATTTAACTCTTGGTACAGGGTTGTACAGCTACAGTTCTTCTCATCTGGACAGATGGTAATAGAAGTTTCTTTGCACAATGTGCAAATTTAGGCGACTCAGCATGCGTCATTAAGTACGTTTTCTCATTTTTCCTCTGAATTTGATTGTTAAAACTGTTACAGAAATTTTGCATTCAAATGACCCTTGTCAAGAAACATATTGGACATTCATGCTCCTTGGCTATGTGCTAAAGAAGTTATTTATGCACAGATACCCTTTGTTAATATTGGCACTGTAATGATTCATAATTTGCATGAGATCACATGTTTTTTCATAAAATCGGTTTTACAGCATATTTAATGACACATTTCCCTGTTGAAAAGTTACATCAAAATTTTGTGTTCACTCATTAAAACCAAATATTATTAACTACTTACATTTCTTACTTTAATTTTTCTTTCTAATATGTTTATTCAATATTTAATAAATTCTGGAAACCAATAAATAACTTTGTTTGTACTTGTAAAAGTTTTGAACAGACTTAACACATTATGGATAATGATACAACATATCAGTTGCATACTTGTAATCTTCGGTTAGACTTTGACGGTTGAACCATGATTATTGAATAGTTACCTCGACTGGTTGAATACCCTCATTTTATTCTTAAACATTGCAAATCCAGTGTATTTTTACACTGTTATCTCTACTTCAATTTCCTAAATTCTATCTATAATTTTGCACCTGTAGTGTAAAGATATATTTGATTGATGTTAATTATCAAAATGAGAAAGAACTTATTCATTTTCAGTAGCTTTATGTTATAGTTATAGTTATATATGATATTTCAGTGTTCATGGGAAGCAGATTAAGATGACTGAGGACCACAGAATAACTAGTTATTCTGAAAGACTTAGAATAAACGAAATGGGAGAGCCATTGAAAGATGGTGAAACACGTCTTTGCGGTAAGGGATGAATGAATTTGTCCCAAGAGTTGATAAGTTGAAACTGACCTTCAGTCACCTTTCCTGGTTCAGGCTTGAACCTTGCTCGGATGCTTGGAGACAAATTTCTGAAGCAACAGGAGCCCCGCTTCAGTTCAGAGCCCTACATAAGCGATCCTGTTCATATTAGCCAAGCAAGTGATGCTTTTGCACTATTGGCCAGGTTATATGCTTTTTGCTTAATACCCTTATATTGTTTATCTTATAATTCAGACTAATTAATTCGGTATTATCTCATCCCTTTCGATTGCTCGCGCCCCCGAGCATAAAATTTTTTGTTGCTTTGCCTGATTCAAGTCTCAAAATACTGACTCTGGATAACTTTGTTGTATATGAAATGAACGTATTGCAAGTTTTAAATGTTTGATTGTCCAAAAATTTGCAGTGATGGCTTTTGGGATGTTATTAGTATTAAAAAGGCCATTCAACTTGTCCATCAGGTAAATCTTGCTTTTTCATTTTTATAATATATACGATCCTAGTTTACATAATTTTGCTTTTTGTTTTTTCACAATCTTTTGGAATGTGGTTGGTTCTGACAAATTGTTCATTAACACAGACAAGGGAGAAATATTCAGGAGATGGGGAGAATAATCCAGCTGAGAAGGTTGCTAACTTTTTGTTGAGTGAGGCAAAAAATTTGCGAACAAAGGATAACACCTCCATAATTTTCTTGGATTTTGACACCAAGTCGAGAAAATCTCTTAGATTTGATTCTTAGTTTATACATATATAAAAGAAAGTTTTACAAAAGTTAGTGTAAATTCGCCTTTCCTTTTCTTTTTCTTCAAATTTTCCTTCCCTTTAATTTTTCATTTGTTGCTGGCATAAATCTTCTGCTTGCTGACTAATGATTACCGAAATAGATGCAAAAATCATCGTCAACTGACTTTAAGCCTTTTGGTTGAAGTCTGGTTTTAAAAACATTGGTCTTTGTAATTGCCATAAAAAAGAAAGTAAAGATCAGTCCACAGGATTCGTTAAATTGGTTTGTGAAATTTATAATTATCGAAGACTTGTTAAAATTTATAAAAAATTTTTTTGGTTGAGTTCGGTAGGGTTTGAAAGGTTAAAATGGTGTTATTTTAATTATAGTAAATAAAGTAATCTTAATTAATGAAATGGGTTAAATTGATTTTGAATTTGAATTTAATTAATTTGAGTTTGATTTATTGATTCGAATTGGAGTTAAAATTGAACCTCCGGATTGTTACAATAGTTTGTAAATTATGTCAATTGAGTATTCCGTACTAAGAAAGCTTGAACGATAGGCTCGAACGAGAGAGCGTAATTAGGAGAATTTAAACACAGAATTTTCTAGTTCTATATATTCCACTCTATCAACTCGATCACTCCTTAAGGGCGATCTAGACTTGAGTAATTGCATAATTTACAAAACATACATCGGGTTTAGAATGTGATTGTAATAAGAGAAGTGTTAACTCACTGGTTATTGATAAAGATTATTAGATTTATTCAGTGTTAAAGGTTTAAGAAACAAAGTAAATTAGTGCACTAACAGATAAGAATAAAGGTATAAAATTAGTATTACTTTAATTTTCCTTTTAATTTCATTGTTTTATGTTTATATAATATAAGAAATTAGTTCAAGTTATTTCAATTTAAGTTGATCAAAATTTGAATCATATTTTTCAAAATTTAAATAGTCAATTAATTGAATTGGCTCAAGCAAAATTTTGATCTGACTCGAGTTCGATTAAACCATTTGTTAAGGTGGAAGATATAACAGTCTAACGTAGAAACTCATCAAATCCTCTGATCCATTTATTCTATTCTAATATTGTTTTATTAAATCTCATTCATAAATTTATGTAAGGTCCACATAAATGTGTGGATGAGATTTAATATAGTATAATAGGAACACTATAGCCTTGTTTGGTAAGCTGCTGATTGGCATGCTTCAGCTGTTTGACTCTTCAAACAGTTATAAATGTTGTTTGGAGAGCAGCTGAAGCAATGGTTGTTTGTCTTCAAACAGCCAAAAACGAAAACACTTTTGTGGAGGCGCGTTTTCATCAATCAGCTATAAAATATGTATTAAAACTCAATTATACCCTTTCCTATGTAATAAAAGGGAGAGCAAGTTTATAATTTTTTTACAACTTTTTTTGCTAATATAAATTGTAGAAATATAAATTTTATTTATTAATAAAATTAATTAATGTTTAGTTATAAAATATGTATTATAAATAAAATATGAGTAATTTATCATCTTATCTATTAGTATTATTATGTAATAAATAAAAACTGAATAAATTTTTATTTTATTATCATATTGATTATTAATTATTAATAAAATTAATATATTTTACTTTATTATCATATTAATTATTAATAAAATAAAAACATATATTTATTAATTAATAAAAATTAATTAGCTTTACATATTTAAAAATTATTATATTTCTATTAAAAAATTATATGTAAATTAATACATCAATTAATAACTTTTATTTTGATACATTCAGTTCCAATACAGACCTCTTGGATATAATTGAACATACTTAGACTAATGAGAAGGGTTAAAAATCAAATTTGTAGAGACAAAGTAAAATTGTTTTCCTTGTATTTTTTTTAGGTCATGTCCTTAAAAGTTATTTTACACATAAACGGCTAGTACTAAACAGCTAATTTTACCAAACATCTCTAATAAATAGCTAATGCAATCTACTGGCCAAATCAGTTAATAAAATAAGCTACCAGCTAACAGCTGATAGAATCAGCTAAAAACTAATACAGTCAACAGATTGACAAATAAGGCCAATAATAGGATGTTTAGCTTTGCCGAGGTTAACGGACTAGAACCGAGTTGGGCTTAGGCTCTCCGTCCGGTCCATTCTCACCCCTGTTCTAAGGTCAGAGGTGTATTTTACTTTACAAATATTAGAATGCGCAGTGAGTTTCTAAACTTTCAGCAACCCAAATGAAAAGCTACTGTACGAAGTCGCGCGCTTTAGAAGTCTAGCGAAGAGCAAATGGGGAAGAAAAAGAGGAGTGAAGAAGAAAACGGAGTGGAGATCGACAGCGAGAAGAAGAAGAAGAAGAAGAAAAAGGAAAGAAAGGCAACGGAGAGTGAAGAGAAGAAAGCAAAGGAGGAGATTCCTACAATCAGCATAGCCGTTCCTGGTTCAATCATCGACAACACTCAGTCTCTGGAGCTCGCTACTCGAGTCAGTACTCGCCTTCTCTTCTCTCTTCGTTTCTCTTTTTGTTTGTTTGCATTTTACTTACAGTATTTGTATTGCAGTTGGCCGGTCAGATTGCTCGTGCTGCCACCATATTCCGAATCGATGAGGTCAGCTCTCTGTTATGTGACTCCTGCTCATTTTTTTAATGAAAATTTTTGTTCCGTTTTTGCATTGTAACTGTAATTTTATAAGCAGGTTGTAGTGTTTGACAATAAGAGTAGTTCAGTGAACGAAGATTCTCCAGATGATGAGAATGAAAGCGGTTCTGCTTTTCTTATTAGGATCTTGCGCTATCTGGAGACTCCACAATATCTTAGAAAAGCTCTTTTCCCTAGGCATAATAGTTTGAGATTTGTGGTGAGTGAGTGAGAGACCAATCTCAATCTCAATCTCCTACACACTTGCTTTTAGTTAATCAAGTGCAGTGTTTTATGTTTTTGTCTTTGACCTTTTCCTTAAGGGTTTGTTGCCCCCTCTTGATGCTCCCCACCATTTGCGCAAGCATGAATGGGCTCCCTTTCGTGAAGGTAAGTTTGTACTAAGTTAACGATAGGGACTTTTTCTAATATATTTTTTATTACTTACATGGACTTTCTTGGTGGTGAGAGTTCTAATGTTAGTATAAAGCTTTGTTGGCCTGAGAGCACTTCCTTTGTGATTTACCCTTTACACTGATAATAATTGTATTGCAGTTTATTCATTTTAATTCAGCTCAGCGTTATGATATTTTCCAGTAAATCTGTAGGTGTAACATTAGGCGAAAAAGCTACAATTTCTGGAGGAACAATGGTTGATGTGGGCTTAAGTAAGGTAATTGTCATTAAAGTTTGACAGCGCAAGGTTGATCCTTCAGGGATATATAACTACTCAATTTTTCTGGGTTTATTGAAGTAATTCACCGATGATAATCTTGATCTGTGATTGAAGTGCACATTTGCTCAATAAATTTATGTTTATGGCATTAGAAAAGATAATTGTAGACAGAAGTATGCTTTTGTTGCATGTTTTTCGACAATTTTTTCTCAAGGCAATGTTGATGCTGTGCATTGTGCATTGTGCAGTAAAGCTTCCCTTTGAAGCTTAGATATGCTAGGAGTCTTCAGTAAGTTCAGTGTGTTACAGATTTGAAGCTAATCTATGCAGAATGTGACCATTGAGCAAACACTTGAACCTGGACAAAGGGTAACGGTGGCTATGGGGACAGACCGCAATTTAGACACTGGTAAGGAGTTTCATTTTCGCCCTTCTTTTACACAATTTCAGGGTGTTGCTTGTTCTCTTAAGAATTATACTGTTATTTTTGAAAGTACAATGAAGTGCTAATTTTTCAAGTTCTGTCTCTAGTGAACTAGTTTTTTGTTAAGTTTTCCTTTGCCTTCTTTAGGGTATTTTTGGTTGGACGTAAAGTTTTTAATGGAATAGAATGGAGTGAAATAGTTTATAATGGAATGGAATGTAAATGGATGTAATATTAGAAAATTGTTGTTTTGGAGAGATGGAAGGGTTCATAATGTAATATAGCGAAATGTTGTTTGGATGAAGGGTTTATAATGTAATATAGTGTAAAGTTGTTTAAAATTTTACATTCCATCCTAAATTCCTCAAATTGGAAGTTTTTCATTTTTATTGTTTAGGATGAAATGAGATGTAATATGAAATTCTCTTCTTTTATTTCATCCCATTCTATTCCATTATAAACTCTCTTCTCAAAGGATTGAATAATATTCCATTCTATTTCATTCCATTAATAAACCCCCAACTAAACATAGAGGTAGAAGGGGGTTTTAGATGGTGAAGATGAAAGGGTTCTTACAACGTTTTTATTGGCAAATTACTATCCTATAGTTTACTATTAATTTGAGTACATTGCCTTTTGTTTGCAGTTTTAAGTTCATTACTCTCACTGTGTTAACACTTTTATGTTATGTTTATCTAGTTTTACCTCGTCAAATTGTCTCATTGTCAAAGCCTAGGGATGAAGCAGGAATGTATTGGGGATATAGGGTGCGATATGCTGCCAACATTAGTTTGGTTTTTAAAGGTTCTCCATACAAGGTTTTAATCCATTATCTTATGTACTCTTAATCTTCTTGTCTGTCATTTGAAAACTATGTGCACTCTTTTGTTCACAGCTTTTTGGAAAGCGTGAATGAATGTTATAATCTTCACTGTAGGGTGGCTATGATTATTTAATTGGTACTTCAGAGCATGGTCTAAAGATAAAGTCATCAGAGATTTCTTTGCCAAATTTCAAGTGAGATTCTTGTACCTTATATATTTCAGGAGAACTTTGCGTATCAGGAAAAAACTTTTGCTTTGTAGATAGGAAGAGCATGGAAGCTAACCTAATCTATGTGTATTTTGGTAATAAAATACTAACTCGAATAAACTGTAAGTCTATTCTACTTGATCAACCCATTAACACTGCAATCTATAAATCATTTCACAACTTTGCTGTGTTTCTGTCCTCTTATCACTGGGTTTTATTAAACTTTGAACTCATGATGAAGAATTATAAATTATAATCGGGAGGCAGTATAGTTGGGTCACCTCCAAGTTCTTCTGATTTTAAGCATATAAATATAAACTTGGCTGCATTTTCTGGTTACACTTACGTATGGTTTGCTAGGCATCTGCTGATTGCTTTTGGTGGACTTGCTGGGTTAGAAGAGAGTATAGAAGAAGATGTTAACTTAAAGGTAACATGTTCATTCGAAAACTAATATTCCTTCGTAGAAAATTAATCGGTTTTTGACAGATTCAAAGAAGTGTAAGCATGTGTTTGATGAAAGTTTATGTTGCGCTTGATCCATCAACATAATGAACCGTTTCTTCTTGCCGGCACATTGTGCTCAGCTTTTCACCCTGCCAACACATATCACGTGGTCGTTGTCACAGCGTCTATACAGTTTCTGTAGCACCAGTTCCCTTTCTGCGATCTGCTGTTTATACTATGAAAAGCTGTGTGTTCAATTTGGTTACATATGCTGTTAAGCAAATCGCATCTTACCACTCGCTTTGATAATTCTTTCAAGGGTAAAACTGCTCGAGAAGTATTTGATTCGTACTTGAATACGTGTCCTAATCAAGGAAGTCGGACAATTCGAACTGAGGTTTCTATTCTTTTCTTGATTTCTTCATATTCTGAGGAGTTACGTTTATATTTATGGATCTCTAGGTGTATATACATCTTTATCTGGTCTCAATCTTTCATCTTTTGCCGCAGGAAGCAATATTCATATCACTTCAATACTTCCAAGAACCCGTCAACCGAGCATTGCAGGGAGCTCAGTCCTAATATCTTAGCCTGAAGTGGCTGAAAGTTACTGCACATCCCTTTTTCTGGAACTCGTGATGGAATCAGAATAACCATTATTGGTAAAAAAGGTGGAATAGTCTTTAGGTTTTTCTTGTGGTATTCGTGTGCTTAAAGCTTTAAGGTTACATGTCTTTTTTTGAATTCTTTTTCCTACACTTTTTTTAATTGGACTTTTAAAGTTTTTTGTTGTCATATTTTGTTGGATTACATAGTAGTCCAATTGGAATATGCAAAAGGAAAGCTTGTTAACTAATTATATGTATTGTTAAAAGAAAGAGAAAAAAAAAACTTTTCTAGAAATATACATTTATATATAAGAGTCTTAGGAGCCTTTTGGTTCTACTTTTGTTTTTCTGTTGTTGTTTTTAGTTTTTGTTTCTTTTTTTTGTTCCTTTTTTTTCCTTACAAAAACGAAAACCTATTTGGTTGAGATTTGTAATATAAAAATTAAAAAACAAAAATCTGTTTGGTTGAAATTTATAATAAAAAACTAAAAACAAAAATATGTTTGGTTTTATCATTCTGTTTCTATTTTTTTGTAATTATACCTTATTTGTAATAATTATAATATAATACAATATATTTTTAAATTAATTAATTATCATTGTAGCTAAAATTAGAATATATGCAAATCAAACATTATTAAAAACTTACACATTAATTGTATATAATAAAATTACATAAATTAGAAATTATATT
>JANIIA010000192.1:85597735-85636787 GCA_027478495.1 Erythroxylum alaternifolium | reverse complement strand
ACTTTATCATATACATCTAAACATGTACAAGATAAATAATGCCTTTAAATAATTTGTCACTAAACTACAACCAAAGTGATTGACTGTAGGACATAAACCAACACCACCTTTTTCCCATCTCTTTTTCTTTGTAAAACCAATTAAAAAATTATAGCAAGAAAGCTAAATTATGATTGTCTAGTTGAAATTCAAACCAAACAAATGGTAAGTGTACAACCAAATTAAAGAAACAAAAATACAACCACCAAAATTCAAAGTCTCCAACAAAATTATAGCACGAAGCACAAAGACACAAACAGTACACCAAATTCAAAACCAGTAAATCACATTGTTCATACTACAAATTCAAACCAAATAAACACACGCAAGAAATAACAAATCATTCTTCATCAAACTCTTCATATCCCACTCTTCATGTTCCAAAGACTTCATGATCTGAGGAAAAAAAAAGATGACACAAGTTAGCTAACATGTATGTAACAATCAAACTTAATACAATAAATTAGAATAAAGTAACTATTTTTTTAAAACAATGATTTTTTTACTTTTAAAAAATTCGGATCAAACAATTTTAATCCGTTTTAAATATTCGGTGCTAATCAATTTTAAAAATTAGGATATTTTGTCAAATTAGGTCAATCCAAATATAAATTTGATTTTAATTCGAACAAAAATCGATTAACTCCGTTTAAATTCGATCAAAATTTTTTTAACCCATATCTAATTTTTTTAAAGATCAAATGAGGTCGAATTATCGGATCAGCCGAAATTTTGCCAGCCTTAATTTTCTTCATATATATATATTAATGCTTATCTCTCGACACAAAATTCCTAATAATAATAATTGCCTTTTTTTTTTCAGTTATCAACCAAACAGAAGAACACGAGACTGTAGAACTGTAATCCTGTTCCCGCCATGGCGGCTCAGCTGGAGCAACACCAAGCGAGCTTACACCCAAAAACCTCTCTAGACCATGTCCACAAGGCTAAATCCCTCATATCTGCTCTCAATTTTGTGTCTCGTGACCTCCCTATACCTTCTGACCTCTTCCACACTGTCTCCTCCATCTATCTTGATGGCCATGACACCGTTAGTAGTGATCCATGTGGCCAGAATGCAGTGGTGGGTGTTCTCGTGTTGCTCTTGGTTGCGAATTTTGTTGTTTTTAAAAGGTTGGGTGGAATTGAATTGTTAATCTGGGAGCTTTTTTTTCTTTCTTTTTTTTTGTTCTTGGTTTTCGATTTTGTGGTTTAAAGGTGGGGCTTTGGAGGTTTAGTGTGTGAGTTGTTTTGCGACTTTTGGGGTTTAGTGGTCTAACTTGCGGTGCCCTAACGTATGTTCACTGTTGAGTCTTTTGTGAATCTTTTTGTTTTTGTCTTATTCATGGTGCGTATGCGATCTTGTGACTATCAAGGGAACTATCATCTTTCTTTCAACTTCCTTTTCTGATTGATTGTGTACGTACTGAGCAGGGTTCCTCAAGGTTATCTGTCTTTGAATTGGTGGCTTGTGTTCTGATACGTGATTTTATGCACTTCTTTTGGGTTTCCTTAACCTTTAGATGTATCCTGATTTCCCATTATGGGGTTATTATTATTTGGGGTTAATTGCTTGTAAATGATATTGATATATCACTTGGACATGTTGATGTATAACCCACACATGAAGGCAAAATGTGGAATTTAGCACCCCTGTTTTCTACTCAATTTTGATGGTTGCCTCAGACATAGTGAATTTTGGGTGATTGTTTCTTAGTAAAGCTTTACTTGACGATGAGAAACTAGATGTCAACTTGCATTAGGTCAATTGTACAATACTTCTTTATCGTGTGTGGAATTACTACAGGTGGGGGCTTTGGCTCGAGTTACAGCAGTATTTAGATGGTGATATTAAAATTTGTATTTTTGGCATAAATTTGTCATCTTCTGATATAAATTTTGAATTCATCAATGTGACAGGATAATCCTGGGATGTCTGTTAGTGGAGACCTAATGGCTGACTTTGAGAATGCACTGGCAAATGAAAGATCTAAGTGCGAGTCATGTGCTCTATTGAGAGAATTGAAGGAAAGTCGATATCAAAGTCATGTTCTTCATCGTTTAAAGGAACTTGAAGGTTTGCACCGTTTCTGATGGAACTAATGTTTTGTATGCTATATTGTTTGTCAATAAATAATTTATGAGGCATGTGCTAATTGACTCATTCATTTTCCATGAATTTGTGAGATTCTCACATGGTTTTGATGATAACAAATTGCTGCTATTATTTGTGTGAAGAATGGACAATTGCAGTTGTTGCTGTCTGTTGATTGTTCTTTACTCTTTTCTAAACTTCTAGGCAAAATATATCTTAATGTGGTTGTTATTTGTTTTAGAGCTGCCTTCAAAAAGGGGTGAGGACATGCAGACCAAGTGCTTACTTGAACTTTATGGACTTGAGGTAAACCTGTTGTGTTCAGTAGGAAAGTTTATATTAAGTGTGTGCTTGCTCACTTTTTTCTATTAGACCAAGTAATAGCAGCTTCCTGAATGAAAATTCAACAATATGTGAGTGATCTATTGTGGAATGATATTCTAATAAATATGTTGGATAGGTGATTGGTAAGGGACAGATAAGGATTAGTTTCATCAACTATTAAACATGATTAACATTTAAGACAAAGTCTGCATTGTCCCACTACCACAAAGTTTGGAAATACCAT
The DNA here is from genome assembly GCA_027478495.1 of Erythroxylum alaternifolium. NCBI lineage: Eukaryota > Viridiplantae > Streptophyta > Magnoliopsida > Malpighiales > Erythroxylaceae > Erythroxylum > Erythroxylum alaternifolium. Next base: position 85,634,085 of record JANIIA010000192.1, on the reverse strand, counting down.
CTTCAGATTTGTTTAAAGCTCAGAAACCAAACTAATTTATTTGAACTGTAGATCAGGATTTTCATTTTATGTTTTATGGGATATGTTGTTACAGGAAACTACTAATTGATTATTATGTGTGCTGTTTTCCTTCTTATGATGTTGTAATGTTCGTTTGTCCTTGATGACAAGGACACTTTTTCTGGCAGCTAACAGAGTTGCAAAGCAAAGTTCGTTCTGAAGTGAGTTCAGAGTACTGGCTGCGCCACCTGTGTGCATCTCCTGACAACCAGTTGTTTGACTGGGGAATGATGCGATTACATCGTCCTCTATATGGAATTGTAGATGCTTTTTCCAGGGAACCTGATGATCAATTCAGGAAAAAAGGGAATTCAGAGGTCATTATTCATTCCTATATCTGTGCAATGATACAAATGTGGCTATCTACAATTCGATTATGATTCTTCAAATTATATTTCGCGAAGTTATCTTTGAAGATTAACTTTCATATTTCAGAAGTTTTACATGGAGACAATTCTATTTTATATAGTGGCACAGATATAGGAACTTATTCTCTGTCGCTGATATGATAAAAAAAATCATTAATGCAGAGGCTAGCGAGGCTAAAAGAGGAAGAAAGGAACCTTATAGAGACCAAAAAAAAGAGATTTTTTCAAGAAATTGGTTATGCAGTGCGAGATTTCCAATTACAAATTCAGGCTTCTCTAAAACGTCGAAAGCAAAGGAATGATTGGATTCAGGTATCTGTCTAATCTTTTCCTTTTCTATACATCATTTCTTACCTGCTTAGAGTAATATTAGCAGTAGTTCAAATGGAAAAGTGGACTTCGGAAATGCAGTAACAATTTTGTGTTTATGGGTTGAAGGATAAAATCATAAACCATGGATAATTTTCAGAAATAAATTGGAAGAGTATATAATAGAAAGCGTGCCAGTGATGTAGCTACCTCTTAGCCATAGTAATTGGAAATGGAAATTTTGACATATAAGGGAGCTTAGCTACCTTTGTTCAGTGTCGTTAACTGGAATTATGATATTAACACATGTATTTAATAGTTCTTTTATATGATTAAGACGCTCTTAGATAAACTTTTTAAGGATTACCTTTACAGTCTCATGACCACACTTTCAATACAGAATGTTGCAAGGAAGCCACTAATGCTATACTTTTTGAGATTTATCTTCTCTAAGTTTAGAATACGAGATTTGTTGACTTTATATGTGACTTTATCTATTTTGTCTATACTAGTTGTGGCATATTGTAGTTGGACTATTCTGAGGACTGTATTTTGACAGGCATGGCATGGAAGACAAAGGCAGCGTGTCAATCGAGCAGAGAAATTGAGGTTCCAGGCATTGAAGGCTGATGACCAAGAAGCTTATATGAGGTTAGTGAAGGAGAGCAAGAATGAACGCCTTACAATGCTTCTTGAAGAAACAAATAAACTTCTGGTCAATTTGGGAGCCAAAGTACAGAGTCAAAAAGGTGAAAAACATTCAGATGGAATTGAACCCTTAGAAGACTTCGAATCTGAGTCACCAGAGGGTGATGATTCAAGGGATCAAAGCCCACAAGATACAACTCTTGAAGTAGATGCTGACAGTGATGATTTACTTAAAGGTCAACGACAATATAACTCGGCCATACATTCAATTGAGGAGAAGGTAGATTCCATCATTCTTTTTTTCAATCTATTTTCTATATTTATACATATTTGTTGAATAATCTATACAGGTTTATGTAGTCGACATTAACTGCATTGTTCAGAAACTGCTATCTTATTTTTTATTATTTCATGTTATAATTTACAAGGAGAAAGGGAGTAAAAGAGATGACTAAGAAAGGAGGATCTTATTATTACCTGTGTGCTGAAATCTATCCAAGGTACTTAGGCAACAAAATTCAGGGAGAAAGATAACAGAATCGGCATCAAAACAACAGAATTTATTTCTTTGAAATTTGTAACCAAGTTAAGAAATGAAAATAAACGTTAATAATTTAATACCAAACTCAAACCAATTAAGTATACAATAAGTTTGACTAAAATGTAATTTCTTGGAAATCCCATAATTAAGTCACCCAATTTTCATCCCTTGCAGGGGTTTCATAAGTTATAATGTTTTCCTTTCCTTTAGAAAGCCCCAAATTGGAAAATAGATTAATCTTTCAGATATGGATTTTTGACGAACATATTAAATAGCCTAAAAGTTATTACTTGTGAAGTTAAACAGAAAATTCTTCCTGCAGTTTCAAGTGACTATTTTGAGTTTTCTAAGTGGTTGTTCTCTCTGTTGTAAAATCATTGGTCTGAAGTGGTGATTGTCTTTTGTTGTTTTTTTTCTTCTTGTCTACGATGAAAGTAGTGAAAAGGTCCAACTCTAATCACCAGAAATATTATATGTGTGTGGGTGTTAGTAGAAAAATACAGGTAATTTACACATATACTTGTATTCGCAACATGATATATGTAGTAATTGGACAACTTGATTTAATTTCTTTGTAATGCAGGTAACTGAACAACCATCTATTCTTCAAGGTGGACAATTAAGACCGTACCAGTTGGAAGGGCTTCAGTGGATGCTCTCATTGTTCAATAACAATCTAAATGGAATTTTGGCCGATGAAATGGGATTGGGGAAAACAATACAAACTATTTCATTGATTGCATACTTAAAGGAGAATAAAGGTGTCTCTGGGCCGCACTTAATTGTCGCTCCAAAGGCTGTGTTGCCAAATTGGATCAATGAATTCTCAACATGGGTTCCTGAGGATGAGTAAGAAGAAAACTGCTTAAATTACATTTTTTCTTTCCCAGGGTGTGTTTGTTTGTAATTCATCTACTTATAGCCTTTTCCTTGACCTTGATCATGGACTTTCACTTTTATGTAGGATTATGGCAATTCTTTATGATGGTCGACTAGATGAGAGGAAAGCAATAAGGGAGCAGATATCAAGGGAAGGGAAATTTGATGTATTGATAACACACTACGATTTGATCATGAGAGATAAGGCATTTTTGAAGAAAATTCACTGGCATTACTTGATTGTTGATGAAGGGCATAGGTTAAAGAATCATGAAAGTGCTCTTGCACGGACTATCGACTCAGGGTAAGGTGTTACATGTGATTGGACCCTGCCTTAACCCTTTTACTACATCGGGGAAAAATTCATGAGATTCTATCCATTTTAGGATTCTTATGCTGGTCTACACATTGTAACATAACACTTTTTACTTCCGGTATTGTAACTGTATTTGTTAAGCATATGAAGGGGTCTTTTTAAACCAAATTTCACTTGCATATGCAGATATAAGATTCAGCGTAGGCTTCTATTGACTGGAACTCCGATACAGAATAGCTTGCAGGAACTCTGGTCTCTACTTAATTTCCTCCTTCCCAATATATTTAACTCAGTTCAGAACTTTGAAGAGTGGTTTAATGCACCCTTTGCTGATCGTGGTGACGTTTCTCTCACTGAAGAAGAGCAGTTGTTGGTTATCCGTCGTTTGCATCAAGTAGGTGTTTGTCCTTATTAAGTAATTATTAGTTTTCTTGCTCATTTTATCCTATCTCACACGCTTGATTACTAGGTTATACGACCTTTCATATTGAGGAGGAAAAAGGATGAGGTGGAGAAGTACCTTCCTGGAAAGTCTCAAGTCATATTGAAATGTGATATGTCTGCTTGGCAGAAAGTATATTACCAACAAGTCACTGAGATGGGCCACGTTGGACTACATACTGGTATGTAGTGTCTGCTCCCACATATGCCACAGAGTCCTATTGTGCACGAGTACCTATTTTAGCTTGTCTTAATTTTACTAGGTTATGTAGGCATTTCAGTGGCTCATTTTCGCTATTCATACCAAAAGTTGACTGTGCCTCTGCTATTTAATTTTTCTGCAATGGTGATTTTAAAATTAACGATAAGGACTGCTATTAGACAGCCTTAACATTTCTAACACGATTATATGCTACTTTGTATGAAAATAGGTGATGGCTGTCCATATTAATAGCATGATTCATTTGTTTGGCCATGCTGTTTGACTTGGTTGCCGAGCTAATTTTAGGAGGCTCTTGTACTGACCTTTCCCATAGTTCACTAAAAGCAAGATAACTATTCTGCAGGGTCTGGAAAATCAAAAAGTCTCCAGAACTTGTCAATGCAGCTCAGAAAGTGCTGTAACCACCCATACCTTTTTGTTGGAGACTATAACATGTGGCAGAAAGAGGAAATAATTAGAGCTTCTGGGAAGTTTGAATTACTTGATCGTTTACTTCCTAAACTCTGTGCAACTGGCCATAGAGTCCTGCTTTTCTCACAAATGACTCGTCTTATGGACATCCTCGAAATTTACTTACAGCTTAACTATTATAAATATCTTAGGCTTGATGGTTCAACAAAAACGGAGGAAAGAGGAGCTTTGCTTAAAGCATTCAATGCTCCAGACTCCCCTTATTTCATGTTTCTCTTGAGCACTCGTGCTGGAGGCCTTGGTTTAAATTTACAATCAGCAGATACTGTCATAATTTTTGACAGTGATTGGAACCCTCAAATGGACCAACAAGCAGAGGATCGTGCACATCGTATTGGGCAAAAGAAGGAAGTCAGGGTTTTTGTATTGGTTAGTGTTGGATCAATTGAAGAAGTAATTTTGGAGCGTGCAAAACTGAAGATGGGCATTGATGCTAAGGTCATACAGGCTGGACTTTTTAATAATACATCAACAGGTACTTGAACTCAAAAATTACTTATCCATCATACTGGCAAACAATGAAGACACTTGTCCGATCGAAAACAATAGTATTTTTCTTTTATTTCCATTTTTTATTTATGATTTCTTCAAAGTTGGCATTATTTCTTCCTTTGCATTTTAGTGGAATTGAGTTGGTGATTGATAAGTCATTAAGGTTTTTCTTGAACTGACTGAGAGCAAGCCTTTCAAGACCAGATTTACATGCTGATTGGCTGGATTTTCTGATGGCCTTTGGCATTGCTTTTGGAATCTTGTAGAGCTCTGTCAGAAAGAATATGTTACCCCTGGAACTTTCCATCTCACCACTGTTTCTGTCATCCAGTGCTTGTTTATGGAATCATATAATGTCTTAAATTGTATTTTTACGATAACATTTCGTTTATTGCATGTTTTGAATTACGTCTTGTACACTCCCTGCTAGGATTATGGTCACATTTACTTTCTTGTGCAGCTCAGGACAGAAGGGAGATGTTAGAGGAGATCATGCGAAAAGGAACAAGCTCCCTTGGGACAGATGTGCCAAGTGAGAGAGAGATCAACCGCCTTGCAGCCCGATCACGAGAAGAGTTTTGGATTTTTGAGGATATGGACAAGAAGAGAAGGAAAAAAGAGGACTATAGATCACGTCTAATGAAAGAGCACGAGGTACCTGAATGGGCTTACTCTACACCTGACAATAAGGAAGAAAGGGCCAAAGGTTTTGACCCGAACCAGATTGGTGTCTTAGGGAAGCGAAGAAGAAACAAGGTAATCTATGCCGATACATTGAGTGATTCACAATGGATTAAGGCTGTAGAAAATGGTGTAGATGTAACAAGGATTTCAACGGAAGGAAAGATGCGGGAGTATCCTTCAACCCCAGGCACTGAACCGGTGAGTAATACAGATGCCATTCCTACAGCAAGCGACAGGACCAGTGGAGATACGTTTGGTTCAACCACAAAGAGACTAAAGTCTGACGGAGGAATTACTGAAAAAAGTCAGCATCAGAGTGCTGAAATATTTGGACATCAAGATGCCAGAGTGAGTAGTTGGGGTGGACAAATGATATCTTGGACTACTCATAAACAGAAGAGATCTAGCTATGGCATGCCCAGTTCATCATCTGATTCTAGAGGACAAAATTCCAGTGGAAGAGGGAATGGGCTGGGTTGATATGAATGACCCTACTCGAGTGTAGTATGCTAGTGACGGTATGGACCGTGGAAGAAGTTGTATGAAATTGACTTATAATTGTTGCTGTTAAATTGTCTACAGGCCTCGGCGAGGCTTTGAGATGTTGCTGTAAAATACTGATGTAAATTGTCACCCCTTGCCAGACATAAGCTATTAATCATATAAAGTTATTGATTAACCAACAAATACTCTCTCCATTCTAATCTTTTGCTGCAATGGGAAGGACTTAAAACACTATATATACTTCATTTACATGTATCAAACTTCTTTAACACTATATATACTTCATTAACAAATGAATGTTCAAATTAGATCTTCAATAGCTGCCACTCGATGAATAAATTAAGTTAAATAGTTAATAGCAGAAAACCCTATATGAAAAACGTTGTACCTTCAACAAAATAATTTTTAACTATCAAAAACTTGTGAAACTAATATCAACCAAACCACAAAACAAAGTTTCACCAGCCCCTTATCTATTAGTTTTAGGTATCCAAGAAACCAAGAAGGTGACGGATTTGTAATAATCGGATGGTACAGAATATTTGATCAGAAGTTTTTTGCTCAAACCATCACAGTTACCAAGTGCAAAGTTCAGTTGCAAGTTGGTTTCCTGAGACAATCCCTTCAGATACCCAATAAGAGTTGTTAGAACCGTATCATCTCTGGATGTACCAACAACAGGAAATGATCATTTAGATGGAGAACAAGTCTGGAGATTATTCAGCAATCTAGTACAGAAATTAGGACCGCGTCATCCAGCTGAACTGTGAAGGCTACAAATGATAGAAATGATGGTAAAAGAAACTAGGTAAGTTTCTATTTTAACTAACCCAGTGACAAGACATAAATTCTTCCTAGATTACAATCATGGCTCACAGCCACTGCTCTGGTCGTACAAGCTAAGCCAAACAGAACAGAATCCAAAATGCTGTGGATACTCTCCTACATTGAATCTCTTTACCGGGGTAATCTGCAAAAGTGTACCAAAGCAAAAGAAACGTCTATTCCTTGACAACTTCAAGATTCTCAAGTTTTGATTCCAATTCATTGTCATTATCTTCACCTTCCCCAGACTCTTCATCATCAACCCCTCCTTCAGGATCATTTTCATCTAAGGGCCCAAGCATGCTAGGGAATTTCTTGAAGATTTCCTTCACCTCATCAATGCCCTCATCAGAGATATAATTCCCATTAATGTTCAGCAGTTCAAACACAGGCTTTTGGACCACAACCTTTGCCAGGGAGCGAGCCCCAACCCGTCCTAAAGAATTGGTGTTCATATCAACCTCCTTCAACTCAATATGACCTTCTTCCAAAGCCTTACTAATTTGAATAGCCCCTTCATCCTTCAGTTCATTCTCTCCCAAATTCAACTTGATTAGATGCTGCTTCGTTGCAATACAAGCAGCTAAACTGGGAGCAGCTTCAGCTGTTATGTCATTTCCAGCCATATCCAAGACTTCAAGTGAAGGGGCTGATTCTTTGAGAGAATTGAGTATAGCTCGAGCACCATCATCCTCCAAATTCAGATAGCTCAAATAAACCTCTGCCAGACCTCCATAATTAGACAGAGCTTTACTCAGAGCAACTCCAGCTTCTACACCAAACAAGTTATCTCGGATGTCAAGCTTCTTCAAATGGGTACAAGTTTCGAGTGCTTCTGATAACGCAATCCCTCCTTCTGAGCCTACCCTGGTTGAGGAGCATTGGAAATCCTCCAGTAAGGGCGAGCGCCACAGTACCTCAGAGATCGCAAGTCCGCCTTTGTCTCCTGTCATGTTATTGTGAAATTTGAGAACTTTAAGGTTCTCTGTGGAGGGAATCAATTCACAAACTGCTTCTGCAGCTTCCTCTGAAATACCATCATTCATCAGATACAGCTCCTCCAAGCAACTCTGTGATTTAAGAAGTGCCTGAAAGGCCCTAACACCCTTCTCGCCCAAGGCATTGTTGGATAAGTTCAAGGACTTCAGTACACAACCCTCCAGAGCAGTAGAGAATATAGTCATAACTTCAAGAGCTTCTTCCTCTGGTCTTCCAGCAATAAAATCTGATAAGTCAACTTCCACCAACTGATTCTTGATGGAAGCCAAAATGGGCTCAGCAACGTGGGCTGCTGCCAGACCAAAGCTCCTATTGCTAAAGCAGATTTTAGTGTAAGAATTCCCTGTCTCCTTCAGAGACTTCAATATATCTTCAGCCTCCTCGGCATCAATAAAGGATCGAGGACCTTTAGATATGTCAAAAACAGTATTTTGGGGTACAATACCAGTTTGGGATGAGACAGCTTGTTTTTCTTCCATTTTTGAAGGACCTTTCTTAAGAACTTCCAAAATAAGCTTGCTGCATTCCTTTGCATAAAGCTGTACTGCAGAACCTCCATCACCATCTGGCTCCTTCTCATAATGCTGGCTTGCAGCAGAAAAAGCAACATCTTCTATTCTTTTTGCATTTTCTTCGGCCTCCTCTTTGCTAAGACTGCCATATTTCTGGGTGAAAATGGACTTAGTAGTTAAATTGTCAGTAATGCGTGTGACAAGCATTTGCCTAGTGTTTTCACTTGGGGGCCAGAGTTTAATCGAAAAAGGACGACGTTCTGGCTTCACTGTTGTGGAATCCATTGGGCAAAGCAAAAAGATAGTAGCAGCTGCGAAGATATAACTTTACTTCTCAGACTTAACATCAAAAAGCAACCAGATGGTTAAGCTGCACAGAAATCTTGAAAACAAAAAAGCAAAGAAGCCAAAGGAAAATTGCATCACGACCCAATCCATCTAGTTATCAAGGTTACGAAAATTGCATCACGACCCAATCCCTCTAGTTATCAAGATTAAGTAGCACGAAAAAGCCAACCTCAGAATCAAAGAAAAAGGATCTAGGGAAAGAAGCACAACATATTAAAGGTGTGGAACAGAAAAGGAACGGGAGTTCAGTAACAGTTCAATTAATGCAACTAAAAAGACTTAAAATCCACAAAATCTATGTGGTCCTAGCGAAGCTTAAATGCAAAGAGCCAATCTTTTTCAAGTAAGCTTTAATATTACATCTTCCCAACAACTAAACAAGATGTCGACAAATTACTCGTTAAAAAATCCCCTAAAAACAAACAAAATAACAAGGTACGACATTCATGCGAGTCCCGTAGAATCCCGAATCCCTTTAACAGAAGAAATCTTGAACCCTAAAACCAACCTTATTTAACAATCTTAATAAATACAGAACTATCAACATGCATTTCCTTCACTTCCGCTTTACATACATATAGTAATCCCCAAAAGGAAAGTCAAGTACTGGGGTGAGGAAATTGACGGAAAAGGTAAAATTGAAAACGTGGAAGAACAAACAAGTAATCAAGAAACAAAGAAACACACGAACAGGTATATAGATACGATCTAAGTTCAAAGTAACGAGTAGAAGACGTCAAAATTATACATATAAATGCACATTGAAATTTATATAAAAAAAGGGAACTAGAAAGATTGCGTAAAAGGGCACAGATCTAAAGGGAAAAGGATAGAGTACCTTTGCTGTTTTCTTCACCACTACCTAAGTGGGTCTGACAGTGAGCGCTGAGAGTTGAAGTGTTAGCGACAGAGAGAGAGAGAGTGATAGGAAATGATTTGATTATATAGACAAGTCGATTTGGTGGGATTTATAAAATTTAAAATTTTATAAATCTCTTTTTAGTATACCGAAATTGGAGGAGTTATGTCGTTTTGAGATAGGAAAAGAGAAATTAATGCGTTTTCATGTTTTAGCATCATGCGTTTACCAATTTGAGCTGATTAATTATAGATAATTCATCTCTAGACTTGGACCGGATCGTATGTTTCATTTTATTGGGCTTCATTGATTTGGGCTGTTGGATTCTTGAAACTGCCTATTTTCTTTCTAATTATGAACCTTTTAACAATATTTTAAAAATTAGAATGAAGATTAAACCGAGCAGATTAAAGATTTAAAAGGTTCAATTAGTATTAGATTATCATAAAATTTATTAAAGATTTAATAAAATTTAAGAATTTAAAATTTTAATAAAATTTAAGAATTTAAAATAATATTGAAGAAATTATTTTTAATTTAAAATTTAATTAAAAAGATATTATTAAATAAAATTAATCAGTTTATTTTAATTTATAAAAATTATTAACTTTACAAAAATTGATCGATTTTTAACAACAAAAATTAATAAACTAAACTGAACCCAAAATTTAAAAATCTAATAAAAATTTAATTAGTTCAAAGTTTTTATGATTAAATCGTTCGAATCAGTTCAATTTTTAATTATACCTTTTAACGTTTGTGTGTTGGCTTACCTTGATTTAGAAAATAGTTTTGTTTCTTTTAATTTGATTATGGATTACTTTGTTAGTTGTTACACACAATCAATCCTGAAGAATTCAAGGCACAAATGACTCTTTTTGAGGTCAAATAAGTTCTTAAATCTTTCAGAAAATGTGAGTAAAAGAAAGAAGAAAACAAAAAAGATCAGTAATTTATATATATATTCGAATGCATTCTTGAAATTTATTGATCAAAATAAATAATAATAATTTAATTTGCCAATTTGGTTTCACGAAAGGCAGGACCATGAAATGTTGTAACCATATTGTTTTTTTTTTTTAACACTTGGAATGATTATGTTTAGCTAGCTACCTAGCTCTCATTTTTCCAGCAACTAGTCCATTGTATCTTCTCATTGTACAACTTGTTGAAGAAGAGGCATTTCGATATCAGAACTCAGTATCAAGAATCAAGAATGAAATCACATCTACAAGAACGCCAATTGCAATTGTTTTTATAACACAACAAAAGGGAGGTGACACGGTAATATAATTTAGCTGACTCTATTTTACGCGACTCATGGAACAAAGTAGACAAGGTAACGAAACTGGTGATCTAAACCCATGCTTTAAGAGATCAGCCTAACGATCAAATCAAATCAATAGTCTTCTTCTGCAGGTGTTGATGGAACTTGAAGACTCTACAACAAGCATCTCTACTATACGCTAGAGCACAAGCAGGCCTTTTTCACCTAAATTTTCTAACTTCTATAGCTAACATATGAGACTATTGAAATGATTACCATCCATATAAATAATATAAGTTCCTCCTCTCCAATGGAGGCTAAACTATTTCTACTTCTAAACACATCAACAACAACTGCCATTAAATTAAACCAAGTCTAATTAAAACAGTACCATGATCATTTCTAATTATAATGTAATAGCATAACTTGAAATCCGTAACAAAATATTCAAGGAATTGCAGTTTAGAATTGAGCCGAAAAAAGGAAAGCATAGCTTAACGGTAAGATTTCTGAAACCTAGCCCTAGCGCCACGACCACCAAACTTCTTGGGCTCGCACCTTCGAGGATCAGCCACAAGCAACGTCCTATCATACCTCACAAGTATGTCCTTTATCTCCTTCTTGCTCTGCTCGTCAACATACTTCTGGTAAAACGCCACCAGAGCCTTCGCTATGCTCTGCCTGATCGCGTATATCTGCGACGTGTGCCCTCCGCCTTTAACCCGAATCCTCATGTCCACTCCGCTGAATCGGTGTCGTCCCAGCAGGAGAATCGGCTCGTAGGCCTTGAACCGCAGGATCTCCGGCTCCACCAGTTCGATTGGGCACCCATTGATCTTGATCAACCCGCGCCCGCGCTTGCAGTATGTCACCGCCACCGCCGTCTTCTTGCGCCCGAAGCACTGCACTGATTCCACCGCCGTTGCCATGCTTTTGCTTGATTGCTTGCAGTAACTGCAGACGAGAAGTGAAGAGAATCCTATATAAGGGAGATTAGGGTTTGGTTTAGGGAAGAGTTTTGAGTTTGGGCTTTAATGGGTCTATTCCTTTTTAAGATTTTTCATATGCAGAATAATTTGATACGGCCCAACCCAGCATTGAATACGAAATTTAACCAAAATTGAATAATTTATAATAAAATTTTGGACTATTGAAGTCAAATGATATCAACAATTCAAAGATAAACAATTTCATTAAATATTTAATCGATTATCATTAGTAGATTTGTTAATTAGGATGAATGGAATCTAATCAATCTATAGTGTAAAAGAGTATTAATTTAGGTTAAATTGTTGAGAATAATATTAATATTAAGTTTATTACTTCTAAATTTGATCTCTAAACTTCAAATAGAATTAAAAGCTATGGCATGAAATTATTTGATTAAATAAAAGACATATCAGAGTAATATTACACCAGGAAAGACGAGATTTACCGTCTAAATCAAATCTAAAATTAGTGAATAGATTTTCTTTTAATTAAAATTGCACCTGAAGCTTCCACCAGGAGACAGATTGTTATCACATTTGGAGCCTTTTATAGTTTCATCTGATGATAAGAAAATTGCACTAAAATTAGCAGGTCTAATCAAAATTGGCTACGGTCGAGTATGGAAGAGTTTAAAAATTTTGTTAGAAAATCATGGCACAGCCCAAAATTTTCCTCTAGTAAACTGGCAGACAGGTTCTTTTACAAAGTAAAGATCTGCGTGAGACTTTAGCTCTTAAATTTTTTCAGATAAGTGTAACAGTAAGAATCAGGCAAGAATATTATTATCGCTCATCAAGAGATGCATTACTTACCAAATGCAAATTCGCTCTAAGTCACAACAAATGGATCACAGTGAGGGTCATGTTAACATTCCCAGAACACGGAGCTAAGGTCAAAACTTAACAGTGACTACGTGCAATAGAACTCTACATCAGGAATGGTCATGAACCATAACATAAATCGATCAATCATAACCTTCAAGCAGAAAAACAGTGCGGATTTACCACCTTCTTCTGTACAGCGTATCTAGTTAGATATATCAATCATGAATCAACTATCAGCCATCTACAGCCTCGAGTTATGTGTGATAGGTTTGACAAGTGCCTTGGCAAAGTAACTGCGAATCTCGGGTATAACACGCTGCATTAAATGGGAGTGCCTGCAAATTTCATCATTCAACATTAGATCTCTATGGTCAATGAAAAATTAAGAGGTTGCCTCTTTATCAGCAAGATAAATCCTCCTCCCATTTCAGAGGAATAAGATGCTTGGAACTCTAATCAAACAGGTCAGATAGCTTGATTCTACCTAGGAAGTAAATACCAGTTATCAAAAGAAACAACTACTCAATATCACCAATTAATTTGTTCAACTGTCGGATAAGCATTAGTCAAAAATGGAAGCAACTTAATGCAATTAGTCAAAAATAGTATTTGGTTCAATAGGAATATGGAAAATTAGAACAGGGAGTAGAGACATACCCAGGCCTGCCACTCAATTTATCAAACTGCTCCAGGATAAACAAAATGCACGTGTGTCTCAAAGAAATTGCATGAAAAGCTTCCGAGAGCTCATACATGCTTGCAACATTTTCCAATGATATATCCTACAAAGAGGAAAGATAAAAAGGAAATGTTAAAAGGGATAGTGAGTGAGAACAGCTGTTTTAAGTATACTCTTTTACAGCTTTGAAGCAGAATAAACATATAAAGAATAGATTTACAGCTCACCTGTGCAATGGTGTACTCGCAGAGACGCTTAAGTCCCTCCAAGAGATACTGATCAGCAGCCCTTAAGAGATCTTGTGCAATATCTAATGTAACATCAACTGATCCAGTATATATAAATCTGTCAAAGACAAAATCATTAGAGAATTTATTTCCGCTCAAGCTTTATCACAAACGTGAAAACTCATCAAACCTCATCATCAACTCAAAAACCTCCCATCGAATGTTTGGGATTTCAATATCTCTTGCATCTTTCTCCTGCGTCACATGCAAGAAAATATTAGTTTACTTTTTTTCTTATAAGTTACAACATACTAGTCAAGAAATGGGTAAATTTGAATTGAAACTCCGTCTAAAGTCGATCATCTGCCAAATTTTCCAGTTTACTCAAGAAATGCAATGCTCAGAGCAACCGCAGTTCACCCTTCCCAGGCCCTGGGATTGTATGCATACTTACCCGATATCCACCATCAAACATTGCACGAAAGGCATCTGATGAAGCAAGGAGGCAAATCCTATGGGCATAAAACCGCCTACCTGCAAATTATGGCATGCAGCTGTCATGAGAGTTCAACCTACAAATGAAACCAATATTTCTCATAACTCAAAATAAAATAAAAGTTAAGCTTTCGACACACAAGTACTACAATTGAATTATATAACTTTTTAGTTACAACCTTCAACTAGAAAGGTAACATCTGACAATGTAGCACTGTTTACATACTGCTCCCCTAAATATACCTGCAATTAAACTTGTCTGTCATTACAGAAATTCTCAAAAATATCTATAATGAATAAAAGTAGCAGTAGGAAACGCATTATTCAAGAAAATGTGAATATAACCAACATTAAGCATTCCCTAAAAACATAACTGAGAAGCAGCACCTGAATTTGATATCAAATTTAACTTATTATACACAAAAAAAGAATTGGGAGTAATCAGTTATTGCAAGAATGGATCCTGGTTAAGCTAGCCAACAATCATTTTAATGCATGCAAGAAAACAAACACAAAGGTCTAATCATGAACTTCTATGAAATATTTTAGATCACATACTATTATCTGCACTCTGCAGTACTAGAAAAATGAAGTTAGCACATTTCCAGCAAGAAAATTCATAACCAACGTGTTCAACTCCCGAGAAAGGTATAATTTTAAAAAATAAAAAACCAAACACATACAACCAACCACAGCACTTTTCACTACATGATACATTGTCCATAAAGTGCATACAAACAGAAATATAAATATCTTAGTTCTACAAGTAGCTATTGTCAATATAGACAGAGAGATAAGAGAAATACAGCCTAAGCTAATCATGTGCTAAGCCTTTGTACATATAATAATAGGGTTATTGGGGTTACAAGCATATAACTACAAGAACATCCCTAAATTCATAACAACTATAATAAAGGAGCGTAAACAGGAAGAAAGTAACGGAAATCAACAAATCCCAGTTGCCATCTTTCCAACACTTCCCTCTCGCAGAAGTCAACCGTCAGCATTTGTTAGATTTCTGGGTTAGAAAAAGCTTCATAAAAGCCCAGAAACAATGATTCACAGTAGGAACTAAGTTTAGGTCTTACAAACCTATCATCAACTAGTACAACCAACGAATAAAAAGAGAGAACTTTTATGGCATCTTTTGTTTTTATGTTTCATCATAGTGACTCTTATTCCAAAAGAATTCCAAATCAAACAATGGTTCATATAATGACAAACAGCCAAGACAAAAGAAAACTTATGTTCAATGAAACCTCACCTGTGGCGTTGGAGAAGGAGGAGCTGCATCAACGGGAGAAAGAGTCATCGATTTATTAGCCAACTTATAGAGAGCCACAGCTCCATCAAGTTGTTGTTTTGGGCTCGTAGAACCAAGAAGCCCAACAAGTAACTCCAGTCCTACATTAAAAATTTAATCAGCAAATATAACACTGAGCACCTCAACTAAGTAGAAGTTAGAACAAAATGACAGAAATTTTCATTTTCACTTCTTGTCCATTTTAGTCAATAAGACTGCTTAGACTAAATACCGTTGTTATGGATGAATATTGTAGCCTGATCATCGGGAGCACAAAGGTGTGCCAGTGCCAAAGCAACACGTCGTGGAACACCTTTTTCTGGTAGACGCATCAGGTATAACAAATGGTTTAAAACCTACACAAGAAAGTTACTGGATTAAATTTTGACAGCTAAATGTGGTCAAAAATAGTCAATAGAGGAATTATAATAATAATGAAGTTTTAACAGGGTGGATAAACAGAGAAAATTAGACTAAAACTAACCCGTCCATGAATCTTCTCCTCTAATCTTTTCAAAGTCTTCGCCACACAATCTTTTGTTGCCTACAAGCATGATCATATATAATAAACCTTCATATTGGTTTGGCTGAAACAGCAATGCACTGGTAACTTTCTCCCAGTGATAGATGTTATACAAAATATAACACACTTATGAGTAATAAATAAGCATTACAGCGAAGAGAAAAACTTGTAATAAACATACTTGAACAATAAATTCTCCATCCTGCAGTTTCTGGACACCTCCCACCCTAATAAAATCAGACACATTGTCCTATTGAATAAAGAACAAACACAATAAGACTTATGAAATAGAGAAGAATTTGAGTTTAAAATGTTCTAGAATTGATTCATAACTCTACAAGATTTCAAAAAGTGCAGGACACACCTCATTGTCTGCAAGGCCATATAGAGCAAATGCAGCATTATGTTGAAGAGATCCATTTTTTGAATCTAGAAGCTTTAGTAATGGCAATAAACCACCATTGTGAGCTATTCCAGCTTGGTTGTGTGGATCCTGGTATAGAATATGTTCAAGTTAAAAGAATGCTCCATCAGAATTATGCAGATTTGTAAAATAGAGCAAATATTCAATCACATTCTTGAAAAATGGCCTCAGTTTCAGAACTTGCTTAGACCATCATACACATTATCCTCTCAGTCAAGGGATTAAAACAAAAGACATGAAATTTTAGACCAGTTAATTGAGTAATTAAGAAACTTGAAGACCATTGGACCGACAGGCTAAGTAAAATTACAATTATTTCTATGATACTGTTCTAAATTGCGAACATGCAGAGCAAAATAACAAGTTCATTTGTGGAAAGAGCAAAAAAATGATTGATAGCAAGATTGTAAAGCCAACTTCATGGAATCTTCCAAATTAAGAGTCATAATAAAAGAAAAGGACATATAGGTAGCAACCTGTGCCAACCTCCCCAATGCAAAAGCTGACATTTCCCTGAGTTGTACATCAGAAGACTGAAGCATGTCAATTAAAGGTCGTACAGCACCCCTTTGTACAATATGAACCTACCAAAAAGTCACATACTCAGTTTAAAACTTTATTCCAAAGCCAATTTACTTCAAAATGTCCATATGAAAACATCTGTTCTCCTTTATTTTCCAATAATAATATAAAAGTATAAATGCCCCTTTTATGCATTTAGATTGATTTTATTTCTGTATTTAGCATCAGTAAGGTAACACTAGCATCCAAGAAATGAGGCAAAAAAAAGGGATATAAGACATTAATAGGCCAAAATTCTAGTAAACCTTGCAATCTGAATCAGTTGCAGCAAATTGTCCGAGTAATAAAGCGGCTTCCCTCTGGCTTTCTGAGCAGCAGGAGCTGTTGCAAAATGAACTTTGAAGTCAAGAGTAGATCTTACACTGCTAAACTAGGTGAAGGCTGATCAAATTAAGCACATTAACAGACCTAAGTAAGCCAATGACTGGTTGCAAAGCCCCTGCAGAAAGAACTTCTTTCTTTATGTTTGGAGAAGAATGCACCAGATTTCCTATCACACCAACCTTACATCCAGACAAATCATATCACGTACTTAAACTCATACCAAGTTGAAAAAAGTGAAACTTAACTGAGTTCAAATTCCAAAAGCTGATGAAAAATGGCAGTTTAAACATTTCCTACCGCTTCATAGTGTATTCCAGCATCCTCAGATCGTAGCATTAAAATGAGTGTAGGAAGGGCATCACATTCAACAATCTGCAAAGCAAAAGACACTCCTATTGTTTACTTGTGCAAACTAACAACAAAAGATACCATTTAAGAAATATCCACCACCTGATTCTTATTTTCATCATTCTTAAAAGCTAAGGTTCGCAATGCCCCCGCAGCTGCTCGTTGCACTTTGGTATCAGTGAATTCAAGCAACTCAACCAAAGGTGGTATTCCACCCTCCATCCTGCCAGTGTGAACACTATAAACAACTAGAATGCTGTAGGAATCAATTTAACATCTAGATCAAACCACCACCATAACCAACAAACCTAACACGAGTCTTAATGCTACTGTTTTCATGAGCAAGATTGGTGATAGCATCGGCTGCCCTTCTAATTACACTATTCACAGCTCGAGAACTAGAACCATCTTTATGCCTCTTCAACAGGTTCACAAGATGTGTCAACGCCCCAGTATCGACTATGAGTTGTTGATGCTCCGGCTATTAATAAAAATATATGGAAACAGCAATAAGTGATGAGAGGGATAAATAAAGCAAGAGGATGGTCAACTATCATACAGGTTGCTTGCAGCCAATAATTTCAATTCCATACATCCTTAAATCCATTTAGAGAAACTCAATTACCAAAGAACCACCAAACATGCATCAATAAGTACAGTTACAAACAAAAATGAAGTACAACGATCAACCCAAAGAATGCAATGACGGTAGAACTAAAATGTTGGAACAACTGATAACTCACCTAATTTTGCACGAATGTAATACATAAACTAACAAAACTCGCTTAATATATACAAGTTCCTTCTAATACGCATCATAAAAGAAAAAGGTTTGCGAAATTCCTCCCACTAATTAGTGAAATTTTCTCACAACCAACTAGGAACAAAAAGAGGAAATAGAACTTAAATTCGAAACCTCATAACTAAGAAATGCTAGCTTCAACAGGCACTCGGATTACGTGAGAACAAATAGAAAGATAAAGATCAAAAAATCATAGCTAAAGAACCTTCACGGCAAGTAATCCCAGAGCAAAAGCACTCCCCTTCTCCACCTCGTGCTCGAACGGCTTCTGACTACGATCAACTTCGCTCGACAACGGCGGCGATTGGAGATGCTTCACCAAAGCCGGCACTGCTCCTCCTTCAACAATAACATTCACTACTTCCTCTGTAATCACCAACTACAAACCTCTCAATTCACACATAACACTACCAAAGCACACTTGCAAAGAGAGAGAAAGAGAAATCTCAATTGAAAGCTCAGAGACAAAATAAAGAGGAGATAGTTAACCGTTTTTTGCGAGCTCGGCGAGAACGTGAGTGGCACGTTTAGCAGCGGCCCGATCTGCTTCAAGCCAGGAGAAAGTGGAGTTAAGTATAATAACTTGTGCACAGACTTCGCATAACAGAGCTTGGCGAGCATCCGCAAAAGGGACCGCCGGCGAGATCTCCCGCTTCTCGTCGTCGAATTCCTCCTCCAGTTTTCTCTTTTGCCCCTTCCTCTCAGGTGGTAACTGATCCTTCTGCCTCTGTTGCTCCATCAACAGACAAGACGGAGAAGGAGAGACGGGAAAGAAGAGTGACAGCGAGGCTTAATTAGCAAAATCACCAAAACTTGAAGCCTCGAGGGCTTACGAGACCGGAATCTAAGGGTATTTTTGTCATTTTGTTCATTTGTATAATTTTGAAATGTGGTTTTTAATATGTAAAAGCCAAAAGGTAATTGAAAATAAAACAATTAAAATTTTTAAGGTTGGTACGATCTGTGACGTGAATGGTCCACTTTGTCTTTGTATAATATCTTTTTACCATAAGAGCGCTAAAATGGTCCGGTCAAGCTAAGGATTAACTGTTAATCGGCAACATAAAAGGCATGCATTTTAGATAATGTATTTAAAAAATCATTATATATATTTAAAAATATGAATTAAATTGCTTTCAATTATCTTATTAAAAATGAAAATGCACATAGTACACCACAAATAAAATTTATATTTAACAAATTTATTTGTTAAACTATATATTTAACAGTTATTCAAGTTTCATTTGCTATTAATTAAAGAAAGCACACATAATCATAAATCCTTAACTTAAATGAATTGTTCTATTGCATTGTAATCATAATTTATTTAAAGATAAACTACATAAATCTCTAGAAATTTTGAAATTTTCCTTAATTTTTAAATTTTTAGAAAAACTCTTAATTTTTAGTTTTTCATGAAAATTTTCTTAAATTTTCATTAAAAAATAATAATAATAAAATATACACGATATTAGCATCTCACTTATACTAATCAAATGTTATTTATATAACAATTCATCAAACCTCTTAACTACGAACTGAACTAATTAAATACAACTCAAACTAATTATTTATTATAATCATCTTAAATTATTAATTTAAATCAAATTTAATTATTCTAACTATTTTTAAGTGCTGAGTTAAGCTACCTATTTTATCAATAAAACTAAAAATTAGAAAGAGTTATTTTCAAAAAAAATAAAGATTAGGAGAATTTTTTACAATCTTTGAAACTACAATAACTACTTAGTCTTTCACGTTTTGTTTAGAGTACATAGATGATAGGTATGGTAATTAAATTAAATTAAATTTGATTTGATTTAGAATTATTAAGTCAAGTTTTAGTTAATTGAGTTTCAAAGTAAATTCAAAATTGGCTCAAAGCTCAAGCTAAAAGTTTAAGATTTCTATTTTAAAATGACATAGTTTTCGATTTTATTTTCCAAAATAACTTTGCTTGGTTAGTTAATACGAGAAGAAAGAAATAAGTAAATAATGAAAAAAATGACTAGCAATATATTATGATTGAATGAACAGTATTTAAATATTCCCTTTTTGGACAATACTTTGTCCCCTATTTTATTACAATTCTTATTAATATTTTTCGAGTGAACCAAGCACATTCTCAATTTAGTGTTTAAAATTAAGAAATTTTATTATTTTAAAAAATAAAATTATAACAATGTTGGTTTAAAACATCTCAAATAAATTTAGATTGCGCTTGTACCATAAGAGATCGTGGGATTCGATGGAGTCAAAGACAAGTCTAACTTAACTCGAATAATAATAATAATAATAATAATAATAATAATAATAATAATAATAATAAGCATATTGGAGTCCTTAATAATTTGGGTTTAATTCAAATTTTTTAATTTTAATTTGTTTGAAATTTAATAAGATTTCAAATTAAGTCTAATTCTTAATGAATCAAAGTACAACAATAATAACTCGACTGTTAAATGTTAATACACTTTGCACATTCTGAAAACAGTGAAGGCGACTAGATTTACACGAAATGTCACCTATCAATCAAAGAACCAACTCCAGCACATGATAACAACTTCAACTTGGAGGGGATTTGGTGCGGATATCCTCCGGTGTCGTTATGTGTACGATTCATTATCCATTTC
Organism: Erythroxylum alaternifolium; assembly: GCA_027478495.1. NCBI lineage: Eukaryota > Viridiplantae > Streptophyta > Magnoliopsida > Malpighiales > Erythroxylaceae > Erythroxylum > Erythroxylum alaternifolium. The sequence continues at coordinate 85,613,185 of JANIIA010000192.1, read as the reverse complement.
CATCCCCTTATAGTTTATAGTATTTTATTATCCCAATGCAATGAGTGGTGAGATGGTGAAGGCTAAGGGAGCCTGTCAGTGAGGGGTCAATTTGAGAGTAGGAAACTGGGGGCCACGTTTTAATGATGTTGTGGTTCTGGGCCCAATTTTGTTATCACCGGTGTTGACCGGGCCCCGTCGGTTCTATTTTGAAATGCTGTAAAATGTACACCTACAAAATTTTAACAAATGATTTATAGTATTATTACTCATGTATTTTAATTAAATTACTTAACAAATTAGCATTTTAAATCAAATAATAAATTTCATATAAATAATTAATAATAAATAATAAATCCTAACGATCATAATAAATCAAAATTTTGTAATTGTTTCATGAGAAGGTGTGAAATTTTGAATTTAAAATCTGAAATAATTGAAATTCTTAATAAATATTCATATCATTTAACTTATTTTTAATAAATAAAAATAATTTTGATTTTAATTTTATTTAATAAAAATCATCATATTATTTTTATTATCATATTTAATAAGAAAGTAAGTTGAAAAAATAGTTAATCTCATATTTGTTGGCAAATATTGTACTTTTCGCTTTTATACATATTTTCAACTATATATAATTGAAGCTAAAGTTATGGAGAAAATCTGCTTAAATATGGTATGTTCCTAAGCTGAATAAGATATATATATATATATATTAAAACAGATGAATTCACAGTTGCTATCCCTTAGATGTGTACTAGGTAAATCTCTGGATTGATTCAATAACTTGCAAATCACGTCAATTGGGTACTCTACACTAGACAAGCCCTGTATGACAAACTTGATCGAGAAAGTTTAGATAGAAGAATTCGAACACAAGACCTTTTGACTTCATACTCCTCACTCCATTTACTCGACCACTCCTTAGGGGACAAGATATTATGTTTTTATTACCCAAACTCAACTTTGGAGCTAATTTGGGTTTTGTAACTATAAATTTTCTATATTTAAAGTAAGAAAAATATTAAATTTATTATCACACTTTAATTAGTATATATTTTAAAATAAAGTTAAGATAGAAGTCTCTATTGTCCTTCTTTCTAACGATTTCAGAGAATTATTGTATAAATTACAAATTATAACAATTGGAAAGAGACTTGTTTTAGCAAGAATTACTTTTTTTTCTAATTTATATCTAATGAATTTGAGTAAAATGATGCTTACCTGAAATTTTATCTCAGACTTTTTTAAGGCAAACGGTCAATTGAGTAAAGAGAAAGCGAGTTAAAAGATCTTCATCTTACTATGTCATTCAAGTTGTATTAATCCATAGTACGTTACAAAACAATTTCAATCAATTACAAGCTACAAGAGAAAATTATGATTAAGTAAAATTTAAAGATGGCAATCAACTTGGCCCCGACCCGAGGCCTAATCGGATCAAAGGGTGCCTGACTTGAGAATAATTTTGTCGCTTGATTTTTTAAAATATTTAAAAATGTAAAAACAACTTCATATTGATTTGCTTATAAAAGTCTAAGTCTTAGACAATTGGATCTCGAGCTTTATTTTAAGTCCAATTTTTAAAAAAACTAAGCTTAAATTTTTGTTCTAAGCTCAGACAATTTATACTTGGCCCCGTCGAGTGATTAGGCCGAGCTCCCATTTACTTTATTAATTATAACTTAACAACTTCCTTTCAATATTCAACGGTTTAAGTATTCATTTAATTTTGTTAAGTATAAGCCCATTTCTCCAATTTCCAAAGCTGTTTGTTTTAAGATCAAGACAAAAAGTAAGCAAATTTGTAGAGCATTGAATTGATCACGCAAAGTCATGCAACCCTAGTCTTTGAAGACTTGTAAAAGATAAGTGAGTTGGAGAAGAAGTCAAAATGTTTGGAGGTGGTGGTAGCTATGGTAATTTTGGCCCGATTTGACCTATTTTTGGCCCGAATTTGATAAATTGTGGGCGAATCACGGGTTGATCATGGTCGGGGCCTGCCCAACCCGACCCGCGGCTGGACAAAACGGTGTCGTTTTGTCCAAAACGGTGTCGTTTTGTCCAAAACGACGCCGTTTTGTATTTTTTAAAATTTACAAAACACGGACGGGCCGGGTTTGACCAGGCCCGCCCTTGGCCTGCCTGGCCATGAGCCGACCACGGGCCTTCTGGCCTTTCGGCGGGCCGGGCCGAGGTCCAGCCGAGCCCGGCTCGGCCCATTGACAATAAAATATTTGAATTTTTATTTTAATATAAACTTTCTTTATTTATTAAATTAAGTGTCAATCTATTACCATTTTAATAATATAATTAACAAAGATTAGTGTTTAAATTTTAAATATTAACTTTAGGCTAAGTGGTTTTTAATAAAATGAAATATTATTCTATAGTTTGATAAGAGAGTTTATAATAAAATATAATAAGATATGATAGAAATGGAGAGTCTCACGTTATATCATATTCTATTATAAATAGTAAAAATAAGTTACTTTCGATTTGAGGTTTTATAATAGAATGTAAAATGATAAACAACATTTTACTATATTATATTATGAACCCTTCTTTCAAATAACATTTTACTATATTATATTATGAACCCTTCTTTCAAATAACATTTTACTATATTATATTATGGTGCTTTTAATCTCGTTCAAATAACAAATTTTTAATATTACATCTATTTACATTTTATTCTATTTCATCTCATTAAAGACCTTACATCAATCCAAATATAATAAACCCATGCTTAGTTAGCTGTAAAGTTTTTAATGGAATGAAATATAAATGAATATCATATTAATTTTTTTTACTATTTAAAATAGAACGAGATGTAACATAAAACTCTTCGTTTTTATCCCATTTTATTATAAAAATCTCTTCTTAAAGAATAAAATGATATTACAATTGGTTGTACATCCTCCTCTTAAACTTTGGCTTTACCCTCGGAAGATGAGATTGACCCACTTCTGGAATACATAGCCTGTACAACAAAACGGATTAAAACGTGATAACAATAAGTTGGTACTAAACAACCAACAGACAACTAAAAATACACAGAAGTTGACCCTACACTACTCTACAATAACCTGTATAATTATTCTTAACAATAAATTAATAAATTACAATTTAAAATTTTAATCCATCATAAAATTCATGTATAATAAAATTTAAAAATATTGTATTAATCTAAAAAATTAATTAATTTATAAAATAGAATAACTTATCAATAAATTAGAAGATCTTTAATAACAGAAGTTATTAAAATAAAATAAATTAAAAGGTTAATTAATTTAAAAATTTTCCAATTAAATTAATAGAAATTAAATTTTATAATCTTAAAATAATTATAATTATAATGTAGGAAAAAGAAAAGTGAATATAAATAAATTAATTAAATTTGGCCTGGACATGCCCTTCCCGCGTCACGTTACCGCTAAATTCCTTCCCTCTCGTCCAACTCCTCCTCCTATTCCTTTCTTGTATTCGTAGACTCTTTCAACTGGCTTAACAATATAATGCCATCACCCCCCCACCACCACCACCTACTCCATAACCACCACCACGACCGCATACACAACTCAAACAACTAACAACACACAAACAACCTCAACGCTTTTCTCTTCTCTTGTACTAGTATTGCTAATACATGCCAATACCTCCTCCTCCTCCTCCTCCTACTTCTCGACTATGCCCTCTCTGCTCCTCTTGTTCATTTCCTTCTCTTCTCTCCTCTTCATCTCTCTCTGTCAGCCTCTCCCTCCACCACCTAGAGGTTGTGTCATCGTTCTTTTTTTGAGTCTTCTATAATCTCTCTCTATGTCTCTTTTTTATCTTCAGTTTTATAATCTTTTGATCCTTTTTAATTTCAGGTACTCTGATCGATTGCGGCGCTACCGTCGCGTATACAATTGGCGGCCGCCGATGGGTCCCAGACGATGGATTCATCTCCGTTGGGACTTCCAAGGCACTGGCTATTCCCGTCCTCGTCCCCACCCTCGCCACAGTTCGCTCGTTCCCTCTCCGTGGGAATTTACGCAGGAAATTTTGCTACACGGTTCCCGTTTTCCGCGGGGCCAAGTACATGCTCCGGACTACGTACTTCTACGGCGGGGTCAACGGCGAGGACACTCCGCCTGTGTTTGATCAGATTGTGGACGGGACTGTTTGGAGATTGGTCAATACGACGGAGGATTACTTGAACGGGATGTCTTCGTATTACGAAGGGGTTTTCTTGGCTCAGGGAAGGACCATGAGTTTGTGTATAGCCGCAAATTCGTATACCGAGTCAGACCCTTTTATTTCGGCCATCGAGTTTGTGATTTTGGGTGATTCGCTTTATAATTCTACCGATTTTACGCGGTTTGGACTTCATTTAATTGCAAGACACAGTTTTGGATACAGCGGACCTATCATTAGGTGAGTTTTTAATGTGGAATCTGCATAGACGTTTTTTACTTGAGATGAGGATTGAATTTATACCATAAGAGTTGGAGAAAAGAAATGATATTTTGGTCATTACCCTTTTGTAGATGACACTCTGTCTGTATAGTTGTTTTGTTAAACTACTTCTGATTGGGTGAGTGTTTTGGTTTGATCAGATACCCTGATGATCAATTTGATCGGTTTTGGGAGCCATTAGGAGGAATTGATCCGACCAAATCAAGCAACAAAAATGTATCTGTTTCTGGCATTTGGAATCATCCTCCCTCGAAGATATTTGAAACAGAGTTATCAACCGATCACTTAGGTGCTATGGAGTTGAGTTGGCCTCCATCATTTCTTCCCAAGTCAAATTACTACATTGCTCTATACTTCGCGGAGAATCGTGATTCAGTCCAACCTGGCTCGCGGGTGATTAATGTTAGCGTCAATGATGTGACATACTACAAAAATTTGAGTGTTTCACCTGTTGGTTCTGCGGTGTTTGCATCTCAGTGGCCCCTTGATGGTCTTACAACTTTGACTTTGACTCCTGATGATGGTTCAAGTGTTGGTCCATTGATTAATGGCGGAGAGGTTTTTGATGTGCTGGTGCTTGGCGGAAGAACTCTTACAAGAGATGGTAACATATGTAGAACTGTTATATAATGCCGCTTTCTTTCTTTCTTTTTTCTTTTCCCTGTTTGCTCATGTTTCTGAAATGTTTCCATTCTTCTATGATTATCCCGCAGTCATTAGTACAACAGTAATGAGCCAAGTTGAACATGCATGATTAAATGGATGTGAATTGTTGTTGGAGTTGCAAACCAAGATTTACTTTTTGAATCCACCACCATTACATGTATTGTATTTCATATTCTGTGTCGCTGCAGACACAACCGTGAATTCCAGTTAGTAGTAGCCCTTCTCGTTTTGTCTGTTAATCATATGGAGTGGTGTCTAAACTTGATAACGCTTCAAGATACTGGTAGTTGTTTTCACTTCGTCTCGTCTTACAAATCATGAGAAAATACTGTATGCTTTTGTTCTTCTTTGATCTGTGATTCAAAAAGGCACTAAATTGGAGCCAAGTTCATTTCCCCCCTTATTTGGTGCAGTAATAGCTTTGCAAAAATTGAAAACAAGTTTTCATAACCCTCCACTTGACTGGAATGGTGATCCCTGCATGCCCCGCCAGTATTCGTGGACTGGAGTTACATGTTCTGAAGGCTCTCGGATTCGTGTTGTTACTCTGTGAGTTGGCACGTTACTTGTGTAAAATAATTGTTTTGGCTGCTTGACAGAGAATTGATTTTCCCTTTCCATATTGCTTGCAGGGATCTGACAAATATGGGCCTTTCTGGATCCATATCACCTAGTATTGCCAGATTAACTGCATTGACTGACATGTAAGTCTTCAACTATTTCAAAGCTCATGGAATGTGAGAACAAACTGTAAAATTGATGGTCCATTGTTTTTAACAGATGGCTTGGAAATAACAACCTGTCGGGATCTATACCTGATCTTAGTTCATCAAGGATGCTGAAGACATTGTAAGATTTTCTTGTTCTTTCTGTCTCTGATTATTTGTTCTTTTCAAATGCTTACTTGATTGCCAACGAAAAGTTGGTGTCGACACCATGAATTCAGAGGCGATAGGTCTTCCCACCTAAACTTGTGATAAATCCTGCCCATAGTGACCATGCATCTTAGATATAATTCAGGTGTTTGATTACACACTGTATGCTGACGTGCTCTGTAAGGCATTCAATTTTTAGAAAATAAGGGATGATCATTCAAATGCTGCTTATTCCAATTTTATTTAGTTTTATCATTTGATCCAACTTTTCTTTAGGCATTTGGAAGATAATCAACTAACCGGAGTTATCCCTCCATCACTTGGAAATATTAAGGGACTGCACGAACTGTAAGTCCTAATCTCTGTGATAATTCATCCATGCTCCTATTCCTGCTCTTAATCATTCTGTCATTGCTCTCATGGCCACAACAACTAATTGCAATATCATTTTGTTTTGGCTTTTTTTTTCAAGCTTGTAACTGTTCAGCTAAATTTATGAACTCTATGGGATATAATATCCCAATGGGATAAGTGTGCTAGATAAATTTAATGTTTTTATTTAGTCTATCTGAAATAGCCTCTCTACTATTTATAAGTAAGACTGCGCATTTTTAGATTTCTTCAAACCCCACATTTTAGTGAGATTCCTAGTAAAATGTCGTCGTTGTTGTTGTTATTGCTTCTATGAAGCAAAAATCTCTAACTGCAGAAGCTAAAGTGTTGTTAACCTGGAAACCAAAAATTTATTGTACATTTATTAGTATTAGCCAGTTCAAAAGAAGATAATAGGTTAACTTTCTGGAAGACTAACAGGAAAAGGTTCATATGTAATCCCAAAATCTACCCTTTGAGTTAACTTCTTGCCATGGAATTTTATGACCTGCAGTCCATTGACACTGTTAGAAAAATGACGTCCAAATAAAAGCAAACGTTCCTTATTTCACAAATTTATTCTGTTACCGAATCATCCACATAGCTTTTTACATTAGGGAATCAATGTGAAGTAGGATCTGGAATGCAGAAAGGTACCAACCTTGAGCTGCTTTTATCCATGTGAGAAAGACAAGTTGATCAATGACATTTTCAGCTTAAAATAAAAATGAATTAAAATGAAACTTATGATTAACATCGTCTAGTTTCCAAGTTAATCAGCTCAAAACTTTCATGGTTGGACCCATGCCATTGAAATATCTCACATGGCTTCTTGCCTTACAAGGGGGATGGGTATGCTAGAAGTTATTGTCCTTCCAATTGCTCAAGTCTCAGCAAGTACTATCTGTCTTTTCTCGGTGTGAATTGGGAAGAAACTGTACTTCATCAATCTTATGTATTGGACAGATTGGCTTAATTTAGTTTGGATAACGACATCGAATTTTGCTTAGCAATTTTTAGCTATACCATTGTTTTAGTTTATATAGTCAACCACTTAAGTCTGCAGATCGATGGGAAAGTCAACGAGCGACATTATATCATCTATGGGAATTGATTTGGAAATTAGTATCTCCGCCTGAAACTTGTGTTTGATCAATTATCTGATTGACCTGCCAATTTCCTTTGATCTAATCAATTATCTGATTGACCTGCCAATTTCCTTTGATGTTCAGGTTCTTACAGAACAATAATTTGACTGGTCAAGTTCCAACAACTCTCAACGGAAAACCTGGCTTGGACCTTAGGTAAGCTCAATAATACCTTATTCCGCACATTCTGTGATCTGGTGCCTACTAATGTAAAACTTGTATTGCAAACTTAATCTGATTCTTAAATTCTACTGATTAGGACTTCTGGGAATAGATTCTTAACATCGTCACATTCTTAAAGAAATGAAGTCTATGTCAAGGCTGCTCGTCCCGTTAAACCACGATTCGATTATTACTATATGTGCATATCATTTGTTGAAGCGACAATAGCGTTTGGTTCTGGAAATTTTTGCCAATAGTTCTGCTGTTGCCTTCTGACCTTTTCTAATACAATCCAATTCAAGCGCCTGAGTTCAAGTTTGGGCATCAAAAACTGTATACTGCAGATGATTGTCTATAATCTCATTCGTTTTGACACAACACAACTGTATCATGCTTTCCCTTTATATCTGTAAAACATCTGTCTATATTTGAGAATATACTTTATTGTATCATTTTGTGAGTATTGTGGTAATATCTTTGAGATGTGCATTTCCAGTTTCCAATTTCCAATTTCCAATCTTTTTACAAAATGCCAAAAGATTCCTGAACTGAGCTCTGTACTTGGAAAGCAACAAAAAAGGACCGGCTTTTTCAGCCTTTTTTTTTATCAGCAGTCTTAAAGAATGTGAAAAGAGTTTGTACACTTGTTAGATTTTTAACGGATATCACTAGAAGTACGGGACAGTATTCACACCATCTAACATAACTTGCATTCATGATCTCTGCAAATGGGTCCCCCTGATTCCAAGAACCCGTATGGCTGGGCCCCTCTCACGTGCAGGTTACTAGTCTGTTGAATCACTGAGCGTACTTAATGACGCAAAGAGGGAAGAGGACATTATTTTATGTCAACCCAGAATTTTAATCTTTTGAAAATTTGAAATTTATTATAATTTTTATTTTTGAGAAGAATTCTTTCTGTTAAACATTAGTTAAAAAATTAAAAAAATACCTGTGACAAGATCAGTACATCTGAATCAAGTAAGTAGTATTGACATGATGATCTTAGTATTATATTCAAATCAAATTAATTAAATATGATTTAAATAAAAAATTAGAGATAATTATAAAAATTTTATAATTACTTATCAATATGCTTCGTGGTATCTGCCATGGCAACCGACTGTAATCTAAGCACATGTAAGTACAATATGGAAGCTTAAAGTTTAGGAGGAAATGAAAGGGACTCATATCATGAACATGTTGAACAGTCCCTCTACAGATTCAGCAAACTTTAACGAGCTACCACCACCATTTTCACCTTTCTAATCTTCCTTTCTTTAACGGGAACAATGGTCGCAATGCACTGCTCTTCACCTGAGTACAAATGGGCACATTTATCATTGGCCTTATCCTAATAATAGCTGATCTCGTTCTCTCCAGCCCTTTCTTTACCCTCTTCACATGTTTCTCACTATTGTTCCCTGAACTTCCCTTTCCTTCTGTTGTGACAATGTCTGCAAGTGAGCTAGAAGAAGAGGACGTTGAGGAAGAAGAAGAGGATGGTGACAGAGAAGAAGCTCTTTGCTTCTTTAACCTGAGCAATTCTTTCCATAAAACAGTGCACGTTGGTGGTCTCGGAGATTGTTCATCGTCGACCAACCAACTTACTCTCGTCTCTTCCTTGTTCACTTCTGCTAAACCCTCTTCTTCTCGTCCCTTACTCTCTTTAGTTTTAAGGCTTATTCTACTTAGTTTCTCTGAGTACTGCATATGCCAAAAAGGCAGCAACTTCCCTTCAAAGAAAAGCTCGTCAGCTGTCAACATGTTGTGGCTACTCATGTGGCTTGAAAGGAACTCAAATTCTGGGTTTCTTGCCTTGTCTCGTTCCATATTTTCCTCATCCTTCTCCGCTTGTGGGTTTGGAGTACTGGAAATGAAATTCTCGTCAAGACACTCAGAAGAGAAAGATATTCTGGGACTGGATGGTTGATCAACTGATCTAGATGTTGCTTGGACAGTGTCTAGTGCTGACACCATATTTGTGCAACAGTCTGCTCGAGATCGATAAGGGATTAAGGAAGGTGATACGATGGAAGGGTTGGGAACTTGTGATTTATAAAGTAGTTGTAGCTTTGTTGTGTAATGATTAAAGTTTATAGCTTTCTTTTTGAAAGTGGTCTTGTAAACTAGAAACTAGTAAGCTAAGTAGGTGTTTTAGAATGTGAGGACAACACATGAACACCTTTGGGAGCTAAAGACAAAAGCCATTTTAATCGCTATGATTATGCCTGCACTTTTAAACAAGCAAGATCTTTGAGACTTAAATGTTGCTTTAAGACTAAGCTTTAATGGCTACAAAAGGTGGGAGAGGAGATAAATCAAGGTTATCATTTGGGTTAGTGGAGATTAACCATACAACACAGTGAATGCTTTTCTCTGGATTGAATCAATTTGCATTTGCATGACGATGGAAAGTGGGCTAAGCATGTGATGACATGAGTGTGAAATTTGTAGCCATGTGAGAGCTAAATCAAAGATACCTATGAGATGGGTTGTTAGAAGTGAGACACTCTTTAGGGTTTTACAAGCTCCACTTAATCTATCCCCTACTTAAATAATTTACTTAGAATTAGTAAATTATAAATTAATAAATTTACGAAATGAAGCTAAAAATTATATTTTAAAAGGTTTTTAAAGTTTTCTTCAATATATAACTTGAACCTTAATATTATAAAACGTTAAGTTCAATCGTAAAATTACCTTGAATAGATGAAAAATTAAAGTATTTATACTTTTTATGTTTTTAACAAGTACACAATTAATACTTTTTATTATTTTTAATGAATAATACATAATTTAATTTTTGAAATATGTTGGTTGATCTACATGCTATAATATAACCTACATATGATATTGAAATCTACTAATAAAATTATAAAAAATAAAAATATAACATTAATGATCATATCATAATACTTAACTTACGAAATTTAATTCTGTTAAAATTTTCATTTCTCTTGAGAATTTATTTTAAACGTTTGGTGAAAGCTTTAAAATATTAAATTTTAAATTGTATTTTGATAAAAATTTTAAATTTTTACCTCTTTTTAAAATATGGAAATGGGTTTTAAAGCATCAAACTTCCAAATCTTACAAAGCTTTGCATTAAGATTTGGAAAAGTCTGATCAAGTCCAGACAGGTAATAAACATAGGATTAATGTTTTTAGCCATTTAGGATATATTGTCACATGCTTTGTTGATTTAACTATTCACAATCACATCATTTCAGGCATTCTGTGGCCCTCTTTGTTCCATTATTGAGGGAGACAATAGTGTTGAAAGCTTTGAACAGAATGAATAACTACTAAAACCAAACATGTGATACAAAGAAAAGAATCCAGTTCACCCATTCATATGTTTCCCATATAGTTCCTTCCTTCTTGTTGTTTGTGAAATTACATTTCGAGTGTTGGTTGGACCAACTACATCAATTTTAGGATTAGTGTTGGTAAAAAAAAAAAAAGAGTTTCCCATATAATTTTATTCATTATAAAATAATTTTATTATTTTTAAATTAATATTTTATTTAGGATAATCTCTTATTATATTTGTTGAATTATTTTAATTGTAATTATTAAGATTATTTCGGAAGAGTTAATCATATAACAATTCATGTTGACAATTTGATAAAAACTTATTAAAATGATTTTTAAAGATTATTTTTGATAATTTAAACCAATAAAAGTATTTTATAATAAGTGAAAATATTTTTAAAAAGTTCAAAGATGTAATTTATACCTTATAATTTCACAAAAAGTCTAAACAAGTCTACCATTGTCTTTGATACCACTTTATGCTATAATGTTACTAAAATAATACTCATTGTAATTTAATATTACTAAAATAGTACTAGTAATAGAGATAATAATTAGAGTTTATTTAGACATTTTATAAAATGTTACATTCAAAATTACATTTTTAGTAAGTGTTTAAAGAAATTGTTTTTATAATCACTTAAGAGCTTAATATAGGTCTAAATTATATAAAAGTGCGTAATCTATGATTTATATACTAAAATTTGCTAAAAAATTAATTCAGTTATGATTTAAGAAGTTACTACTATCATTTTAAAAATATTAAAATATAAAACAATATTATAAATAACGGTAGATATTAACAGACTTTTAAAAAAAGTATTAGAAGATAATTCGTACCTTTTACTTCAAAATATTAGGGCACGAATTATAATATTATAACACAATATTATAATTCATACTCTAATAATTTTTAGACAAATAAAAAAGTTTTATTAAAGAGGAGGCGATTATTATTATGATTATAAGATATGACTCTGTTTGACAAATAGTGGATTGCAGTAGTTGTTAGCTAATTGTATCAACGAGTAGTTGATAGTTGATTATATCAGCTAATTTTATCAGCGGATAACATCAGCTGTTTATTAAAGATGTTTCGTAAAATTAACTATTTAGTATTAGCTGTTAATGTGTAAAATGATTTAAGAGGGTATGATTTTAAAAAAATATAAGAGCATAAATATTATATTTCTTAGTATTTCGTTTAATATTCTTATAAGAATTTAAATTTTAAATATTTAATTTATAAAAATTAAGTTTATAACTTTGATAATAATAATAATAATAATCTAACGTTAAATTCTCTATTGATATGAATGATGCAGCGAGTTACTTCATATTAGTATTTTTCATATAATATGTATGAATTTTATTATTTAAGAAATTAAAATATCTATAATTATAGTATGATACATATACAATATATAGTAGTTATATACTAAAAATATTAATTTAATGTGATTTTTTATGTTCAAAAATATAATATTATGATATTTTTAAATGTAAACTAATATTATAAAATTAAATAAAGATTAAAAAGTTTAATTAATCCCTTTATTTCTTCCAAACTTCAGCACAATAAAAAGAGCTAACTTTAAAAATACATAGAGTAAAAGTAGAGAGTATAAAATAGAAAGTAATATTATCGTTAAGCAAACAGGTAATCCCAAAAATTACTTTTATGAAACTTTTAAAAATCAAATTATTAGAATTAAATAAGCTAAATAATAAGTTATTTAAAATGGTTAAAAAAATTAATTTTTAGTCAATAAATTAAAAAATAGCTTATAAGCTATTTGTTAAAACACCTCCTATACATTTAGGTAGGAGAGTTGTGTAAGTAAGCATTGCAATTACAGACAAGAACAGTCGAGGATTCAAATGGGTTTGGTGACTAATTTTATAGACAAAGGGTGACCACAACTTTTTAGATGTCTTAACAAATTCAGGGCTGATGTGGGACATCGATCATTTACACACAGATTCATTGTTTCAACAATAGAGGGACCATTTAAGTACATGAAAATGAATTATGCAGAAAGAAATGATAGCTGAGTGGATAGATTGTTTGTGAATACTTCCAAAGTTGGGGAAAGCTATTGTGGAGCAGGCACATCAATCAATTTCACAATATCATCGTAGTACAACCTCTGCCATAAACATTATTTCAACTTTGTCTCATTATTTCAAATTTTGGGTTTAGAAAAAAAATGTAAACGACATCAGATAGGATTCCGAGTCCCTTATGGGTCCGGTCTGGCTCAAAGGCAACCCAAATTTGAGTGCAACAGAGTGAAGTCGTTTGGTCAGTGATTGTTTTGTTTTACTATTCAACAAAATAACGTCATTTTTATTTGGGATGACATTTAAGTTTGGCTCGGTTTGGTCCAAGATCAACAGTAGCTTATAAAAAAACGATATCATTTTTGTTTTTAATTTAAAATATAAGAAAAAGGTCAAACTGAGTCGTATCAGTTGGGCTTATTTTTATTGAAGAAAAAGTTTAGATCGAGTTGTGTCGGATTTGAACTTGGGCTTGGGTCAGAAGTTGTCAGGCCAGACTCAGCCCGACCATCGATATCTTTAGTTTTTGTTAATCAAATCAAACTATTTTAAATTACAGTAAATTGAAAATTTTACTCAAAAAAAATTATTTTTTAGATTTGAATCCAACTTGAATTATAAATAAAATAAATTTAATTCATTAAGTTTAAGTTGAGTTAAGTTTATTTTATCTTGCTTATAAAATTTTTAAGATATATATTGGAAAAAAGTACATATTATCATTTAGCCGTTTCTTCCAAAATTTATTTAGTCCCTATATATGAATTTGACGGATTGAGAGGCACTTAACTATTTGATCATATCAAATTGTTGATAATTATATTTGGTAATCAACTGATTGAGTTGATGGATTGAACTCAATTCGTTGTTTTTAAAAATGTTTCAGTGACTGAAAAATTAAGAGACGAAAAGATAATTATGCCCAAAAGTTATTACAAATTATTTAAAGTTATAAACTTTTATTATCTTTCCGTTCACCAAAAGTTATTTATTTATTTATTTTATTATTATTATTACTATTATTATTATATGTTCAATATTTTTTAGAGTTATAAACTTAATTTTTGCCAAATTAAATATTTGAAACTAAATTCTTATGACAACATTCGAAGAAATACTAAGATATAATATTCATGTCCTTATAATTTTTTTAAGTCATATTTTTATAAGTCATTTTATAATTAAACAGTTAATACTAAACAATTAATTTTATCAAACATTTTTAAATAAACAAATGATATTATCTGCTAATCAAATCAGCCGAATTAATATACTGCTGATAAAATTAACACAATGTAATCCACTATTGTCAAATAATGCCAAGGTATAAAAATGGAGTCTTTTTGGATGAGCTTCAATAATGGTATTCTGTTTCTTGGAGCAGATTAAAGTGAACCATTTAAGAAAGTCAAAAACTGGTTTAGGATGAATCCCAAAGGCAACAAAGATCTCTTTTTTTCCTCATAAAAAAATGAAACTTTTACACACATGAGGACTACATTTTGCAGAAATCTAAGAAAAACTTGGAAAGTTCTAAATGATGGCAAATGTTAACAGTGAAAGGTAGGCACTTCCTTAGTGTCCTCAATGAGCTAACTTAATCTGATACAATTGTATCTCCACGACCCAAGAATGGTAAATTCACCAACTTGTTTCGATCTACTTCAATTTACAGGTCAAAATGGTTTTCCGCTGTGTATCGGATACTCTCTGCACTTTGCATGGCAACAAAAATGACAAGTGAAGATGGTTTGATAATTCCCAGAAAGCAAAAGAAGCAAAACAAAATGAAACCAGAAGAACTTCAGAAACAGAAAGGAGACCACCAGCCTCATTATAGTCTCTGTGGCTAATCTCCCTTTAATGCTTGAAAGACACATTCTGAGAATGTTATAGGGCTTGTTAAGTGTTTTTGAGTAATGGCTTTCTATACATCTCCCTCTCCAGACTCTATCGAGGGGGTGTGGTTTCTGTCTTTGTTGTCTGCAGAGTATATAGTGGCTGTTATTGTTGTTGTCTTTATTAATAGAGAAAATAAGAGTAATAATTAAAATTGAAACAGTTTATCTTAAATGCAACGTGTCATACAAAATTAATGCCTTAAGTTGAAAATTTTCGGTCTATTGTGCAGCAAGACAATGGGATTTGATCCTAAGATTAATGCCTTCTTTATTAGTTTCGATGCACTCTAAAGAATAAAGAGCTATCTCTAAGAAACAAGAATTAAGCAAAGAACAAAGAAAAGAGCAGACTTAACGATGGATGTTACATGAAACGTTGGTAACTGAAAAATAAAAATTGTACTCAAATTTTGAAACAACCAAAACATCAACGCCTGTTACTATAGTTTCACTACTAGTAGTATCTAACAGGCAATTATGTTTTGCAAGAGGGAGGACCTT
>JANIIA010000192.1:85531972-85562054 GCA_027478495.1 Erythroxylum alaternifolium | reverse complement strand
TCTCAGAAAAGCTCTACTGACAAAAGCTCTATTGACAAAAGCTCTACTGATATAAGCTCAACCAAACAGGCACTAAGTGTTGTTACATGGTACGGACATGGAGTTGCGAGTTACAACAACGTACTATATATTTATAATAGCTTTGCACAAGAAACGAGCCGGTGAAAGTAGGATCAGGGATGACAGCAGCCCAAGGCTTGATCAGAAACTTGCCTGGTCCGAAGCAATTGAGTTTGAGTCCGAGTTTAAAGTGAGTCTGAGTTTGAGTCCAAGTCCAACTTTTTAATTCAAGTCTTTGATTGACTCGGGCTCAAAATCGATGGATCTTAGACTGGGCCAAACCTAGGCTTAACCCAACTAAACTAAACCCGATTCATCTCCCGTACATAACTTGTCCAAGATGCGTACGAAGTACGAACAATCCAATTATATCTGATAAACAAAATTACAAAAGTGAAAAAAATAAATAAAAGCAAAAACCTAACCGATTATATCGAGGTAGAGTCAAACACTACCAGTTACCTTCGACAAAGCCCACATTTATCCTCTTCATCTGCTTCTCTGTTCCTTTCTTTCTTTTGTGTGTTGTTCAGTTTGACCTCTCGTTTACGCTTTCTCTTTCTTTCATAATCTCATTCACAAGAAAGCTGTAAAATTCAAAACCAAACGCATCAGACATTACCACAAATTTCTCTTCTCTTCTCTCCACAATCTCCTTCACGGAGGTTCAGATCTATTTCTCCGGTAATCTCCTTTCCTTTGGGCGTCTTCTTTATTATTTCTTTTTTGAATTTTATTTCTAAACTAATGTGTTGAGTGTTTTAAATTTGCATGTTTAGTCAAAATTTCTTTTTTTTTTTGTGATCTTTTATGTAATCGGTAATAGGTATTTGTCTCGTTTTTGGATAATTGTGTGCGTTGCTTTTCTATATATGTCTAAAGAGCATGCGTGATCTGAGTCTGAGTTAGTTTTCTGGATTTTTTGAGCAAGATTACGTGAAAGTTGAAGATCAATTGAGCTGATTTGCAAGCGTGTTGGTTTTATTTTTGATGAATTGGTTAATTACGAAGAAGGAAGGCTTTGGCTTTATATGGATTTTCGAGCCAACGCTTTGAATAATTTTTGGTTTTGATTTTAATCCCTCTTGCTGGGCTTTGAAGCCCTAATGACTTGGGTGATCTCAGAGTTGAGAACATAGTTTTGCTTAGAATCGTAAAATTGGAACAAGGATGGGTTTTATTTCCATCACTCACATGAATTTTGGACTATGAATTATATTTTATATTAAATAGTTTTTTGCTTCATGGATAGAGATGGTATATGCCTGCTTAGTTATATCAAATCCACGATTAAATGTCTTGTTTACTTTTTGGCAGAAAGTATGTTCAATATGAGCTGGAAGACTTGTCTATATCTGCTGTCCAGTTTTTTATTTTCAACTTCTTTGTGTTGATTCATTTTTGGTCTAATTTTCTTGACGCTGCTTTGTTGGATGGTGATTTGTCAGGAAAAATGTCGTTTCCACGGAATTATTATGTCCAAGGTGGCAATTTTCAGGATGATTGTTCGTCCTCTTTCAACAGAAAGAGCTTTAACAACAGGAACAGGAACATGAACATGAACATGAATCTGAATCTGAATAGGAATTACAACTACAATCATGACTGGAATCATACTAATGCTCATGAATTCTCAAGGAGGTCTAGGGACCACAATAACATTGATGCCGGTTATTTTAACCATCCAAATGGTGCACCCTCTTTGAAGAGAAGAAAATTTAGTTCTGGTGCTTGGGAAGACGGTGTGAGACACTATGTGCAGCCCAACTCATATCAAGATACTGCTCTAACAAGCTGCAGTAATTTAGCCCCTCCTATGAGATCTAATCCGGAGGCCTCTACATCTAGCATTCATAAACGTGATCGTTCACAATTGGAAGATGATGAACCTGAATTTTTTTCAAGGGATGAAATTGAGAGATACTCACCGTCTAGAAAAGATGGAATTGATGCTCTACGTGAAGCACATCTGCGGTACTCGTACTGTGCGTTCATTCAGCATCTGGGAATGCGGCTAGACTTGTAAGTGTTCCTCCTGATTGTTTTTTTAAATCCTAATCATCTACTCTGATCCTGTCAAGATAGTTTTACTGAGTCCAATTTTTGTTTTGATTATATATTTGTGATGAAATTTTAGAACATTTGTGTATCTGACGAGCTCTATTGATTCTTTCAGGCCTCAAACCACCATTGGAACTGCAATGGTTTTGTGCCACAGGTTTTTTGTTCGCCGATCACATGCTAATCATGACAGATTTGTAAGTTTCATATTCTTATGATGAAGTAGTTGTTGTGTTGCTTAGAAGCTTTTGGGGACGCTCTATGCTGATCAAGTGTGGGATCTCTTTACATAAATATTCCTGTATGTGGATAATTTATCTTTTTATTTTGCTGTTAGGATAACTATAATCTGTCTGGAAGAAGATTAGTTCTTAACTTTATTTACCCTTTGCCTATGAGATGGATGAAATTCTGTAAAAATCTGGTAAACACCTGATGTTTGTCTTTTCATTGTCTTTTTCCTTTTTTGAAACTGAATGGCCCTTTGACAGACTATCTTACCCTCGATGATTATGTTTCAATCAATTTGCTTTAGTTTTTGATCTTGAGGGTCCTATGTGTAGTGCCCTTATTTATTCTTTGATTGTTTGTTGTTGCTATTTTTAGTTTTGAAATGGTCAGTCATTTCCATTCTATTAATGTATTTAGCCATATTCCTTTGAAGCAATTCTCAATTTCAGTTGTTTAACTGTTTCTTGCTTATGTTTGTGTTTTTTGTTGGTAGCTATGTTTTCTACGGCCCAGTTAGTCCATGTTGCAGACCTAATTTACACATTCCTTCTCACAATTATTATTTGATGATAAACATTCTGCTCTCTCTTGCAGTTAATTGCCACTGCTGCTCTATTTCTTTCTGCGAAGTCTGAGGAGACACCACGCCCTTTAAACAATGTGTTGAAAGCTTCTTGTGAAATTTTCCATAAGCAGGATATTGCTTTCTTGACATACCTACTCCCTTTTGTGAGTGTCACGTAGATTGACTTCTTTTACTATCTTATTCATAACAAAAGACAAAAATCAGAATAAAAATCGTATTGCTTCTGTTTGCTTTCCCTGATTGGCAGATATGAATAAAAGAGGAAAAAGGACATAATAATAACTTGTCAAATCACATGGTTTGAGCGCCAGTTTTCTGGATATTGTACATCTTTGCTGCCTAATTTTTGTTTTGAAATGATTTTTACATTATGAGGTACTTTTAAGTGTTGAACTTGAATCTTTTGATGCCTTGAACTAAACATCAGTGTGTACTTCCACTGACCAAAATTTTCTTAGAATTATGAGCAATCTTGAGTTTCTCCCTTGTTGACATGAAATGGTTTCTTTCAAACAGGATTGGCTTGAAAAGTATCGGGAGCGGGTCACTGATGCTGAGCATTTGATATTGACTACTCTAAATTTTGAACTCAATGTGCAGCATCCATATGCTTCCCTTACTTCGGTCCTTAATAAATTAGGACTTTCACAAAGTCTTTTGGTGAATCTGGCATTAAACCTGGTCAGTGAAGGGTAAGTATATAACTGTCAACTTTTTCTCGTTAGATTTTACTACTCTGTTACTCAGATAAACATTTAGTCAGTGGCTCATTGGATGGATTTTTATATTCTGATCTTTCTTTCGAGGAGAAATTCGGTTTATATTTTTATGCTGTGAGCTTGTCGATGTGTAGTCTCTGCAATTAGTTGAGGTAGAGACAAGACATCGTACTTTTAGGACTCGGAATTTCAGATAAGTTGGTCTGTCCCTGTCTGTAAATTTTGCGCTGTTAAGCTTTCAAGTCTCAAACTATTAGAAAAGAGGTCCTAGGTCGGCAAATGGAGGATCGAAGTTGGATCTGATCTTTAAACTGTTGGTTCAAAACTTTGTGCCACAAATTAGTCTCAGTATTTTCTTCTTTCGAGCAGCTACTCTGCATGGTTATTCTGGCTTGGAATTTGATTCTTTTGGCGTGGAATATAATTGCAGGGTCTATTACAAGATTAGCGTGCTGGCCTGTATGATAACTTATCTGGCGGATGTGATATGGTGTGCATGGAAAGTTTTTTTAACCTCTGAAGTTGAACTGCCGATATGTTATGCATCACATAACTATGATTGTACCCATCAACCTGGTTATTTGCTATAAAGAATAGTCTCACTACCTCCAGGATCATTTCTGAATCTAACATTTCCCCACATTGTTTCGATCTTGGATGAGTCATTCACATTGTTTCACAAACTCAGATGTTTGTGATTCCTGGCTGCCTGTCTGGTTGCTGTTCGTTCACACCCATTTGGCAGAAGCCTACGTACTTGGGAAAAGTTCAAATGCCTCATAGGAGCATTCTAACTCGGAGGATAACCATTTTCTTGCAAAGGATCAGCACGGCAGTGCTATATAATTTTCTTATAGAGTGATCCTTTGAACTTGTTTTTACATGGGCTTTACATAGATACTGTTTTGTCAAAAACAATTTTGGCCAACCTAGCTTTTCACTTAATCTGTTTTTTTTCAAAATTTATTTCCTAAAGCCCTTTCCTTAAATGATGGCTTATCACTTATCTTACCCTTTTTAAAAGGACTTTGACGCATTGGGCATTTTAAAGCTAAATCATAATAATTACTAGGAGCATCTGGACGTTTGCTGGCTCCGGTTGTGCATTTTACTAACTTTTTTGGTATTGGCAGGAGAAAGTCATTTGTACTTCTTATATTGTTAAAATTTGGCCAATTTTTCAGTATACATTGCTTTAGTAAAAAGTCACAAAACATCTGTGGAATGCAAACCCCTGTCCAATTTTTCTTGACTACTAACTACTACTACTACTGAACTAAGACCACTATTCTTAATATTATAGGTCTACTACTACTACTGCTACTATAACTCATAATGATAGTATTTTTAACATATTCTGTTGAATATTGTTTTAACTAAATCGCCTGCTGTTACTGGCATGTGAAAGTACAGCTGGGCTTGCTTTATTTATAAGCTTACTTTACCTTTATCTTATTAAGTGAGCAGTGAAAATGCACACAACTATAAATTATTTTACAAGTCCTGGAATTCTTGTAATATGTACTGTCCATACTTTTCCTTGTCATTACCTGGTTTTTGTGAAGCACGGTGCCTATTTCATCCTTTCCCTGCTTCCTAGCTTTTCAAGCTGGAGTTTCATTCCCTCATTTTAAGAAAAGGAAATGCAAGTAGCATTCTTAAGCCTGGCTGAGTATTTAGTTGTCTTGTAACTGGAATGTCTGTTTTACCCAATGGTTTGTTGCCCTGCCATGTCAATCTGTACTTGGCTAGGGCTTACTTAACACCATCTCGTTATTAGTGTGTATCGGTTGTTTACGGATGATGCTGAGCTAATTGGGAGTTGAACAAAAGACAAACTTGGTTTTCTATTTTACTTTCTTTTAGGAATGAAGAGAGGGAGAGAAAAGAGTTTTGTGTTCTATGACAATTAAGTGCATTCTTGGGAAAAACTCAAAGATACCTTTTTTGTTTTTATTTGTTTCTTTCTATTTGGGGTGGAAGAATGCTGTGAGGGTGTGAAGGCTTGGTGATGACATCCTTATCATATATAAATACCTTTTTATTACATACCTTAATTTGTATCAGTTAATGTCTTATATTATTCCAGTTGTTTTACTCATAATTGTGGCTTTAGTTCCATGTTCCATCAAAAAGGTTTGCCAAAAGATGCAGATGTATGTAAGATATACTTTGATTTCCTTTTGCATATAAATGCTTAATATTTCTGCTTGTACACACTAAAAGATTTGGAATGGCAGTATTCTGTATAAGGGGATGTAATGCCTTCTAAGCATTAATGCATGTGTTTTCACAAGCTTCTTCAGATCAAGTTGTTGAGCGGAGAATGCAGATAGTTGCTTTTAGAAGTTCTATTCACCCCAATGTACATCTAGTTTCTGTTTGTCTCCCGTTGAGTTTTGTGAATTTAGAGTCTCTGCAGCAGAATTGGCCTTGCAAGTTGATGTATTGTTAGATGAGTGTAACATAAATGGTATATTTTGCTACTGTATCAACAATCCTGCCGAGATTCTTGCAAAATTTTCTTCCTGGATTGCTGCTGTTTGGTTGGTAAGAGAAAATGACTTGCTTTTCTTGTCTTTGGCTATTTAATGTCTTGTTTTATATTTTCATCTCATTTACTGTTGTCGCCGATGATGTTTCTATCGAAGTGCCCAATCTTTGCTAAGTTGCACAAAGGTTACCCATTTGTATAGTGTTTGCTGCACTCTGGTTGGTCGCTGTTTATTCATATCTACCTTGTACTGAATGGCCACGTAGATATGCCTTTTAAATTTGGTTTTCCATCTTCTTTTTCAGACTTCGCAGCTCACTTTGGCTTCAGTTTAAACCCCATCATATTGCAGCTGGTGCGGCTTACCTTGCTGCGAAGTTCCTAAATTTGGACCTTGCATCTTACCAGAATCTTTGGCAAGAATTTCAGGCAACGCCGCTTATTCTTCAAGGTATCTTTTTCTAACTACTATCTAATTTTGCATTATGATACCATTTTCATAATTTATACAGCTGATAGTAAGAACATGAAGTTGCCGAGTGGTGGTTTATGTATTCGATTATTTCTTGTAAGTTAAAAGTTAAGACCAAATTGATTCTTTTTTTAAACCAATGCTACTATTTCTAAAGCTTTCAGTATTAACCGGACTGATGGGACAGAGAAATTAATGGGGTAACAGCTGAAGCTTAAGTGAAAGTTTTGTGGTTTAAAAAAAGAGGGATGCTATCTAGCTGTTGAAATCTGATATAGTTGACCCATGTGTTTCCATATATGCACACTATTTAGCTTTATGATTTGTGGGGAACTATTCTTTTGATTCAATGACTTATTCATATGGTTTTGTGATGCAGATGTGGCACAGCAGTTGATGGAGCTCTTCTTGTAAGATAACACAATTAGCATTAGTTGTTTCAGGCTTGATGATACGATTTAGTGTATGCACAACTCAAAGTGTGTTTATCAAAGGATAACACAGTAACGTGACATTGCCATGCAAGATAGGTGGAATGACCAGATATATTTGCATCAAATTGGGTGTAAAATTATAGGTAAATGGGTTTTTATCTCGACTTGAATATACCTTTGTGGAATGTCAACCAAAAAGATTGACAAAAGTTTCCTGAAGTGTCCACCACATTCGCTTGTTTCTTTTTACCCTTACAAGATTTATAGCTTTCTGATTGAGATATATAGTGGATGGGACGAAAATTGCTATCACGGCTTGAATAAGAAACAGATTGAATGAAGGTGTAGTGGCATCCACAACTCTGACTAGGTATGAACAAAAGTCAAGAGTTCAAACCCGGTCAGCTTGATTTGAAGTTAATAATTGAACTCCGCCGGACTCAAGTTAATAAACTGAACCCCATTTGGGTTGGGGTTTAGGCTAAGTTTCAAAAAGTTTTAACTTAATGGGAAACAACCTTTTTCCTAGGTGTAAGCAGTAAAAGTAAGGCTGTGTGGAACCTTTTTTAGCTTTAGGCATGAACGTGTCTAACATTTCCATTTGCAATCTGCATCATCATCAACATTTTTTGTTGTAGCACTGTGTCTGAACTGACTTGTCTCCAAATGTTCTTGCCACTGCTTTTAATGTACAATGAAAGTGAAGTTATTTTTTTCTTTTCTGGAAATCAAGGTGAAAATGAAATTTATAAATAAGAAACACAAATTGAAGATTATACAGAATAGAAGAGGTCATTGATTTATATTGATTTGTGTAAATGAATTTTAAAGGGAAAATTGGTTGATCCCTATGCAATCATTTATATACTATACTAGCCATACGTTTGTAGATTGTGTCAATTGACAAACGATATATTTTCACTTGTAGTAGTTTTCTTTTTATCTTGGTGGTAATATTATTTGAGTATTTATATAAATTAACCAGGTTATCTAACAAAATTTCAAAGTTAATTTATAATTAATTGTCCTTTCTCTGCCACTTAAGGATAAGTGCGTATTATAGAATCTATCCAGATTTTACATGTTAGTGAGATTTTTACTGAGTTTGTTGTTTTTGTTGTTGTTGTTATACAAATTTACAAGAGTTAATAATCTAATTTATTAAAATCAAATTTCTCTAGACTTAGAGTAGAAATTTTGGCTCTCTCTAAGTTGAAGACTATACAAATGAATTTGTTTCAAGAGATAAAAGACTATATACGTAAGTAAATATAAAAATTATGAATTGTATCACACATTTTTTCAAAGAACTATTTGTTTAACTTTTGGTTCGATTTGAATTTATCGTAATATATTTATTTTCTTATCTAAAACATAAGATTACAGTTAATTATATATAATTATCATTTATTATAATTTTGAAATATAAATAATTATCATTTATTATAATTTTTAAATATAAAGTTGCGGAGATTACTCTATACTATGCTTCTTCTCATTAATTTTAGGCATTAAAAATTAGTAATCCTAAAGGAAATCATCATTTAAAACGTAAAATTTTAATGAACCTTGGACGATGAAAACTAGTAAATTCTAAATCAATAATTAATAAAATCAAAATTAACTTCAATGTGTAAAATTTAATTGCTACTTATTGCATTAGTTAAATAATAACCAGAAAGTAGATTAGTAAAAATACATTGAGATAAAAAAATTCAAAGTAGTAACTCACAATTTATTTAATTATAATAATTATGACTAGACTTGGGGATGCAGCGCGAAAAGATGAATTTAACTATATATATGCCGGATTAAGGTAGTAAGGTCGTATAATTCTTATGTGCTTTGGATTAAGCCGGAAAGGAGGATTAAGGTTTCAAAAATTTAATCAGTATTAGACTATCATAAAATTAAAAAAATTGAAAAATATTTAAAAAATTATCGAAATTACTAAATAAAAATTAATAGGTTTATTTTAGCTTATATAACTAATCAATTTATAAAAATTGATCGATTAATTAATAAATTGATCAATTTTTAACAATAAAATTATGAAACTGAATCGAATTAACTCTGGTCCTACATTTTGGCTGTTAATTGAGTGCAAAATGCCGGATATAACACTGGTCCTACATTTTGGCTATTCACTTTACATTCTCTAATTATTAAATTATTAAAAGTTTTAATTATTAGTATTAGACCTTATCTTCAAAGAAAGGCTTTTAGATCAGTTTATCAAACCTTATCACGTCACACGTAAGTAGCCATTTACGTTCGGCAAAATATATTAATAAAACTATTTTTTTAAAGCTTATGTCAGAATAAAGTAAATTTTCTTAATGTTATATTGTTAATAAAAGTATAAAAAATAATAAAAATATTTGATGCTTTAATTTATTTCAAATACAATCAATGATCAATTCTTATCCATATCCATATAACAACAATGATAACAATATTAAGTTAGAATCTCACTGAGCAAATTGTAAGAGTACTTGATTGATAGACTATTTTTGATAGATCTATATATAATACAATAATTAACATATACAATCATTAAAATTAAATTTAAATATTGACTATAATTTTAATATCTTAAAGTTGTTTTTATTAGTAATATTACTAAATGGTTAATTTTTATTTATTTAGTACTACCAAATTATATATTGTTTTGCACCATAAAAGTTAATTAAGAATTAATAAAATTAATTTTTTAGTGTTTATAATAAATTAACATTTTTATATTTATGATTAACAATTTTATTTTAAAATATAATTTACCCTTTCTAATAATATAAACTTTAAGAAGATCACTACATTTTTAATCTATAAGTGACTTTTATAAAATTTTTATGATGCTACGGTACCATAAAAACAGAAACTTTAGTAAGTTAGCAATTAGCATTTAGGGGAAAGATCAAGTTTTTATGCTTATTTTGTTATTTCTCATAGTTACCATTCAAGGTTTGTGCTTTCGTCGTCTTTATTTGCATTGTGACTTTTTTTTTTGGCCGATTTTGTGGTTTTTTGTATACCTCTAGAAGGAAGATAGTCGGTGGATGTTCATGTTATGTGGTCATGAAGTGATAGCCTTTGTTTTGGTGGTGTTCAGGAATTTGGTAAGTTTTCTGTACTACTGTTGCTGGATTTACGTTATCTGCCATAGTTTGAAAATGGTTTGATGTGTTTGTTAGAGAAAAAGCATTGAGTTTCATTTTTATGGACGTTTACTTGTCTGTTTGCACAAGATGCGGTTACTTGAAAGCAACCGTAACGTGAAAGCAAGAAAATGGAAGGCAATTATGAATGGTGCATTGGATGATGCATCTCTGGTCCTATGCACAGTGAAAGTTGTCAAAACTGTAAAAAGTATCTTTTGGTCATGTTAGGTGTTATGTGTATTCCTTTCTTTTTTATCTCTTTTTCTATTTATGAAGAACGGGGAAAGGGATGAGATGCATTGCTTTATTATCATTCCATGATGTGCCGATCCAGAAACAGTAAGGAATCTGATAGCTGTAAGAGACAAAGCTAATTTGTAAAGACTACTATTGTTCATTTGGGAACTCCAAACTCTTGGGAGATTATTTTAAAGCTAAAGCCAGAACGTAATACTGCTTTGTTACAAAGTATCCAAACTTTGCTTTGCAAAACGAATTTCATAAGCATCTTTAATACCTAAGAGAACTGGAACTTCGAATTGTTTCATTTTTGATTTGTTCAAACAAAAGCATGATCATAAGGTGGTGTGACAAAGCCTACTTTCACCTTATGTCACGAAAGCTTTCCAGGGCAACACGATAAAGTGATAAATCCAGGCAAGACCATTCACAGTTTCATCATGCTCATATATGGAAATGAAATCACCATTAATATATTACGCCAAAAGAAAGGATTTCCATCTGTATCTCCTGCCATAAACGTGTGATTTTTTAGTCCTGATAAGACTGACACATATTATCTCAAGGACATATTCTATCTTTTGGATATCTAGGGGTGTACACTATACTGGCATCTGCTTTCACAGAATCCTGTTGCCACTTGTTCCTTGGAAACTCACAGAGAAGGCATATTGCTCCAGAGTTACTGCATCACTGCCCCACAGAAGTGACCAACTAAGATTTCAGGATGGAATCAAGTGTTGCAACTCAGGCTCAGCGTCGCATTGAAGCGATTAAGGGTCACTTCATTACTGCCAGCAGTTCTTCATCTATGCTTTGTGGCAATCCGACTGCCGGCGAGTTTGTCTCTGGTGGTCCCCTACATACTTCTAATATATACCCTTCTTATTGTTGCATCTGGAAAATGGCTAGTCTTAGCTGAGTAAGAATATATATGTTTTGCTCGATTAAAAACAAATAGATGAAGGTGTTTTTTAATCTAAAATTCTGCTCTACTGCCCCTTTTCCTCTCTACCTCTCTTTCTTTTGATTGGAATCTCCATCGACGCCTAGAGTTACTTGAGCAAACATCATGACTTTGTGAATTACAATATAGTAAGGTTCCATTGAAAGATGATACTGAACATGCAACATTTTTTTGGAAAGAAGGCAAGAGAAATCCTGATATCAAGGGAAAAATACGTTGATTGAGAAGATTATGATGGAAATAGTTTCCTTTTTTCAGTTGGAGTCTTGAAACAATTAGTTGTTATGTAGTGCGTGTGAGTACTTTGTTTCAAAATTCATAAATTACAAGAAGTAAGACAATCGTAAGTTCTATCCTTAGGCACTCAGAGCAGGCCTCATTAATTGCATGCTTGCTTTGGGTCATACTTTATTTAGATAGTTAGTCCTGACTTGCATCCCCTGCAGAGCAGGGATATAGCGTTGTGCTTCCAGAGAAATTGGAGACAGGAAAATGGAATGTATATAGGTAGGCATTTGCCCATATTGTTGAACCTTCAATGTATTGCTCCTACACCTTTGTTAAATTTGATCCGCCGTTCTTAAAATAATTGGTTCCTTTTTCTGTTCATTGAAGGTCTACTCGTTCTCCTTTGAAGCTAGTGAGTAGAATTCTGGATCACCCTGAGATTGGTACATTGCACGATATGTTTGTGTAAGAAATGAACAACGCTGCTTATTTTATTTAGTCTCTTGAAGTTCTGCCCCAACTATCTCTGCCATATGTATATCATTTAGTGCTCTGTTCAAACTTTAGAAGCTGAACATAACTATGATTACAGGCGTTCAGTTGATACTTTCGGAGACTACAAATATCTGGGCACACGAACTCAAGATGATGGAACTATTGGAGAGTAAGTTCCCTTTAAGCTAAGTGAATCTCTGAATACGTTATTGGGGGTGAATTATCAGCATACAAGCATTAATCACAGTTACAAGTGGATAACTTACGGAGAAGCAGGAAGTGAACGGACAGCAATTGGTTCTGGCCTCAGGTCTTGTGGAATAACGAAGGTGAGTTAGGTGAAGGACACTATATACTCAAATGTTAACTTCATATAAACTTTTTAGTGTTAGTCTTCTGTTTCTCCGTAGCATCTGTTTTTGATTGTCTTGTTTATTACAGGGAGCTTGTGTTGGTTTATATTTTGTCAACAGACCAGAGTGGGTCATCGTTGATCACGCTTGCTCTGCGTACTCTTACATATCAGTTCCCCTATATGACACCCTTGGTTTGTAAACAATCAACAAGGCATCTGTTAGAATCCTTGCCTTTGTTTCTATGTCAAAATCTATTACTATTTTCTCTGCAGGTCCAGATGCGGTGAAATACATTGTAAATCATGCTGAAATTCAGGCTATATTTTGTGCGCCACAAACTTTGAATTCGGTGAGTTGAAATTGTTATACTTCTCATTCAGCCTGTCGGATAAAGATTTACCAACTATTTCTGAATGTTATGCCCAAGTTACTGATAGATTGTATCATTTCTTGCTTGTAGTTTCTAATTTACTAGCTGAGAAAACTTTTAACAGATACAGAATTTCGATAATGTGGTGTCTACACATGTTCCAGATTTATAAGTTTGAAAGTCTTGGTTCACACAACAGGCTCCCTACATAATGAATTTGGATGTTTGTTCCTAAAGTGATGTTTCCACCTTATTTTTTCTTTCTGAGGTTTCAGACATGGAAGTCTGCGAGGCAAATATCTGATTCAATTCAAAAATTGTAACTCAGATATAAAATTCTTTATGCATTCCCTTTTTATTTTATGCAGTATGCTGCACCTTTCAAGTTTATTTTATACAAAAAGATCAACCTTTTAAGTGTTTCTGACATGTACTACTCTTCCAGTTCATCCTTTCATATTCTGAATTTGTTTCAAAATCACTAACTGTTTTCATTTTGGCATCTGCAGTTGCTGATTATTTTGTCTGAAATTGCATCTGTGCGCCTTGTTGTGGTATGAAACCCACATAATCTTGTATTGAACAACGCCAAACTGGTTTGATTGTTACTTCCAGGGAGATCAAACCAAAAATGAAACATACTATTTGGTCATATATATCTTAATTTGCTAACCAAACCATATTAATCAGGTTGTTGGAGGGGTGGACGATCAATTGGTGTCTCATCCTTCATCAACTGGAGTTCAGATTACCACATATTCAAAATTACTTAGTCAGGTAATAGCTGCTATGATTTGGTAGCATTGCTCTCAGCAATTCATAAACTCGTGTTACTGACTTACTGTAGTTAGATTTGTCATTGGAAATTGACAATGTCATGTAACTTTAATCTTGTAGTGTGAACCCGACATTGTAGTTATCTTGTCATTTTCTCCTATTTTTTTCCACTTTTTAGAAAATTTGGGGTATTTCTTTGGAGCCAACAGTTTAGATTTATAGAATAAATTTCACAAAATGTTGCTTTTCCAGAGCTTGAGCATGCCTGGAGGATGAACTTTTACTTGCTGGGATTTGTTAAATAGAATCCTTGATGGCATTGCAGTTCAGGTAAAATCGTGGAGCTTAAAGTTAAGGCCAGTGCCTTTGAGTGGTGAAAGAGTATGGAAATTCTGGGAAAGATGGACCGTCATAGTAAGGCCACTCTTGGCAAATAGCAGAAATTCCAAGTTCTCATGAGCTTGTGGAGCAGAAATTCCAAGTTCTCGTGAGCTTGTGGAAGTTTGAATTCTAGAACCTTTAAGAGGGAGCTAAACTTCCCACATCAATACTTTTATGCTGTGGACATTATATAAGGATCTGAGTTGATGTCATCTTTAGCGTATCTTTTCAACCCATTAGAAAAAATACGTCTTTTATATGATTGGAAGAAGGATTGCAGTATAATTTTTCTTTTCTGTCAACTTCCTACATTTTCCTTCTTCTGATATTGAGAATATAACTTTATGTTCAATTTTTTCATGCAAATCTGTTTCCTTATGTGAATGGCTCGTTCTTAGGGCAGCAGTAGTCTTCAGCCTTTCTGCCCACCAAAGCCTGAAGATATTGCTACCATCTGCTACACAAGTGGCACAACAGGGAAACCAAAAGTATATCCTTGCCTCTTCTTTGGAATATCTTTCTTTTGAAGTTCAGAGTTATTTCAGAAGATATTGACAGTTAGTAGCCATAAAACAAACTTTTTGAATTCTGCCTAGGGAGTTGTATTGACCCATGGAAACTTGATTGCAAATGTTGCTGGTGCCCTTCTTGCTGTGAATCTCAACGCTTCAGATGTGTGAGCATTACTAGATTTAACTTCGTTACATTGTGCTTTGGTTAACTGGATTTCAATCTCTTCATGTGGATTGCACTCCTTCACTGGAATTTTTTTTGGCAGTTACTTCTCATATCTGCCTCTGGCACACATATTTGAACGGGCAAATCAGGTTGCACTTGTATACTTTGGAGTTGCTTTTGGATTTTATCAGGGGGTAAGCTAGAACATTTTCATATCATGAAGTTGTGATTAGTGATTGTCGTCGTTTGATACAGATTGAGATGACCTCATTACTGTGATGTTTAATAGATGCTACTTTGCTAATTATCTCATGAATTCTGTATGTAGCAATAAGAAGAATATGTAGGAGTCTTAAACCCTGGAAACTAAGCATGTATTCTAAAACGTCTTACCTATTCAGTATATTCTACCAGACCAAGTTACCCTCTATATACTGAAATCTACAAACTGTTAGGTTATCCAGCGCTATCTCTGATGTTGTATTTGAACTAGGAGAACTAAGTGGTCCTACATCTTGCCATATCTGTTGAATACATGATATTTTAAAGTTTTGAGAGCCATCAATCAGAGCTGTAAGCAGTATACCGTGGCTTTTGCGTGCAGGATGTTATGAAATTGTTGGATGACATAGCTGTTCTAAGACCAACCATATTCTGTGGAGTTCCTCGGGTGTTCAATAGGCTCTATACTGGGTGAAATTACCGTCCATTGTTGCTCATTCAATATAATTAGTTGCAACACTTTGTAGACGGTAACTGAGCCACCTTTTTTGCTTTGCAGTATCAATAATGCTGTGAAGTCATCTGGTGCAATAAGGGAGAAGATATTTAATGCTGCATACAAGGCTAAGAAGCATGCATTATTAACTGGTAGGGCTATTATTGATGTGCCTCCGTTATATCATGGAAGTTTCTCTAAGTTTAAAGACTTTCAGCACCTAGATTGCGAAAATTATTTTCATCCTGCACTATGCTTGCAATATGAGCTTTAGGTAATGTTTATTAGGAGATCTAATTGAGTTCTAATTTCTAAATGGTAATTGAAGTACACAAAGTAATACCATACTTCATTTCATATGTCTATGTCTCCAGATAAATTTGTCATGCTGCAATAGTTACACATTTCCTATATAATTTGGCTATGAACTCAACTGCAACCTAATTGTGCATGATGGTGGATCATCGTGAATTGTAAACTCAATGCTGACATTATAAAAAAGAGTAATGCCCATTTAGTAATTGTATCAACCTTGGATAATGAAGTTGCATAATAAGTGCTCAGAGTCTTGTTTTTATCTACTTCTATTTCTATTTGTCTGGGAATCCCATGGCTGCATTATTTGAAAATGAAAGATTTCTCCATTTTGGACCTCACTTCTAGATGCAGTTTGAATTAGACCTAGAACTATGGCCCCTTATCTTAAGTCTGAGAAGTTTTGAAGCATAGATCTTGTACCACTAAAGCAGATATGTCTGTTATGAGTTCACCCAAAGGTTTTGGGCCATTGATGTGACAATTACTTCCAAGTTTATTGTTCTTTATTCTTGCTGCAGGAAGGAAGCCATCTCCATTGTGGGAAAGATTGGTGTTCAATAAAATAAAAAATAGACTTGGAGGACGAATTCGTTACATGTTGTCAGGTGCTGCACCACTGTCTCCTGATGTCCTAGAGTTTTTGAAGATGTAAGTTACTTTTGGCATATCAAGAACTTGTGAAACTGCAGTTTTTAGTATCTCCACGTCCATTGATGACTGCATTGATGCAGCTGCTTTGGTGCGATTGTAGTAGAAGGATACGGAATGACTGAGAGTTCTTGTGCCATAAGTGCAATGGATGAGACTGACAACCTAAGTGGCCATGTTGGTTCTCCCAATCCAGCTTGTGGTGCGTTTGATATAGCCTAAGTCTTTCTTTCTGAAAATTCTTTGTTCTTGTGATTTTGAGAAACTATAATTTTCTTTCCTCAGAAATAAAGCTCTTAGATGTCCCGGAGATGAACTACACATCTGAAGATTTTCCCTACCCACGCGGTGAAATTTGCGTTAGGGGCCCCATTGTTTTCCAAGGATATTACAAAGATGAAGTGCAGACGTACTTATCTTTCTTCATACTCCTTTTTGAGCTATCGACTTAACTTCTGTGCTGAGTGAATAAAATGATGCAGGAGAGAGGTCATAGATGAAGACGGATGGCTTCATACGGGTGATATAGGATCATGGTTACCTGGAGGTCGTCTAAAGATTATTGATAGGTGAACTTATAATAATTCTTTTTTCGGTGATGAACAATAACTTATACTTCCTGATGGTTACTGTATAATGAAGTTCCTTCACTATTCTAATAATCTTCCTTGTTGGTGCAGAAAGAAGAATATTTTTAAGTTGGCTCAGGGAGAGTACATTGCCCCAGAGAAAATTGAGAATGTGTATCTGAAATCTCCATTTGTCACTCAGTCTTTTGTGTATGGTAGGCAGATAAAGTTTTTTGATGTGCCTTCCATCTCTCTTAGTCTCCTTCCTGCTCATCTCTTTGATCCTGTGTTATAGGGGATAGCCTGAACTCTTCTTTGGTAGCTGTTGTTGCTGTGGACCATGATGGGTTGAAAGGATGGGCGTTATCTAAAGGAATCAAGGTGGAATCTCATTTCGTAATTTCTGCTACTCAGGATAGCTTTCATAGTGTTCATCAACACATGTTTCTGCTTCTCTGCACTTAGTGAGAAACTGATCGGTTCTGCACTATGGTTTATTGCTGTTTCATTGTCTCATGTAGAATATATTCATCTATGGTTTTAAATTGTGGTCTTGCAATTGTGCTCACTTCATCTGCAATTAAAGCTTTGTGTATTTCAAGTTAGAAACTCCGCAAACATGCACCTAATAATAATATTTTAGTACAGTACGAAAGTCTGGACCAACTGTGCAAAGATCCAAGAGCAAGGGCTGCTGTCCTTGCGGACATGGATGCTGTTGGGAAAGAAGCTCAGGTAATTACTTGTCATTCTGTCTTAACATATTCCAACTTCAGCACATATACATTGATAATGTGATCTTCTGTAGTTACGAGGTTTTGAGTTTGCAAAAGCTGTAACCTTGGTGCTAGAAGCATTCACAGTGGAAAATGGTCTTCTGACCCCAACATTCAAGGCAAGTGATTGGTCTCAGAATCCTATTTAACAGGTAAAAGCTAGCTTGGTATCTTTATAAAGATGTTCATCTTTCTGCTTTCAGGTTAAAAGAGCTCAAGCAAAAGCATATTTTAAGGAAGCAATATCAAATATGTACTCAGAGATTGCCATGTCTGATCCTTCTAGTTCTACCAAGAGGGAATTGTCCATTTGAGAAGATGACGAGAAAGAGTGAAGACCAAGAATTTCACAGTTTGACAACAACTCTTCTAGCACTTGTTGAGAAATGATACATATTTCATTCCTTAATTTGGTCATTTTGCCATATTCTTTAGTGTTTGTAATAAGTTTCACATCTTTTTTTTTGTCTATTTTGTTTTTGTTTTTGTTTTCATTTTCTTAATAGATAACTCTTGTTGAAGTTATTCTATTTGTCCTGATTCTAAATAAAAATGGTGTGAACTCAAGTTTAATTGGAGAGTGGATATGATCTTATCGTATTTGGTAAAAATGACCCGCCATTTAAAAGTTAGTGAGTTAAATTTGATTTAACTAAATTTTAAGTCAGGCGGATCGATTTGAATCTTAATATAATTTGAATGCCTTTATTAAAATAAAGTTATTTATTATATTTGTTCAAAATAATATCATTTTGATTTGTAATTTTAAAATTAAGATGATGTTGTTTTAAATATTTATATCAAAATGATATGATATTAGTTGCTCTAATTTTCCAGCATATTACTATTACTATTCTTAATCACAATGAATGGACTAATTGGTAATTGAACTCTTTAAAGGGTCTTGAATTTTTAGAAATTAGGAATTTTAATCATGAACATTTTTTAATTTCTTAAAATTTAGGTTTATTAATGCAACTAATGGAGTTTATCATTAACCAATTTTGAGTAATTATCAAATGATTTATAAAATCAAGTAATTTTGGAAGAAAAAGTGATTTACGAGATTAAAAATTATTAAAAAATATGTAAACTTACAATATAATTTACAAATTTAATTAATATACATTCAAAAAATACTGATTATAAAAGAAAATATTTCTGTTACATTTACGTAATTCTTAAACTTTTAAAATATCTATCAGGTAAAACAACAAATTGAAAATCCATACGAGAAATGTACATATCTTAGACACGTCTAAGGTACGGAAAAATTTCTATACTTTGGAATTTTGATCTCCTCAGCGTTACTTGCACGCTTGGACAAATCTTTCTTTAGTACCAAGTCAAAACCCATTTTCCACGTGCTTGATAAAGATTTCTATGAGTTTTGTTTCGTTTTTTCAACTTTTTAATAATTTTTGTTATAAAAAAATTATTAATTAATTCGTTAATTTAATAAAATAATAAATTTTATAAATTAAAATAAAATAATTAAAATTTAATTTTTTATAAGTAAAAATAATCTTTTGCAGTTACATTTTAATTTATTTAACTTTTTTTAATTTTTAATTTTATTAATTTAATTTTTAAAACATGTATGAGACGTAAATACGTGTCAAAATATAAGCTAAATGTGGGCGTACTGTATTTAGTGGACACAGCCAGAGTTGTTGAATGGGGAGATGCCAGTATAGCCACTTAGCTACCTAGCCAGTTGACTAGCTAGTCGCCAAGTCCAAAGACAGGTTAGGTGCCACCACCAAATTTAAGGTTAGAATGGTTGAATTCTTATTTATTTGTATTTGAAATTTAATTAAAAATTTTGAAAAGTTATTTTAATTTATAATAAATTAATAATTTACAAAAATTAATTAATTAATAGATTTTAAAAAATATGAGTTATCAACGTAAATTAAATTAGAAAATTAAAAATAGAGCCAAAAAATTAAAATATTCAAGATTTTTATGAATGAACGGTGATTAAAAAATATGGTAAAAAATACTATAATTTTATAATTTTAGAATTAAAAATTTCTTTATAATTTTCACATTTTTATAATTTCTTATAAAAATAAATAATAACGTATATATAAATTAATAATAATTATTTATGCAAATAATTTATTTCAAAATTAATCTAAATTACTTAATTTATAACCCCACGAATGATTTCACTTTTTACACACAAAATTTTATTTAATACATATAACTATTATTTCTTATAATCGAAATTAACAAGTTAGATCATTATTTCTCATTAATTTATGTATGCTTATATTAATTATATGTATCATATAAAAGTAGGTATAGTTGTTTCTTTGTAAACATAAGATCATATATTTAACTCATAAAAATAACCTTTTTGTAAAAATACACATATTTAAGTTATGAAAATAGTTTTTGGTGAAAATACAAAAAGGGGGTGTTTAGTAGATGACGTTTAAGCTATATTTTAGTTGATTAAAGAGTATTAGCCATTTGACTATACTTGTTTAGTTAGAAACTAGTTGTATTGCTTGATTTAATTAAACAAGCTAATTTTTGAAAAGCTCCTCCAAGTAATGTTTCAATCCTCTAAGTAGTGTTTCAACCTAACAGCTAATAAAATTTTTACCCAAAGACAATTGTGCTTTCAAGCTCATTTCTCATCTTAAGCAACCAGTAGCCCTTAAGTTTTTCATTTTAAAAAGAGAAAGTTATGATTTACTTGTAGATTTTCCAGAATCTTTTTAAGCCGACTTCTTCAAACACCTAAAATTTATCGACTTGTCAATTATTATTATTATTATTATTTTATTATTATTATTATATATCCTATGTTTTTATTAGAGTTATTTAATAAAAATATTCAACGAAATAATATTTATATTTTTAAATTTTTTTAAAGTTATGTTCTTATTGGTCATTTTACACATAAAGAATTAATACTAAATAACTAATTTTATCAAATATTTCTAACAAACAGCTAATACAATCCGTTGATTAAATCAACTAATAAAATCAAATAAATGTCAAACAGGGCAAAGAAATGTTACGTATATTATATCCTTCTCTATATTCCTACAAAGCGGAGTCTTTGGCACCAAACAGGTTCAATTTTTTTATCATATAAAAGTCTAATGTCTGTAGTTTTACCTAAAAATTATTACACATACACCAACTATCATTTTTAACGACGTGTAGTATACAAATTTATTATCATCCAACAAAAGGCCATTAATCTTTTTACTATTTACAATATTGTATATGTACGGTCCAATGAACTTGTTGCTCTACATTGTATATAATTTATAGCATTTGTCTTGTAGTTGTAGATTGGTGAGAGTGGAGGCTTCCTCGATTCTCAACTTCTCGTGGCTCTAATTTTCTTAACCTTTACATGTCCCACCCCACTCACTTTAGCTCTAATTTAATTAATTAGTTTAATTAACACTCTCTAAAACATTTATTTAAGCCAACTAAGCTGAAGTTGAAAGATAGTTGTCTAAGTTGGACACGTGTCCCCTTTGCAACAGACCTTATTTGACCGTGAGCAATCATAACCTGCGCTCGCCTCTACGTTGCGTGCATCGCTAGCTGTTTTGGTTTTAGACTTCAACTTTATACGGCAATCGCTACGCGAAATAACTGAGCGTGCAAAGTTCCGGGTTACAGCTTCGGTGCAGGAGATAAAAAAAAAAAAGAAATCGACTGACTTGAGAGGAAGGAAGCGTAGACAAAAGCGAGAATTAGTATTTTAGTTTGGATTGTGATCTGTGAAATTTGTCTGATCGGTCGCTAACCTTTCGATTCTCGAATGCTTGTCCGGCATTAAATTCTCTTCCAATTCGCGATTTCTTCGCTGATTGGGTTTTAGGTTTAGAGTTTCGATTACAAGTGGGGAGAGAGGAGCGATCGATAATGTTTTCGAATCACATACAAAATGGAATCGAGACGGCGAAGTTGGTGTGGTCTCGGATTCCGAATTCGGAGGACAGCGAGCTTGACGGAGTTGGGCTCTTGAGCACAAGTAACGGCAACGCCGTTGATAGCCTTGATTATGAAGTAATAGAGAATCATGCCTACCGGGAAGAGCAGGTTTTTATTTTCCTTTTTCGAGTTTTAGTACGTTTTGTATTTTTTGCTCGTAAATCGAAGTTGTTTAGTGGTTTTTTGGGTGATCCATAGGCGCAAAGAGGGAAGCTGTATGTTGGATATTACGTCGCAGTTAAATGGTTCTTTGCTTTGCTTATTGGGATTGGTAAGCTTTTAAAAGCCAATTATGTTATGTTTATTGCCATTAATGAAGGGTTTTTAGCTTTTAATTCTTAGGTATAAAGATTGAATCTTTTTTTTGAAGTGTTTAAATTTTGTTTTTTGATCGTTTCTCAGGTACTGGGTTAGCTGCAGTTTTTATTAATCTGTCCGTGGAGAACTTTGCCGGCTGGAAGTTTGAGCTGACGTTCAAAATTATACAGAAGTCATATTTTGCAGGATTTATATTATACGTACTCATTAACTTGGTTTTAGTCTTTTCATCTGTATATATCATCACCCAATTTGCCCCTGCAGCAGCAGGATCTGGCATTCCTGAAATTAAAGGTTACTTAAACGGTAAGCTGGATGTATGTGAAATGGTTTTTGTTTGGTTGGTGGTCAAATTTATCCTAATTATGATTGATACATGCAGGAGTTGACATTCATGGTATTCTACTTTTTAGAACTTTAATTGGAAAGGTATTGTTGGCACCTTGTGCTTTAAGATTTTAATTTGTTGGGATTTCTCCATGCTTTCTTTTCTGAACGTGTAGCTTATATTTAATTTCACAGATACTTGGAAGTATTGGTTCTGTGGGAGGTGGTCTAGCATTAGGCAAAGAAGGTCCTCTAGTTCATACCGGTGCTTGTATTGCTTCCCTGCTTGGACAAGTAAGAGATCATTATGTGGATTTTCCGTGTTGTTTAATATAAGATCTGAACATTCAGAATCTTTTAGTGTTTGACTCTACAATTAACTTTTATTTTACTGCAGGGTGGCTCTACAAAATACCATCTAAATTCCAGGTGGCCTCAGTTATTTAAAAGTGATCGAGATCGACGTGATCTTGTGAGCAGTCCATGCCTTATGAATTGAATTATGTTTACTTAAATATGGTTTCCGTTAGGATCTCATATATGTTTTAGTTGCCCATTGCATCACTTTTGTAGCATTTTCGCTAGCTGAGTAGTATAGGCTCAGGAAGATAAATTGATCTGCTTACTATGTCTATCTAGGAAGCTGCAACTAAATAATTATATGACCTCAATGAAGGTGATATTAGGTGCCTACATATTTTGCTTTTTACGTTTTATACATTGAGACAAGTATTTTTCATGGTATCTTAAGCACCTGCAAAATCAAGTGTGAATGCATCTCTGGTCATGCCTGGATTTGGATTGCAGGTGGTTATGGGGAAATTTAATATCTTGCTCATTGTTCTGGCTGTTTAAATAAATTTTAGAAGCAACTCATATTACTGCTTGAGTGCTGGTGTAACTGCTGAGTGTTTATTGTGTTCGGGAATGAATGATAACTTTAATACCATATTTATATCTACTGAATCTTGAATTGAGACAGTCTATGATGATCTTTCAGATTCTTTAGCAATACATATTTCTTGAATAATTTGCCTTTGCTTGATGTTTGAAAAAGGTGACCTGCGGGTGTGCAGCTGGAGTGGCTGCCGCTTTTAGAGCACCGGTTGGTGGTGTATTGTTTGCATTGGAAGAGGTTACTTCTTGGTAAGAAAGTTTTTGTAAGATCATTTGGTTAACTACCTTGACTAGAGAGCTAAGCAAAAAAGATACCTTTTCGTTAATTTACTGGGTATTGCTGTTGTTGTTGTTATCTTGTATGGTATGAGGTGAAACAATTGAAAGGAAAACTTTTCTTGAAATGCTTTTTCATCTATATATAAAAGTAGCACAATCGTTGTATGAATTTGCATTTTTGGATTCTTGAAATGCTTTCTTGAAATGTTTGGATTATTGCTGGTTAAACTTTTCTGTTATGTAATGTTCAAGGTGGAGGAGTCAACTTATGTGGCGAGTCTTTTTCACCTCTGCAATAGTTGCTGTTGTGGTGCGAACTGCAATGGGATGGTGTAAGAGTGGGAGTTGCGGCCATTTTGGCTCTGGCGGTTTCATAATATGGGACATATCAGGGTTAATATCTCATGTTTAATATTATTATATTAGCTTATAGCCTGTATTGTTGTGAATATTGCATACTTATTTATAGAATTTTTTATGGACAGTGCCCAAGAAGACTACTCTTTTAGGGAGTTACTTCCCATGGCTGTTATAGGAGTGATCGGTGGTCTATTGGGTAGTTGCCTTTTGCCTTGTATTTAAACTTGCCTCTGTATGCGTGGAACTCTTTTGTTCATTTAATTCCTTTTCTTTCTCTTGATTTTGCAGGTGCCTTGTTTAACCAGCTCACACTTTATATAACTTATTGGCGTCGGAATTATTTACACAAAAAAGGGAATCGGGTGAAGGTGAAATATCAAAATTTTTTCATTTATTGATGAGTTTCTTGTGTTTTCAAGTTTCTTCTCGCATTCTGTCCTGTTATCTGTTGTTTAGCATTGCCTTCTCTTTCTACCCTCAACTGGAGAAATGATTGTCCTGCAGATTATTGAAGCATGCCTCATCTCTGTAATAACGTCACTTATATCTTTTGGGTTGCCACTACTAAGAACATGCAGTGAATGCCCTGAAGCAGATCCCGATGCTGGTATTGAATGCCCACGACCTCCGGGAATGTATGGAAATTATGTAAATGTAAGCTTTTCATTGGACATCTGTTTCTACCTATTAATATACCTCAGAAATTTTCTTTCCGTGGGAATTTCTGTTTTCTTTTGTAACATGCATATTTCATTTGTAAATTTTGTAGTTCAATTGTTTTTTGCCTGTACTCATGACTCTGAAAGAAATTATAATTTTAACTTTGAACCCAATTTTGGTCACTAATTTTAATTTTGAGAAAATTAACTAATGTGTTATATCTTTATGATGTTTAGGCATTCTCTCTATTATTTTTGTTCACAATGTTCCTGTCTTTGTTTTTTGAACAAACGTCCATTATGACTTTCTTAACTTTCTCATGAGATGCTGCCATAGTGCTGTATTTCTGTGTGGTAGGTGTTGGTATGGATAGATAGGATGTTTACTGGGAACATTGATGTTTGCTTTCTCAAATTCTAACCTAGCTTGTGTCATATGCAGTTTTATTGTGGAAAGGACAAGGAGTATAATGATCTTGCGACAATTTTCTTTAACACTCAGGTTTATTTAGAATCCCAAAAGCCTGTACTCTTTGTTCACTTTCTAGTCTTTGATGATTCCTTACGTTTCTATGGTTTACTCTTTTTTTTTCCCTTAAATTTTGTGTTCCAGGATGATGCCATAAGGAATCTTTTTAGTGCAAAAACCATTCACGAGTACAGTGCCCAAAGTCTATTAACATTTCTGGTAGTGTACCCATTTCCTAGTTATAGAAAAATATGGTTTTCTTTTATGTTTACATTCATGCTTATCCCATTAAAATGACTTTTTTCCTGAAACCTCTCTTTGTTAACCCTTTTATAAATTTTGCAGGTTATGTTTTATGCGTTGGCAGTGGTCACATTTGGTACCGCAGTTCCTGCGGGCCAGTTCGTTCCTGGGATCATGATAGGGTCCACATATGGGCGCCTTGTTGGCATGTTTGTTGTCAATTTCTACTCAAAGCTCAATATTGAGGAGGGAACGTGGGTATCTTGCTCTAATAATTTTGAATGTCTTAGCCCATGAGATTTGTTTCACCAGTTTTAGATCTTTAGGACTAGATTAATGTATACCATAAAATCCTTCCTGTTCATTGTGACTACCTCCTATGATCCAGAAGTGGTTTTCCCTGGTTTAGAAATTCTGTTTTATCTTAAGGGGTTGTGACTATATTTGAAAGTTTTGATGGAGGCATTATTGTGTTAGATATAGCTTCCATAGTGATGGTGTATTGTCATCCAAGTACCAACTTCATTGATCCGGAACTTCATACGCATGCGTGGCTATGATTGCAACTGAATGACATCATTCTGAGTTTTGACTCTGATATTTGTATTCTATTAATGTTATGGTTCTCAAATGTTAAAAATGAAGTACTGCCCATGATGTGAAAATGCCACCAATGATGCCTTGTGCAAACATCTTTTGTCCTGTTTATCAAACTTACTTTCCATGTGTTGGATGCTTTATTCCGATTTCTGAAGTGTTCTGTTTTTGGTGAAATTTTAGATATGCTTTGTTGGGAGCTGCTTCGTTTCTTGGCGGTTCAATGAGGATGACAGTATCTTTATGCGTTATTATGGTTGAGATCACAAACAACTTGAAACTTTTACCTCTAATCATGCTTGTGCTTCTTATATCGAAGGTATACTTTGAATTACTTTCTTAGCTTTTATTTTTGTTCATGATTGCTTTTGAAATTACTGAAGATGTTTTATGACGACAGGCTGTTGGGGATGCCTTTAATGAAGGGCTTTATGAAGAACAGGCACGGTTGAGAGGCATTCCGTTGCTGGAATCTAGACCTAAGTACCAGATGAGAAAAATGACAGCTAAGGAATCATGTGGAAATCAAAAGGTAACTTCTATTTGCATGTTTTAAGTTCTGGCTACAATAACTGTTGCTTTCCATTTAGCTTTGTGTATCTCTAATCAACCCTCATGTAATGCTTGCATTTGAATATTATGTGGAGGGAAAACTTGATTTTTGTTTATGTCTGCTTCATGCTTACATCCTTCTAAACATTCTCGTTCTTGACCAATATGGATTTGTGTCGAGGTTTTAAGTCCTGGCTTGTGGTTCCAAGTTACCGGAGGTAAATCATTGCACTTTGTCGTTAGGTTTATGAGATATACTTCTGCAATAGAAATTAAATGTTGACTTGAAAATTCTCTGAGTGTGGCTTCAGAATTTTGGAGCTCTGGGGATGTTCTTGGTAGTGTATTGTGATGGCAATTGATAAACTGCTTCCTACATATATCCATATGCAAAGGCTGTCCTTGGTGGCCAGTTGTTGGTGCTGTAGCAAAAAAGAGCATGTATAATTTCTTGATATATTATAAGAAAAGGAGCATGACAGAGTATTACCAATTTTGAGTGTTTGTTATGCGGAAGATTATGCAATCAACCATAATCTATTTCATTTTGGAACATGCCAATTTTAAGGTTTGTGCGACTCCTTTCCATGGGAGGTAGTTACGTAGGCTTCAGCTGAGGTGAGGGGGGGAATTTTTTTTTAAGGGATCAATTGGAAAATTGCAAATGTCTTTCTATTTTCAATCTCATTTTGAGTCCTGAACCCCTGTGCAACCGTTTATGTCTCTAGTTTCTGCCTTTGTCTCTCTCCTATGTTGCGATCTTCAAGATATATATCATGTTGACCTTTCTACTTTGAAGGTTGTTTCATTTCCTCGTGTTGCTAAGGTAGCGGATGTGGTCTCAATTTTGCGGAGCAACGAGCACAATGGTTTTCCCGTATGAGAAGTGCCCTCCTTTCTTCTATTTCTTCTTATTTTGGTACCTGTGGATCTGATTTAAAGTTTTCCCTGTTTAGGTGATTGATCACTCAAGAAATGGAGAAACAATTGTAATGGGACTTGTTCTTCGCAGGTATTCCATACTCATTTGAACATCTGGAAATTTGTTGAAGCAAAGCATCATTTTGATGGGCCAAATTAATTTTGTTGTTTGCTTTTCATTACAGTCATTTACTGGTACTTCTTCAGTCCAAGGTTGATTTTCAGCATAGCCCTATTCCAAATGATCCAACAGGTGGATCAGCACC
This sequence comes from Erythroxylum alaternifolium, assembly GCA_027478495.1. NCBI lineage: Eukaryota > Viridiplantae > Streptophyta > Magnoliopsida > Malpighiales > Erythroxylaceae > Erythroxylum > Erythroxylum alaternifolium. Next base: position 85,534,455 of record JANIIA010000192.1, on the reverse strand, counting down.
AATCAGGTAATTAGAAAATTTTCAAATAATTTCAAGTTATTATTTTTTTGAAAAATAATTGCAAGTTATTGTTGTATTAACTTGTGCTTTAAAATGGTGCGTTTCAATGACTCCAGGCACAACTTCAGTGAATTTGTGAAACCTGTTTCCACTAAAGGAATTTCCTTAAAAGATATTCATCTAAGTTCAGATGACCTGGAAATGTACATAGATCTTGCTCCATTTTTGAACCCATCTCCATATGTTGTCCCTGAAGATATGTCCTTAACAAAGGTTGATGATTCTGCCTCTCTTTTATTTCATAAAGTGGTTTGTGCATTTCCTTTGTAATGAAATCTGCATGTTGTATATTTATATAGGTATATAATTTGTTCCGGCAACTAGGATTGAGGCATCTATTTGTTGTCCCTCGCCCTTCTCGTGTGATTGGTTTGATTACTAGAAAGGATTTACTGATTGAGGTACAACATTTCTAATTTTTCTGTTGACACTCGCCTGGCATGCAACATGTAATGACTGAACGGATTTCTTGTGTTGTAGGAAAATGAGGACTCTGCCAATGTGGAGCTCCAATCAACTAGTGTAAGGTCTCTATGCTGCTTTCTTCATGATCTTTTTGTGAATATGACACATGCATATCAGAGAAGTTAGTGAACAAGATTCTTCTCTATAAGCAATTTGCCATCATCGCAATGATTGTAATGGTGATTAGCTTCTTGAAAATTATCAAGCTTTATCGATTTTGAGAAATGAAATAAAGGGAAAAAAAAAAAAAAGAGCCTGCCTGGTGCGAAGTTGATAGTATTGTATCTTACCTATCTGAAACTTGTGAAACAATTAATCCTTGTGGTTTGCTCGTGATGGTCATCACTGGAGTAAATGGTGCTAACTAGATACATGTCACTGTAGAATGCTTAACATTGTTCGTTGCTGATATGTCCTGATCCTGACTTTGGATGTTTGTTCGCAGGCCTCGTGGGCAGATTAACAGAATGTTCATTAGGAACACAGATGCTGATCGCCCACTTCTCAATGGTCTTCTCGCCTAATATCTATCGAACACCTGGTTGAAATTTGTCCAAGTTCCACTCCAGATCACGGTTACAACTGTTATGCCGATAATCCTTGCTTGAAGACCAATGAATTCCATTTTTCTTCCATCTATTATTTTCCCTCAACATCAAAGTTGAATTCTTTAGCGTCGTAGGGTTCAACACCATTCATTTTTTGACCCCGGGGGTCCTCAGCTGCACTAATCTAGAACTTTTGTGAGATATGTCCAAATGTAAAGGAAATATAGATCATCAGCAGTTTCATGTCTTTGATATATTTAGAAGGAAGAATAGCATCGCTAGAGTGGTTTAAATTTGGCATTTTATTCTCAGTTTTTAGCAGACAGCAGTACTTGCATCTTCAAGAACTGAAAACTGATGAATGATTAATATGTGATCATTGTACAGAGAGATTTTTTAGAAGCTAAGTCAAAATTTTCTCCTGATTGGTGAAGGAATCTTTGCAATACATGCTCTGTTACTAAAGTCAAATTTCTCTCCTGATTGGTTGTCAATGATGAGTTGGCAACAAAATATTTTTCTGGGTGATCATGGCTCCTGATGTTCTAAGCATTGGAAAAACATGTACTGCTTCACTATCCTTTAATTTGGATGCTTTGGGTAAAGTGGATACTTTGGATGTTTTGATGGAGAACCAAGTGGCCAACAACTCTCAAACACTTTAATTAAGGTTGTCAAGTTTGCAAATAATTTGGATTATCAAAATGGAAGTTAATTGAGGTCAAAAGTACCACTTCAGTTATCCTAGATTGGATAATCCTTCTTTCCAAGTCCTATACTTATTGCAGCCATTAATTCTTCAGTTACCAAACTTGATCGAGTCATAAATAAATTAAATAAGCGTGGTTTAGCTATAAATAACCTGTAGAAGTTACTGCTCTACAATGTTGTTAAATTGCTTCTTTCAACTATTTGAGATGGTAAGGCAGCTTCGCTGTTGTTTCTCTACCTGACCTCCATTGCAAATCAGTCCAAAAGTTTGGCCACCAAGAGTTTTAAAGAGACAAAATAAGTTTATCAGTTAGCACATAACAGACCTTCGACATATTAATGGAGCATCTTCATTTTCTTTACGAGTTGAATCTCTGACAAGGAGAAGCTAAGGTGGACTTTTAGGAATTCCAAATATCATGCATCAATTCCACAAACAGGTTAAGCATCTATCGATTCTCTGGTCAGGAAAATGTCTTAACTCGTTGAAGCAAATTGAAGAATCAAATGAAATTCAAATGTTATAGTTGTTTCTCACACTCCAAATAAGAAACAATAAATTTTGTATTGATATTTTTTAAATTCAATAAACTCTCCAAAATTAAAAGTTTGATAATTTTAATTTGTTAGCTTATTGTCTAGAAAAAGAAAAGAATACAGACAAAAAGCATCTTATTAGCTAACTAAATCTAGCCATGA
>JANIIA010000192.1:85491208-85508158 GCA_027478495.1 Erythroxylum alaternifolium | reverse complement strand
ATATGTTCAGTCCTCCACGAATTCTGGTAGGTGCTATCTCAGATAGGAACAACGGCACCGCCTGAGCAGAGACAATTTTAGATTATCAAATTCAATCTCTACTCAATCACACATGGCATTTTTATGCTACAAATAATTGTACAATCGCAGAAGTGAGGATCTTATATCTAATTTAATATTATTCAACTATGTCTAATATTAAAAATGAACTTTATTTTAATTATTAGACAAAATTAGACAGTCTATAAAATTATACGTTTAATGATCAAAACGATGTCATTTTAAATATTGAATATAATTGGACAAAATAAAATTAGGCTGAAGATCTAAACTATCTTCGAAGTCGGTATAACATCTAGTGTCATCACAGTTATATTATAACTAGTTTAATATTAGTGCAGACACCTGAGAGGAGAGTAAGGTGGAAACTATAGGCTTTATGTATGTTTATGTCAGTTGCAAGTGAAGCCAAGTTTGAAAGTAGGATACAAGTAATTGTAAAAGATGGGGACCTACCACCATCCACCAACGATGACGATAACAGAAAGATCAATAGGAGACTTTCAACAGGAGAAGTGATTCTTTAAAGCAAGAAAGACTATACAATGACAGTTGTTGTGTGCCAATATCATTATAAAAATTTAAAAACACCGTTACTCATGTGATCTACTTTTCTAATTCTATTAGAGCCAAAAATGAGTAAAGTTTAGAGACAAAGTCTCTATCACATGTGAGATCGTCAAAATCCATAAGAATATTTTTGCTCAGAAATATCCATAAGATTATAGATATCCAATATATGGTCAGGAGTTCATACTTATTGGCACTCACATCGATCGGCCAAAGCTCCACCAAACAAAAGAACAGTGTCACTCTAACCGATATGTAGATAATATTTATGGTATATTAGGTAAAAATTTATCCTATCACCTTTACATATGAACAAGTAATTTTTTATATATAATTTATAATAGACAAGTAATTCACTCAATATTAATTATGAAATTCACTAAGATAACAGTTTTCTAAATTTTCCAACTTTTTTCTTCAATATTAATTATGAAATTCACTAAAATAACAATTTTCTAACTTTTCCATTTTTTTCTTTACGTGATATGAATGAATTGCTTTTTAAAAGTCAGTACTTATGAAGTTTTTTTAAGACCCAAATGCAAAAGATGCATACTTTTTTTATCGCAACACATAATTAAAGGGATTGGATATAGCAAAGATATTATTTTTTTTGGGCTCAAGAGCAAAGATATTATTACCTGATTAGCAAAACCAACACCACAGCCAAGTAAAATCCTGCCAATGATGAGCATGGCGAGGTCTTGAGCAGCAGCGTTAAAAATGACACCAACTATGAAGAAACAACCGGCGATCAACATGGTTGGCCTCCTGCCAAGCTTTCTGGTAGTGTATGATGCAAAGAAAGTGGCAGTCAACCCAGCCAAGTAGAGCGAGGATGTGAATAGTTGGAGGCCTTGGTTATCATACTTGCAGTAGTAGCTATTAATGGAGGAGAGATCATTTGTCCTCCTGTACACTACTGGGAAAAATTTCTTCAAGAAATCCGGCATCGACGTAACACCCCCTACATCAAACAGCAAGCGATCTCAATTCAACTCATTCTTTGCATCGTCAAAATTCAGAACAATAACAAATCAAACACCAAACTGGAACTCTTAGAAAATTCAAACGGCCCCCTCTGTTTTGAATTCCAGTTTCGCGGGAGAGCTCTAAGTACCTTTTTCATTATCCTATCTTACGATTTTTTCACTTTTTTCATTAAGAACGCAAACAACAGAACTTTTGTATAAGAAGATAACTGCATACTTTGAACTTTTAATCGAAATAATGGTTAAATCTGAACAAGAACTTTTGCTTTCAACATGCTAAAGCTTTCTCTATTTCGTGAATATAAAGCTTTCCAGAGAAAAGAAAATATACCAGAGACACCGACGTCATAGCCAAACATTAAACCACCAGTGGCAGCCATTATACATGAAATAATGACTATCGGCGTTATCTTGGCTTCAAACTCCGCTCCACTGCCGGCGGATGTCGCAAAACCCCCTCCGGCCATGATTTCCTCCAAAATGAACCTCCTCTGCTCTGCGTTTTCTTTTCTTCTCCAAGCTTAAGAAGCTATATGGAACGGAAGAAGTAATTGGTGTTAAGTGAACGTAGTTGCTCTTTAGAAGTTAGTTATATAGAGGCATAACACATGAGAGGATCATGCAAAGTGGAGCCAACGCACGCCATCATCCATACAGGTGGGCGGATCGATATTTTTTCAATCTGACGGCTGGCTAGTCAACTAACGCCTCTTAACAGTAGAAGAAACGGAGCTTAATTTCTTCTTTTTTAATACTCTAACAAAAAAAATAATTTTTAAATATAAATTATGATTTATATATTCCTTAGCATTTTTGCTTCTATACAACGTGTGTGAAACGAAAGTGATGTTTTTGTTGTTATTGAATTTTATTGGAAGTGGGCATGAGATGTGATGGATCCGTGTAGTAGGGACATGCATTAAAGCATACGTATGCTTGATCGTATGATATATGGTCCACTTTGGAGTTTGGACCATTACAAGAAACGTGGTAATTGATGGCTGTCATAGAAGAAAAATCAACGGCGATGGAGAACATTGATTAATTTATTAAAATAATATGAGCTACGAAATATTATAAATATTTAATAATTTATTTATTACATTATGGAATCTGACGCGTTAACTTTATCAGTTCAACCTGACATGTTCCTTTTTATGGCCAAATTCACCGACGTACCGAAAAGAGAAGAAGGAGCTTTTATTACATGTCTGGATCATAATCCTAGAAATGAAACTAGAGAAACTGTTTTAGAATGCCGGACTATGTTATAACTGTTGCCACCTTGTCTTTGTCAACCAAATGATGGTACAAGAAAAGTATTAAGCACCTAAGCTACAATTTTCAAACTTCTCTTCCTTTTGGAAAGAAATCAATGCATCAGGTTTTCTTACCTTTTTTTTTTTCTTCTTTAGCATATTAATTACGTAATACAATTTGACAATTAAGTAATTGTTATGAATAAGAAAACTTGTTTTAATCACTTGAACCAAACCGTAATTAAAGTTAAGTTTATATGTTTAAGCTTAAGTAGGTCGTAAATTTACGCAACTCCAAATTGAAAACCACCATTGACCATTCTGCATTTAAACCATTTTTTTTATTTGACTATGGTCTAAAACATGCGAATGAGATGAATAATATGTGAACTAACATATGGAATGTGACCTTGATACAGAAATGAAAAGCAGCCTTTTTGATTATGATCCAACCAATTAATGGCTAATATGTGGGCGTGCATGATTGCAAGGCACCTAAAATTTGACCCGAAGATGTCTGAAACAAAGAATTTAAAGTCATGGCATGAAAGTCATCGGGTCATTGGATAAGAAGATAGTAAAAGCAAGTAGATGGATAAACATGGTGCAACCAAAAGGTGTGTTTGGAATCACGAGAAACGGAGATAAGAACCTAAGCTTTTCTGAGTAGGACTTTTGAAGTTTCCTCAGGTAGTGCAGTCTGGCCATCTAAAGTAAAACAAATCATGATACTTAGCCATGGTCTACCATATTTCGGGAGTGTGTAGATTTGAAGAATATTGAAGCCTTTTTGGAGGGCAATAACTAGCAAAAAGAAATCTTTTTCAAGTCGTGCTTTTATGAGGTGGAACACCATACTCGTTATCTTCTAGATGTATAATGGGCAAAATTTTAAAAAATATATAAATAATAAATTAAATAACAAACTCGCCTTTTTTTTTAATGTGATGTCAAAGTCAAACAAATCACCTTTTAAAATATTGATTAAATAACGCAAGACACATAAATATTATGATGATTTAGCTGTAAAATTACGGCTTCCTATTTCTAAAAACGAAACAAAGGGTAAATTAGTGTTAAGTTTTAATTAAGATATGCTTGCTTTTATTTTTATTTTTATTTTTATTTTCAAATTCAATAAAAGACTTCTTTATTTTAATTTTTGATTTATGTTTTTGGTTTTAATTTCTTTATATTTTCAAAACTTATGAAAACTATAAAATGTAGTTTTTCTTTTCCATATCTATTTTTTTCGTATTATGATTTACTATCAACTAAATATATATTATTTAATACATTAATTTTCAATAAAAATTATGAATAATTTAATTTAATATTATATTTAATAAATTAAAATTAATTGTTAATAAAAATTATTTTTACTTTATAAATTTATGTGATTTTGTAATAAAAATAAATTAATAAATTTAATTAAATTTAAAATATCTTCAAAATATATGCATTTTAATTAAAATTTTATTTTATAGTTAAATAGTATTTAAAATAAAATTTCAATTATTTATTTTAAGAAAATAAAATAATTTGTTAATAATTTGTTAATAAATATTGTATAAGATATCAAAATTAATTTATTTAATTAAAATAATTTATTTTAATTTTTATCTTATATGTAATATTTATTAGTGGTTAAAATGTCAATAATTTTTATTTTATTTTAAAGGAAAACAAAAACGAAAAACGAAAAATAAAAACTTAAAATTGAAAACTAAAAACTGAAAATCACAACAGAAAAATAAAAGTAGAACCAAACGACTCTAAATATCTAAGGAGATATACTCACAAAGATAGTATCTCTGAGCAAATATAAGCTTATCCTCTTTAGATTATAGTTACATTATTCTTGTTTCTATACTTTTTTTTATAGTCGATTACAACTAGAGTAGAATTTATTTATTTATTTATTAACCAGGTGATCAAATTTTTTATTAATTTAATATTTAAATATAAACTTTGAGTTAATTGAGACAGAACGAAATATAAATCTTACCTCAATTAAAAGGAGATCAAATCTCTTATACTGATTATGATATCCTTATCATATTTTATTAAATCTCATCTACATATTTATATTATTATATGGACTTCATGTAAATGTATAGATAAGATTTAATATAATAGAGTTAAAGCAGAATAATTGAAATAGCAGATTTGATACGCATCAAAGGTGCTTTTCTTGTTTGCACAAACAACAAGGAGTGATACCAAAGTTTGTCTGGAACATGTTTGTGTCAACAGTAATTTATTAATTAGATGTGTATGACTCCAATAATATAAGATATTAGTAATAAGTTAACCCAAATAAAGATTTATACAGTAAAGCCCATTTTGATTCCGGGCTTGGCTTTCTAAGTTACTTAGAGAGAGATCAATAATTTTCCTTTTACGTCCCCATTCATTTTGTCTTCAAAGTTGATCCAACCTACACGTGCTTCTAAAAAAACAGAAGAGGAATGATTTATCAAAACAATAATATCTCAACTAACCTTACCTCTAATTAACTAATATAGATTTATAAGTTATATTTTAAAAATTAGACCGAAAGTTAAACTAATAAGACAAAAAATTTAAAAATTAAAAAGTTCAACCGACTGTCATAAAATCGGTTAAAGATTAAATAAAATTTAAGAATTTGAAATATAATTAAAAGATATTGTCTTTACCTATCGAAAAAATTATTAATTAATAAAAATTGACTGATTAATTAATAAATTAATTAATTTTTAACAACGAAAGTGATTAAAGTCACTTGAATTAAAAAATTAACTATTTCAAAATTTTTACGGTTGAGCAGACGAACCGATTGAGTGATATTGGCCCTAATAAAATAAGAGAAGAAAAGCATCAAATGCTAAGAGTACATAAATTTCTCTTTAAAATTTTACTTTAATTTCAATTAATATTTATTTTTATATTTTATGTAATAAAATACAATAAAATAATTGAAAGTAACTTGACAGACCCCACATTTGAAAATGTTTTTGACATTTCAATCACCTGATGATGTCCATCAGCATTACATCCTGAAGAGTTTTCATTAGAAAATGGATATTTGTCTAAGTGTCGTCAACAAAGAACAACTGATATTTTCTTAAGAGATTTTCCCCACGAGTTTCAACTCTCAACCAATAATTTAGCTTAAGGAGAGTGTTTAGTTAAGACTGATGGTGACACCCTCCTCTGTAATGGTCCACCAAACTAAGCATCAATTAAGAGTGATGTAAGTACAAAAATTAAATTTTATGAATTTAAAACTAAAATATAAATTTTAATAAATATTATGTAAGTTATTGTAAATTCAATAATTTATTTTATATATTAAGGTGTGGTGACAAGTTAATACTAGTTTTTTAAAATATTCATTTAACTTGATTCGTCGTGTTAGTACCGACAACTTAATATCAAATTATTTTTGGACAAAATTAAAAGTTAAAATATTTTAATGTCATTTTTAAAATTTGAATTATTATTATTATAAAGGATTAATAAAAAATTTTAAACTTTACTTAATTTTGTAATTATAGTTCGAACTTTAAAAGTAACAATTAAATACTTAAACTTTCAATTTTTTTATTCTAGCCCGATGTTTGTATTTCTATTAACGTTACTGACGTGTCTTATTACATAAGACAAAATTCACAAATATTTAATTAAATTTTATTAACTACTTCGTTTTAGGATTGAAATCTCTAAATCAAACACTATCATGCAAGTACGAGACGACAATGATACAGTTTTCTAATAATTTGAATGAAATCTTAATTTGTCATCCTAGACCCTCTTTCTTTCTGTGCGATAACGAATTAATTTTGAGTTTTTAATTCCAACGATTTAAACAGCAAGTTTGATTTAAGAATTTCAATCTCAAAACAATGTATTTTAGTTAAACTTAATCAAGTTTTACGTGTATAAGTGTTTAGGGTTTTTGTCTTACGAGACAAACTACATCAGTAACGTTAACAGAAATACTAACGTCAGGCTAGAATTTAAAAAATAAAAATTTAAGTACTTAATTGTTACTTTTAAAGTTCGAGTTATAATTTCAAAATTGAGTAAAGTTTGAGTTTTTTTGTAATTAACATTATTATAAAATTGATTAAAATTTTATATTTTTTCAAAATGAATCCATAAATAAAGTAGTATTTCTTTGATAAAGCTAACAAGATTTCCATTAAACCAAAAACACTTGATTTTTTTGCAATCACTTTTAGATTAATAATAGAGCCTAATAAATTAATGGAGTAAAGAGCTACCATACCATCTGGGCTCTCATGCTCTCAATATGTATGGAGGCACAATCTAGAAATTCATTTGGCAGTTAAAGCTTTTATGTGGGTGATGTGTCATAATATAATTCTCACTAATTTAGAAAGAGTTTGACGGTATTTTAGTGTGGTTGATTTGTATCCTTTGTGCCATCATGCACTTGAATCTCCCTTACATCTGTTTTAGAATTGCAAAGTCATTGCTCAGTTTTGGAATGTGATTAAGGGGCAATGTCGATTTTTCCTTATATATACAGGGCATAATTTTCTTCAATGATTTGAAGCTCACATTAGTTGTAAGGAGGTAGCTTATCGGAGGGTGTCATGGTCCATTATTTTTTCAACATCACTATAGTAGATATGGCGTTTTCGAAATGACATGGTCTTTGTAGGAAGACAAAATTTGCATATTCAAAGCTGGGGATATTTGCTATTGGATCAAGCTTGTTGGGCATGGTATAGCTAGTAACAAGTGTATTGTACGAGCACTCTCTCTCTTAAGCATCCTTGCTTGGTGGGGTGGGGTGGCGTCGGCTAAATGAAGGTGTGCTGAAGCTCAATGTGGATGATACTTCGCAGGGAAACCTGGGTGAGGCATTAGCTAGAGGACTCTTGCGCAATAGCATGGGGTGTTGGATTAGAGAATTTTGTTATCATATTGGTATTTGTACTTCAATGAGGGCTAAACTTTGAGCTCTCTTGAAGGAACTTGAACTGGCTTGAGATTGGGGAGCACAAAATTTGGTTATAGAGATGGATTCTAAAGTCGTTGTGGATATAACGAAAAAAAACGTGGGCGTAGAGCATCTTCTGTAGACTCTTAGCACTGAGTATAGGGGCCTGTTGATGAAGAATTGGAATGTTGAATTGGAGCACATCTACAGGGAGTCCAATAAGGTGAAAGATTTCCTGGCTAATGTAACTTTTGAGATACCTTTGAAATTACATGTATTACAGGAAAGTCTAGAGGGTGTGGGCGAGTTATTGTGTCTAAGTTGTTATAGGAGTTGTATGGCCACTTTTAGTGCCATGTGAGGATGTCTAGTTTTTCTCTTTATTCTAATTAGTGGGTTATGCTCCTTTTTCTTGAAAAAAAAAGTTGGTATTTTAATATCTCAGTTTACTACATTCATCCATCTAAAATGTAAGGATGTATTAAAATATTTTTATATAATTATCAAATATATTGTGCAATGCATGTATAAACTCCTTACTCCTTACAATAAGACAAGAAGTGGTCCACAAGAATGACACACGTTGTTTTCAGAGGACTTATTGTGTCCAAACTCCAAAGCCCACTCTAGGTTTTCCTCCTGCATTCCCCACTCTCCTTCCTTCCTCCTTACTCTTTACTGCTTGTGGTGCTACTTCACTTTCTCATTCATTTTTTTTGTACCCAAAAGGTTCTTTCAATGGAAAAACGCCCATCCCATTTCCTCCATGCTTTCTTCTATTCCATCACATGTCGCATTTGCCTTTTTTGCACGAAATAAAAGCCTCGACGGTAGAGTTGTTTCACTTTGTTTCTTTCATTATTAAAAAGAGAGATAAATGATTAAAAAAGTAAAAACCTAGGTTAAGAAATTATATATACATATACATACATACATACATACATACATACATATATATATATATATAAATTAATATATTTAATACACTATAAAATAAAATATTCAATCTATAAAATTTATAAGACTGAATAATTACTAATGTCCGCATAATTGAATATATATAAAAACTCTATTTAAATTTTAATACTATATTATTATTTTGTTCATGTCTCTAAATTAAAAAATGACGAATGACTTTATTTATTATAAACTTCAAAATTTATATTATAAAGTCATTTTTGTATACAAGTTATTCTTAAATTTTAATTATAGTATATATACAAATTTAGTATATTTAATATAAAAATTAAAAAATTAATAATTCAGTCAAAGTCTTGATAATACTTGAAATCTGAAAAGATTCAGTACTATATAATCTTATTTTTCGTGAAATTTAAAGAGATTCAGCGTTATATAATCTTATCTTTTATAAAATTTTAAAAAATTCAGCAAACACAACTTTATCCTTAAATAATGTTTGTATACATTCTATTACCATAATTTCGAGAGTTAATAAAGATGAATAATTAGCAGTCAAAGCTTTAAATGAGAAGCATGTGATTCATTCCATGGAAGCTTTGTCTTCTTTCTAACTTCCTATTGCTTCCACTTCAATTAATAACTTATTTTAATTCCCTTATATTTAATAGACAGAAGGCAAGGACCCCTCACGCTTTTGTAAAGATGACTATCCTAAAACGTATCGCAGCTTTGCACTTTCCCATGCTGTTCCACGTGGACCCACATCCACGTGGCACATTAGACGGTGTCCCCACTTCCCCACACCACACCACCAAAATTTGAAAAAGAAGAACATAATCCTTTTGTCCATAGCCAAAGGTCGAATCTTGTGATTTCAATACAAGGATTGATTAAATAATAATTTTTCAAGTCACAATGCCCTGTCGTGTGCCACTATCCCGAGTAGGTTCATGCGTCTCCCAATAAAGAAATTAACAATCATAGCTCGAGTTAGGTCAAAACAATCCAAGTTCCAATGTACTCGTCAAAGTTTAATTAATAAAAATTAAATATAATTAATAAATCCAAATTTACGAGTTGATTACAAGTTATTGACTCGAATTACGCAAAATTAAATGAGCATAAAGAGTTAAAAGTCTCTTCTCTAGGGCTCCATTTTAAAAGATGGAGATTTGTTAATGTTAGATAAGATCAGCTAACATTAACCTGCCACCACTGGTTGGTCCATAGTTACATGACAAGCGCCCGATATTACATTATATAAAATAGAACGTTAGGCAAGTTATGTTTCACTCATGTTCATGGAATCGTGGGGTCCTTTATTTTAATTTCTTTGTTTTTTTAAGATATGAGTAATGTAAGCCTTAATATGACCAAAATGTATTGTAAGTAACCCTAATGTCTTATTTAGCATCGCAGTGGTCGCTTACTTGGCATTATATATAAACTTAACATAAATAATAACGCATATGCATTAGAAAACCATTTAACAAGCTGCTATTATACTTATGTTCTCTTTGGTTAGCTGTTTCCAAGTACTGGAATAAATACTAATAATGTCGTTATCTTAGTCTTTGAGGAGGAAAAAAAAGTAGATCAAGATCTGGCGAGAGCAATAACTTGAATTAAATGGCCAATACATTATGATTTCTTTTTTTATTCTTTAAATTTTATATTATTCAAACTAATACATGATGTTGGCACTTTAATGCTGGATTAAGCCAGCTTTCCTCTAGTGATGCAATCGGAACACTGTTGAACTAATAAAGGTGTGTAAATGGGCAAATAGAAGTCCCAAGTGAGTCTCTTTTTCTCTTCTAGACTTGTAGTGGTAGTAAAGAAACTACAGCTACAGCTATGACTGACGGCTGAGGGTTACCGAAACAGCCACGTAGGCTCGGAGTTCGTGATGATGTCGCTACCAAACCTGCACATGTGGCATCTTCTCCGAGACTTTTCTTTTGCAAAAGGCGACAAAAGGAAAGAGAGCAAGTTGTCAATTACGTAAAACCGATGGGCCCCTGATGTGACGTGGTAACCTTGGTGTCCCATAAATTAATTCCTCTTTTCTCTGGGTATTGATAGAACGACGGAGAGCGATCTGGTTTTAACTTTTAAGATAAGGAGAGGGTCTGAATGGATAGAAAATCAAAAGAAGCTGTTCTCGCCACGTCGTTGGATTGGATAATATCTGACGCCATGGTAATGGTAATGTTATCTCTTTCTCCTTTCTCTAGCGGAAAGATATTTTCTTACAGGGCTTTTTGTTTGTGCGTGGGCAAAAGAAAAGAAGGATTGTCGACGCGTAGCGCGTAACGAGATCCGAGGCGTAGAATAAATGAGGGTGATTGCTTAGGTGTCGAATTGATAGCCGTGACACGTCACGAAAATGACGTTCCCTCGCAGGACTGATCTGCTTTTTTAATTCAGTGCACTCATGGTATGTGAAACTCCGAATATAAGCGCGTGCGTTTATAAAAAAGCGCAAAACAAGAGCGGTTTGTTTTTTCCTCTTTTCCCTATTGGTTGCTTTTTCCACTGCGCAGTGAATTTGGGCCGAGCTAGTAGGTTGTTCTTTCTACTCCTCTTTTTTCTTTTGTTTTTCAATTTTGTTATTATTATTGTACAAAGTGGGGCCCGGGAACGTGACAACAAAGGCCAAGGGCGAGGAAATAATTTCCAGATAAGCACCTACCTAGCAAATTCTTGCGGGTCCCACGATTCTCGGAAGTTCCGTGATCCGGGCTCGAGTCACCGCCGCTTCACCGAGATGCTCCGCCGTCTGATTGGAATGAACCAACGATCCAGATGGTGCTCATCGATCAAAATCGCATTACCGAACCTTGTGGTTCGGTGCCAGCTTGGGCTTGTTTTCTCCTTGGTATCTGGGGCTTTTTGTTACTACTTTATTTTGAGGCATGACTAGGAGAGGGGTGCTTCAGTGTTTTGTTTTCTTTTAAGAAAATGAAAATAATTGCCACGTAAAAGTTTTGATCGAACGGCCAAATATTGTTCCTTACAGCAGATTGCATCCGTCAAATTCCATTGCCTTCGGTGGCATTATAGTGGGGACCACCGAGCCCATGGAAGATATACCGTAAGTTACCCTCACTCACCCCATATTTAATTAAGACCGTCCCCATTAAATAATAATATCACAAACAAGGAGAGGCTATATTTTAATATGAAAATCTAAAAGGAATAAATAATCAGAATCATGATTAAAATAACACCTATTGAATATCCAACGGACTTAACCTCGCCATGTCAGTCCTAGTCAATCGTATCCGTCAGATGGGTCCTGAAATGGAAGGCTGAGATCTGATAGAGCATGAAGCTGGAAAGATCATGGCCGTTGACTAGGCCTTGCAGTGGGTTTCATATAGCTGGAAAGATGAGAAAACGAGAGAGGGTCAGATAGAGAGGTGCAGAGATAAGTGAAAAGCTCTGTGTGCTGAAAGGATCAAATAGGTGCATGGTTTTCGGGTGATGGGAGATGAGAGGACTGAGAACAATCTAGCTGATTCGGTAAGTGAATAGAGAGGTAATTGATGGAACGAAGTAGAGACTCTAGGAGAGTCGCAAGCAATGGTTTATCTAGAAGAAGACATAGAAATAGCAGTATTAGAGACTCACCAGGTTTGTGATTTTTCACATCAGATCTAACTATTCTTAGATAAACTGCCTCTTTCTTTTTCCTTCTTTTTTTCTCTTAACAGCGAGTTTGTGTTTTCTGTGTCGCAGAGGATGATGGGCCGGTGGAGCTGCCGGAGGCCGTGAGGCGAAAGAAGGATCGAGATCGAGATCGAGATCGAGATCTAGAGCGGGAGAGGGACAGGGAAAGAGATAGAGATAGAGACAGAGATCGGCTGAACAGCCGGAGAAAGAGGCGGAGAGGAGATAGGTTGTTCCACGGGACCAATAGAGAGGATGGTGGAGATTATAGTTCTGAGGAGAGTGTTAATGAAGAGGAAGATGAGGAGGAGGAGGATGATGATGGAGGTCTCGGGAGTTCCATGAGGATGCTCCCACCCAATCCTTCTTCCTTCTTGAATAACCACAATCATCTTCATCATCATCGCAAAAATTTCCCCCCGCCGGCAAAAGTTTTCAAAGCGTCGCCGCCTCCTCCTACGGCTGCTACGGTGACGCCGTGGAAGGCTCCCGATGAGATGATTGCCGTGTCAGTGCCTAGAAAAGCTCGGTCAGGTAGAGAGGTGGAATTGAATTTTCTGTTATAGCTTAAAAGAGTTTGAGATTTTTCAGTGTGCGGATCGATCCTCCTTGGCTAATAAATTTATATTTCGCAGCATCTGCTAAGAGGTCTCATGATTGTTGGGCTTTAAATGGTGGAGTTGGTACGGAGCAAATTAACCGCCAAGCTTCTTCATCTCCCGTGAGATCCAGTGGTCCTTGCGTCACGACGGTGTTGGCTTCAGCTTCCGCGTCTCCGGCACCAGTCTCGCCGTCCTCTTCTAATGCTTCGGTTAAAAAGAAGATGGTTTGTGACTTTCCTTTGATACTTCACTTCTTTTTATTGATTTCTTGATGCGTTCGTTCAAATGAGTGAAAAATGTTTTTGCTTTTTGTAGAAGCCTAATGGTTCAAAGCAGAGACCGCCAAAATCGTCTTCAAAGTCTGCTTCCTCGACTCAAGACGAGATTGAGATGGAGATCGCCCAAGTGTTGTATGGACTGATGAATCAGCCTCAAGGACCTTCAAGGCAGGATACGATTGCAGGTGATGGCATGAAGTTTGATTCTTCAAAAGAAATGAGCAACCATAAACTCACTGCTGATGCCAAATCCCGAGTTTCGTCGCCGATCTCTAACTCCTCACCTCAGTCGTCTTCAATTCCTCTAACTAATTCTAGCTCTTTCGCTACTACTCCCATTTCTGCTATTGGTGAGTTTCCTTGGGCTGTGAAAAATCTCAAAACTCAACTCCTCCTCTTTGAACTTCTTCTCCAATGTTCTGTTCAGTTGCTGAGAAAATGGCGGAGTAAGATAGAAAATTTGGGATCAAATTTAGATTCCCATATTTTCAGTCCAATTCCCAGGTTCATGTCAACTTAACAGAACATAAACCGTTCCAGTTTTGGGGAGTTAACTGACGGGTTCTTTTGCCTTTTTGGTATCGGTGAAATCTCGTACAAATTTGCAGCGCCGAAGAGGAAAAGACCGCGACCAGTTAAGTACGAGGATGAGAGTCAATCAAATTTACCAGTTCGTAATAGCCCCATTTCGTCCACAACCAAGGCGGATTTGGATCTGCCACCACAAATCGATAAGTATTCTCCTAATGCAGAAAAGAATTCAACAAACCCAGTTGAAAATGGTGGAGTTTCATGCAAATTGTTGGTCAATCACTCAGCTTCTTCATCAGCAGAGTTGCAATTGCAGCCGGATTCTCTGAAGAAGGAGAACCTAAGTAGTTCTACTTTGTTATCGGATTTGAAGCAGGTGACTGAAGATTTAGAGACTAAAGATACAGCTTTGACCAAGCAGGAGCCACAGTCACCCAAGAAGGAATCTCCATCTAGGGTTGGGTTGGAAGATGATTGCGAAACCTTGGCACCCCCTAAACCGTAAGATAACATTCATTCAATTTCCTTCACTTTGATTCTCTTGTCGTAGGATGATATCCGATTCTCAATGGCTGGGAAATTGGTTTTGTTCTTTCACAGGAAAACTATGGTTTCTGAGAATGAAGGTCAGAGAGAAGAGAAGTTCCAGATAGATCTGATGGTGAGGATTTATGAAAACTCTATTTTGTTTTATTTTATTTCTTTCTTGAGCTTTTTTGTTTGTATCGGTTTTACAGGCTCCTCCTCCGTTGAGGTCATCTCCCGAAAGGGACAGCGAGATTGATTTTGTGGTTGTAGATTCTAAAGCAGTGGTCAGAGATGTTGAAACGGTGAGTGGGGACCACCAACACTGTTTTTCCTCACATAAGCTCTATTTTGGTAAAAGGTGTAGACTTGGGAATTAATTGTGGTGTGTTTATGATTGCTTTTGTTTGTGCGCACAGGCTACGATCAAAGAAAATGAGGAAGCAGTGAAAATTGGGAAGGAAGATATGAATGTGGAACTTGATGAGAAAAAGGCTAAAGTGGCAGCAACAGGAGAGGTTGAGTCTCTGAAGCCAATTGTTAATAATAAAGAGAGGAATATTGATCTCCAGCTGGATTCGGAGAAGAGTGACAGAAGTAGTGGTACTGTTACTGTTACTGTTTCTCGCAGTGGAGACAAGCCACAACAGAATATCCAGGAGCAACACCATCAACCCAATCTTGAGAAAAATGGTAATATTTACTTTTTTCTTCTTCTTCTCCTTCATCCTTCTCCCCCTTCTTTTGGGGATGACCCTACTTTTTGTGAATGGAAAATTTTTATTCTCTATTATTTTCACATTGATTTACTGTCATAAATTTGGTTTTTTTCAATCTTGCTTTCAGCTCAATCAAGCTCTTTGTCTTTGCCAATGTCTATGGCTGGCTGGCCCGGGCTTCCTCACATGGGGTACTGTAGTGTTGTCATGTTTTGTTGTGTTCATTATTAACTACGAATATTGAAAGTCGTACCCCAGTCCTTTAGATTCTCTCGGCTCAGAAAATGACGCTCTTCTAATCAAACAGATATATGGCACCTTTACAAGGAGTTGTATCCGTGGATGGAAGCTCTGTTGCATCTGCAGCTTTACAGGTTTGTCATTACATCGTCTTGTTGTTTATTACGCCTTCGAGTTTATTTTCAGGCTTTCTTCCAGTGGATTCTGACGTCTCAATTCCATTTTCTTCTCTCTCTCTCCAAAAACCTTGTGTAGCCTCCGCATTTGCTCGTTAACCAACCACGGCCAAAGAGGTGTGCCACCCATTGCTACATTGCGCGGAATATTCACTATCACCAACAATTTACAAGGATGAATCCATTTTGGCCAGCTGCGCCTGGTTCTGCCTTACAGCTTGGGGCAAAGGCCTCTAATTTGAATGCTGTTCCCCCAACAGAAACGCAAGCTGCTAAAGGATTAAATACTGTGCAGGATAAGGGGCAGGGTCTTCCTTCCCATTCAGGTAAAGACAAGAGTTATCAGGCTGCCAACATAATGGAAACAGGTCAGAGAAAACAGATCTTACTCCAGCAAGCTATACCGCCTGGAGCACCTAGTAATATCCTGGTATGATCCTTCACTTCAGATTTAAGTAGTATTTGTTGTGTAAGCAGTTAGTGATTTTCGGGTTTTTGTTGAATTTTAGCACGGTCCTGCTTTTATCTTCCCTTTGAGTCAACAACAGGCAGCAGCTACTAACTCTGTTCGGGCTAGTGCAAAATCGCCTCTAGCTGCAGGAGGGGCTACTTCAAGTGCATCTAATTCTGCCTCAGTCAATGCCAGTTCAACAGCAGTAGCTACTGGTCCATCAATGAGCTTCACCTACTCCAACATGCCTGGCAATGAAACTCAGTACTTAGCAATATTGCAGAATGGACCATACCCTATTCCTATTCCTGCAAATGTAGGGCCAGCGCCAGCTTATAGAGGGACACATCCTCAGCCTATGCCTTTCTTTAATGGGACCTTCTATTCTTCTCAAATTCTCCACCCTTCACAGCTTCAACAACAGCAACCACCTCCAACACAGTTGCAGCAAAGCCAACAAGGACACCAAAACCAAAGTATTTCTAGTGGTTCCTCATCATCTCAGAAGCATTTACAGAATCAAGTCAATCAGCAGAGGCCACATGGAAGTGTCACGAATGGAAGTAATGGGAACTTGCAGGGCTTTCCGACCACCAAAACTCAGACATCGCAATCATTGCAGCTTCAGCAGCGGCAGCAAGGCCAAAATGCCCCCCATCAGGCTCGGCTTGAGGGTGAATTAGGCAGTGAAGATAGCCCTTCAAGTGCTGATAGTCGAGTGCCTCGTGCAAGTATGAATATATATGGTCATAATTTCACAATCCCCATGCACCCGCCGAATTTTGCTATGATGCATCCAGCATCAGTTAGCACGAGTGGTGGTGCCAACAATGCTGGTGGCAATCCTAGTGAGAAGAAACAGCTGCAGCCTCAAGCTCACAGTACAAAGGCTGGGGTTGAACTTCTTCCTTCTCAGTCTTTTGCCATGTCATTTGCTTCCATTAATGGAGCTGCAACAGCTCCAGGCTTGGATATTTCATCCATCGCTCAAAAT
>JANIIA010000192.1:85463880-85476539 GCA_027478495.1 Erythroxylum alaternifolium | reverse complement strand
CGGACATCCAGTGATGTTATGTCAGTTGCTATGAATAGTACAACTACCTCTATGCACCAGCAACTGCAACGGAACCAGCAACAGTCACAGCACCAGCAGATGGTTCAGCTTCAGAAGCAGCACTTATTGGCACCTGCTGCTATTGCTTCTGCTAGAAGCAAGGCACCAACAACTAGTAGTGGAAGTGTTTATACAGACCACATATCTGCACCATCATCGATTGCTGGTAAATTCCCGAATGCGCTCTCTGGCTTTCCTCAAAGTCTCGTGCAGGGCAGCAGTAGCCCATCTCAATCACCTCATTGGAAAACTTCTATTAGGTCGTCCACATCCCAAGTACCTTCCCAATCTTTTGCTTCAACTTCACCATCTCTCAAAAACCTTTCCCAACAGCAAGGACGGACTCAACAAGGCCACACACAAATATCTTTTGCAACTAACTCAAAATCATCAGCGACTTCACAAGGCCAACCACCAGCCAATAGCAATCAATCCCCATCTCCTTCAATGGGAGTGGGCTCACCAACAACATCGTCTGTTTCTAAAGGTGCGGGTGGAAGCCCAAGGACAACTTCCACCTCTACAAGTAATAAAGCGGGGCAGGCTTCTTCACTATCATCTCAGCAGACTAAGACAAACTCTGTGCCAACACAGAAGTCATCCCCAGTTGGGGGAAGGAATATTCAATCAATCCTTGGTCATCCACATAATACTGTTCATTCATCTAGCTCAGGAGCTAAGCCACAATTACAGCAGCAGCAACATCAACAGGTACCAAAGCATGCATTGCAGCAAGCTCATATGCTGTATGCGAATGCATACATGCAAGCTCAATCTCAAGTTCAACGTGCTACTAATTTATCAAATACCTCTCCGCCTGCAAGTGGCTTTTATCTCCAAAGACACCATGAACAACAGCAGAAGCAACCACCAGGGTCATCAGGGGCGTCAACAGGAATCCTTTCCTTGGGTCCTGTAACACTTTCAAATACTAGCACCAGTGATCCTGCGAAGGCAGTTGTATCTGCTGCTGCAGCAGCTGGCAATATTAAAGGTGGTGCTGGTGGTGGCTTGCCTCCACAAGGTCTTGTTCATGCCCAATTTGCTGCTGCTACTGCACAGTCCTCCGGGAAGGTGCATCAGCTTCTGCCTGCTAGCTTTCCTTATGGACATGCTGTTCCAGCTGCAGTTCAGGTGAAACCTGCAGAACAGAAACAGCCAGCTGGGGACTAAAAATGTATAGCAGGCTGTTGAACCCCCAGTTGGGGGTGTGAAAGTACAAGAAGGTTGAAGAAGATCGGAAACTTTTGGAAGGCCTGCCAATGACAATGTCAGCACACTCAGGCTGAATGAGGAAGATCTGAAAGAACTGGGGAGGACTACTGAATGAAGGGTGCCGTTGTGCTGGAACCCGCAATTTTGGAGAAAGAAGTTGAACTAGTTGGGAAGGTATGCAAACGATTATGTGGAATGTCTTTTGCCCGCAAAATGTGTACCATTCTCTTGTATACTTTGTTTATAATCTGACTGGGTTAGTTGATTGTCAAGCCTCTAATTGGAAGGGGAAAAAGGAGGAGCATAATTGAGATCAGTTTTCATGGCATGGTGGGCTTGTGCACGGCATAATGTAAGGTTGTCAAACAAGTTATTGTTTTTGGTAGGGCTGAAAGGGAAAGGAGGTTGTATGATGGGAAACTAGGGAAGAGTTTTGTTTCTTTGTTATGGTTGCTAGTGATGGAGAGTACTCATACTCACTCAGATGTTAGAATTTTCTTTTTCCTATTATTCTTAGTGGGAGTCGAATTCCATTTTCTAGAACGAGCAAATACAGTTTTTTTTATCTTCTATCAAGAATATGAAAATCATATATGCACTCTGGCAAATATGAGAGTTGATGCTGAACTCTCTTCAAATTTTCCGGATCTTCTGTTTACTTAATCTCTTCTGGGTAGGCTATCTTGTGAACCCAAGTAATAAAATAGGACGAAAACTGAACCTTGGCTTCACATAATTACTGGGTATTATTGTATGCAGATACAGATATGGATTCTGTAATCACTTGGAGCAAAAGACAAAAGGTGACTTGGTGGGGATCTGACTAAAGTATCTCTAAATTTAGGTTAGGTATTTTAAGGTGGGGACCAAATGATCCCAACTTGGTATTGGTGTCCAATTTCGCTTTCTAGTTTGAGTGCAGAATCCAACTAACAAACAGGCAACTAATAGTTGACAAATCATCAAAGCCATTCCTAGCACGTGGCACTATTCTTCATTTAAAACAATAATCACAAAAGGCGAAAAGATGATGTATCTTCCTTTAGATAAGATATTAAATGTTGAAGACTTGATGGTCCCCAAGGACCCCAGCTCTTGCCCCTCCCTTCTCTTTATAAAATGTGTAGGGTTTAGTGTCTGATGATACTGACTTGTCACTAACACTGGTTTCACACACGTGTTCTGTTTTCCCCCACTTGTTCCTGTTCCTTCGTCTCATTAAAAATATCTTTTTATCAGTTTTTATATCGACAGCTGAACAGTTAGTTGATGAGTTCTTGGTAAATGTACGTGTTTGTTTCTTTAATCCTCCACCACCTTCCTACCAATTTTAGACAGGTCCCACAAAGTGGGTATCGTAATAATGTTGTTAAGACAGAGGAAGGAGGAGCCCATGCCATGCCATTGCCACTTTCCTCTAATGTAAACAAACCAGTTAGACAATGGAGGAGTACTTTTGTCCCCACCAAAATAGAGTCACTCCCCCCACCTCCTGAATCCTGACCCCACAATTTTATGATATTGTTCCTGTTAGGAGAAAGATAGGATAGGAGGGAAGTGTCCAATCTTGACTTGTATTATAAACTTTGAACTCCCACTAGTTTCCTCAGTTCCTTAGAATTCCTTAGGTGTCATTTGACTATAAAAAAATTGGAAAAACATAGTTGTTGAGGAAAAAAAAAACAGTAACTTACACCTGAAATAAATGTTTGGGAAAATTAAAATAGAAATGCTATGAAACAAAAAGGGAATGCTACTTGGGTAGGGTACAAGCATGACTACTACTTTTTTCACATACATGATTACATTAGATTTGAGAGTGCTCCGTGATTGACATAATGGCATGACCGAAAAAGAAAAAAGAGAAAAAGGCATTTGGTCATGAATGGACCCTTTGCCGTCTAAGTCATGTTTTGTGAGAGAGCTCATGACAATCAAAGGCCCGCGTAGCCCCGACGGACGTTCCAAAATTAAATGAGCAAGTGCCTCTAAAACTCCCTCAACTCAAAAGATTGTATAATCAAGTGCAAATTAAAGATATATCAAAATTTATAAATCTTAACTAAATTGAATATATAATTTATTTATTGTTAGGTTATTTAGCAATGTTTTCAAAGTCGAACCAAAAAATTAAACCGATAAAATAAGATATTTGAGGTTTAAAATTAAGCCATTATAAAAATTATTTGAAGACTGAATAAAATTGAAGAATTTAAAAAATTATTGAAAAATATTATCTTTACTTATTCAGAATTTTAAAGTTTAATTAAAAGAAGAGATTGTTAAATAAAATTAATTGATTTATTTTAGTTTATAAAAATTATTTAGGTTAAAAAATTTGATCGATTAATTAATAAATTTATCGATTTTTAAAATAAAATTATTAAACTAAGTCAAATAGAAAAATTAGAAAATAAACTAAAAAATTAATCTATTTAAAGTTTTAATTGTTAATATGAGTGGTCTAGCCCTGTTAAATTTTATGTCACAGTAAGTAGTGCAACATGTTGGAATTGCCAAATATTTGAAGGGCCTGACCATAAGTGATGGGACAACTTAACTCATGTGATAAAAGGTTATTTTCTTATGGGAAAATATATCTTGTAATGTTAGGGTATGTTTGGTTGGACGTAAGATTTATAATAAAATGAAATAAAATAAAATAAAATAAAATGGAATAGTTTATAATGAAATGGAATGTAAATGAAAATAATATTAAAAAAATTGTAATTTGGAAAGAATAGAAGGGTTCGTAATATAATATAGTGAAATGTTGTTTAAATGAAAGATTTATAATGTAATATATGTAAAATTGTTTATCATTTTACATTCCATCATAAACCTTCTAATTCGGAGATTTTTTATTTTTACTATTTAAGATAAAATGAGATATAACATGAGACTCTCATTTTTCATCTTATTTTATTTCATTTTATTATAAAACGTCTTTTTAAACGATAGGATAATATTACGTTCAATCTCATTTTATTAATAAACTCTTAACTAAAGGTAGTAGTTGAATAAGAGTAAATAACGTAGCAAAAGATAAAAAGCAAAATTTATGTCGCATCAAATGGAAATTAAATATGATATGTATCTATTCTTCATGCTTTTTGTGTCTTCGTATGTGCAACAACAGCCTCAGTCTGTACATATTCTAACTTCAACTGGACCTCGTTTTCAATCAAATAATTGTGAAAACAACCCTTAGTCCACTTCACTAGTAGTTTGTTGGACAATATTTTAATTAAATAAAATAAATTTAATTTCTTGTATAATATTTATTAATATAAACTTTTAGTTATTAAAATAAATAATTTAGAAATTAATTTTATTTAAAATTAACACACTTTTTATAATATTAAATCAATTTAATAAACTTGTTCTCCAATAAACACTTAAAATTTTATTTAAGTACCTTCGTATTTTAGTATATAAAATTAAGTACTTCTTTCATAAAGAAAAACACAACGTGTGCTACTCTTTTTATTATATTAATGTCTAATCTTAATAAATTATCGATAAGAAGCAGTTTATAAATAATACATAAATATAATATGAATATTTTAATTATAGTTAGTCGTAATTTTATTTACAATATATATTTACAAAAACTACAACCAACAAATTAAATACAAAACATAAGCCAATAATAGAAATAGTTATGCTAAATATTTGGAAAAATATTTATTGAAGTGGGTGACTTACCATTTTTGTTTGCTTGGTTATGATTTTTCAGATAAATAAAATAGTTTCTATATATAGTAAAAGGACAAAATGATTGAATGCCAAATTTCTAGGATTAAATGAAGTCAAACTTCAAGCACCTATACATATATATATTACATGATTATGTCTTAAGACAACGACTTTGGATCCAACCTAAATAATAAGTAATAATTAGTTAATTATCTTCTCCATTAGACATATGTCAAATTTCATGTAATCAATTATTGTTTCAATAGTCATTGCATTCATTTTGGTGAAGGCCTTCTTTCTCTATAATAGTCGTAAGGGGCATGTGGGATTCAATTTTAATATAAAATCATGTTATGGACTTCAAAGCCCTGCAATTAATGTACAGTGGGAGTGAAAGTTAACTTTTGACGTTTGTTCTCTTAAAGTTCCTATCAATTAATATCAGAGTTGATCTTGGAGTGGTGACCTACGGAGTAATAACCTAAGAGTGTCAGCCGTGATCAACGTGACCGTGATCAAGAAAAATCTCAAAATAGTAGCCCATAAAGTGGTAACCTGAAAGTGTTAGCCGTGACTAATATGGCCGTGACCAACAAAAACGTTGGTCCTTATGAAGAGACGAATGTTACGGTTTGATTCAATTGCAAGGTATGAGACTTAAATACCACATTGATTAAATACAAAGTTAATGTAAAAATTATAAGGACTTTAAACTTTTCACCCTCATAAGCTAGCTTTTGAGATGTAGCTCTCCTAAAGTCCTTATCAGTGGACAGCCATGTTCAGGAAAACTATTGAATCCCTAAGCAGGAAAATTATAGATGCCATATAAGTTGAGCAAAGATATCATCAGGACATTCAGTCAAAGGATAATTGGTCTTTGCATTGCAAAGGATATAAATAAGCTTCCAACTCCCATTAATATGGTCGGTACTTGGCAGTGCAAATGAAAACTACCCAAATAATGCTTTACCCCAGAATGACACAGGACACCAAATTCCTATTTCTATACATTCTTCTAAAATGGGGGCTTCCCTGATGTGGTCAAATTTTGGGGTAATAGGTCGAGATAAAAGAAGAAGATGGTACTTTTTGACTTCCTTGATTTTAAATAATTGTAACACCGGGAAAAAAAATGAGGAGTTAAATGCATAACAGTGCTTGTTTAAGTGAGACACCTAATCCAAATGTGTAGAAGCTGATCTATTATTTGTCAAAGCAGCTAGTTCTTCGTCTTGCTGTTTCTTCAGATATCTCTTTGCTGTTGCAGTCACAATTGTCATAAAGAAATTTAAAAGCATGAGCCATACCACAGAATTCCAGACTGCAGCAAATGAGAAATCCCAATTTTTCACCTAGAATTGGAAGAACATAGCATATGTATAAGCTCATATGAACGTTAAAAATGACATAGAACAGGACTATTCAAGCCCAGTATTTAATGCAGAGAAGATGAAAGCCACTTAAGAGCATTCAATATATTACCTTCGCAGGCGAGGGTGTCTGAGGCGCCAGTGCCATGTATTTTTGTTTGAGCGAGTGGAGTTTGGCAGTGAGGCCAGGCAGAGCGGAAGCAAAGCCAGGAATAAAGCTGAGAACCCATATCAACTCATTCTCTATCCAATTAAGGAGTTGATTGTTGCAAACAGAGATAATAAAAACTGTCTGTATGAAAAAAATAAAGGAACAAGTAAATCAGAAAGTGGACATACATAGCACTCCAAACTCAAGTGAAGTATACATCCTCCACATGCATTGTAGAAGTCTGCCCTTAGAGCTCATTTTTCCAATCATTTAATGTGAATAAAAGCATAAAATGGAATAAAAATTGTTCCATACAGTAAATCATGCACACATTAAAAAAATAAATAAAGGAATGTTGCTTAAAGTAAAGAGAAAATAGAACTTCTATGCAGTATGGTCAAATAGGTACCATGCACTTGGTCTTAAGAGTCCAAGATCACAAGGGTATTAACACAATTAACACATACCTGTATGTGAGTTTTAATGATTGCCTTCCCGATCAAAGTTGCAAGGAAAAACTTCCAAAACGGAATACCAAATTGTCCACACATAATGCCAGCAAGATCAAAAAGAGGATTTGGCACCTAAACAATAGAAGTTAACAGCGGTTCCTTTTCAGTAAATGAAGACACTAGTAACAGACAACAAACTAAAGTCAACTTTTATGCAACAAGCCTAGCTTATAACTTTCATGTAATGTCCCAATGAAGTCAACATCATAAATGAAGCATATCATGCAAATTGCAGAAGAATTTCATACCCAAGAAATCATAGTTTGAATAGACTATCAATGAAGCAAAGCTGCCCATGTCAAACTAATAAAGTGCTTTGCACATGTGAGCTTTTAACAACAGTGCTATTACTTCAGAACGACTGATGTAATCGGCCACATAAGATAATTGAACATAGTGATTGAAAGATCAAGGCTTGCACTTGCTTACAAAATGCACATGTTGAAATATTGAGAGGCCAAGTTGACCATCTATGTATACACTTCTATACATGACAAAGAAAACTATTTTAATGGGTTAGGGAGATGGAAAAGACTAAAATAGTCAATCAAGGAAGTATTAAAGAAAGAATTAGTAGATTTATTATCAAAAAAGTTAAGAGACAGAGATAGAGGGAATTGAAAGTTCTACATATATGGCAGACGTCAAACTAACCGAGGCAAGCACTAGAATTGTAAAGAAGTTCAAATATTGCGAGTGTGTGAGAAACAAGCGTTTGATTGATGTTAGGTGAGTAGCTAAGAATCCATTATCTTTAGCTGAGGCGGCATCCAATTCTTGCATGGCATCCAATTTGCTACCTGACATACTTGCTATATAAATGAAATGTTAGTATACCAAAAAAAAAAAATTCAGAGTAGGAATATAATTTCAGATGCAATACCCGCTATAATCCAGAGCAGGAAAAGGAGAAATCGGAGACCAAATTCAAGCCCATATAGTAGGCATAACAGATACAGTAACATTGCAATGATTCTACTATCTAATTCACTCATCCAAAGCATTGCTATAGAAGTATAGAAACACCCAAAGAAATAAATTTCATTTGAAACCAGAGCATTATCTCACTTTTATAGTAAAGAATGTATATTAAGTGCTCGATAGCGTTCTGCTCCTGTCTCTAAGCCACCAACCTATGCTGCTATGTAATTCTAAATTTACCAAGTATAGATTCATGTGGATATATTAATATTATGAACAGCCGGAACTGAAATGGAGCATCTAACTTCATTAATAGTTTACTGTTAAGTTACTGGAAACCAAAGCAAGTTTAGCAACAACAAGACAAAAGCATATACAGTCTGTGACATGAATCGTCTCCATAAATCAATATTATAACATCAAGCAACTCGTTCATGCATATCATGTGAATCCCGAAAATAAATTGTGTGAACCTTTTCAATCCTAGAAAGAATTTTTTCCATGCCTTAATGTACTTAATTTTCAGATTCCCAATATCATAAAGCTTATGTCACAGCCTATGTTGGGTGCTCACCAGCTCTTGAGATAAAATAAGGAGGAAGCTCCCCAAGTGCAGTCCCAACACCCCAGAGAATAGCCTCCATCTGGACCTGTGGCAATATGCTGATTAGAGGAACCCGCAAACCATTTGAAAATGGAAATAGTGGTTCCCCAAATTCATGGCACTCTTTGTCAAGCCAGGAAGGAACTCTTTTCAACTGTATTGTATCATATGGAGCATTTTTTAAATCAACTCGGCCACACGTCATTGCTTTAATTGTGAATAAGGCAATATGGGGACCAAGATAAAGGACAAAAGTGTGTAGTCCAGAACCTGGAACGAAATATACGAACAGAAGGACCTTTAGATGAGATATAGCAGTCTGAAACTCTGTGTATTCACTACATATAATAAGTAGAGAAATGTGATCAAACACCACTGTTTGCCATCTATATAAACAGTGGTTTGTTCCGATGTCTGAAAAACAGTTCTACTAATAAAGCAGTTAAATGGGCAAAAAAAGATTATAATAAAAACTGAATCAGAAAGCACAAGATAACAAGTATAAATTTGTAACTTGAGATTACTAAACTGTATAATTGATGACGTCCAAAGCCCCTGATCCAACTACAAACTTGAATGAATATAGAAGAGCAAATAACATAAAGCTGAAATGGCTACAAAAATCCATCTTAAATGAAAGCCAAGTTTGGAAAATAAGCATAAATAAATTGAAAATAATAAGATACTTAAAAATGGTAATAGTATTAGGAGAACAGAAAAAGATCCAAATTAGTACTTCTTGCAGTACTAAAAGACCTTCTGATAAAAAAGAACTATAAATGAAACAAAAACCGCCCCTAAGTTTAATAATACAACAATTACGAATACTAGTACAAGAATTGGAACTCTAGATCTTATCTAACTAAAGTTCTCATACCGAGACCAATTGAAGATGCAACACCAAGAGCAGTCCACCACAATGCAAATCTCAAGTAATGAGAAAGCTCCTCAAGATGCTGCAGAAACATACCAGAAAAGTTGTGAATATCAGAAGATAGGCTCTTAAGTAATTGACGAAAGCATGCAAGAAGCTGAACCAAAAACGGTCCATATGTAACTCTTATTCAGATTCAGAGACAAGGCACGTAACTAAATACTTGAACTTCCAGTTATAGCTAGCATGCCAACAGCATACAAATAAATCATAAAAAATGCGCGTAAATAATAAGTTCCATTAGCCAAATGTAAAACTATACTTTACACCACCAAGCATACCTTTTCATGAGGCCCATCAATGGTCACAACCAGAATTGCAATTGCTCCTATTGCAGTACTTAAAAGCATCAACAAACCACCTTTTTCCAAAAGATACAATACACAACGCTTAAAGTACTGAATCATAGCCAAAACAAAGAACTTCAATGTTTTGAAAGGTTGTGTTGTTAATGTCAGATTTTCCAGTTCCTGTTGATTCCTTTCACGAATACCTGAAAGGAGACACAATTCTGTCAGGCTAATCAACTTCAATAAATCATATAATAATTTCCTAAGAAGTGTGCATTGAAAGAATAACGTGCCACAAGGAGATCAAGCTTTATCCAGAATGCAAAAAAGACTTCTGGGTACATATTACCGTTAAAAATCGGACGAAGGAAAAGGAAAAGAAGTAGATATCTAGAATATAATCTAACAGCCACTGTTGTCTTACTATGAAGCAGGTTCTAACTGTGATCAATGACTCTCCACATTACATGGCAAGCATCAGAAAAATCAATGCTACCTCCATGCCTGGCTAATATCATCTATCATTGCATGTTCTTGTCTTACCCATTTTAATTTCAAAACCATGTAATGGTCTCCAGTCTTAATCTAATCATGCGCAACTCACTGTCACCAATTTTCAAATTAAGCAGTTGTTAAAAGTGTCAATGGCCCTTATCCAGCAAATCCTAGACGCTGACCTTATATGCAAAAAAATCACACTCGAAACTTAATCAGAAAACAAACTCAACCAGCTAACGGGCTCAAGCATAAATCCATTTCACAACATAATTGCTAAACCAGGGAAAGCTTGATGGTTGACTCGGCACAAGTTAGCTAAGGATGAAATTAAACCAATTCTTTTCCAGTATGGTAATAGAGAGTCAACCTTAACAGCAATAGATAACTCTCAAACTCAACATATGTTGATCTGAAACCAAATAACGTCCCAAATTCCCAGAAAATAATAAATATTCCAACCCATCTTCAGATCCGAACGTGTAAACCAAAAGAAACCCCAAATCCATTTCACATCATTTAACTCCAATAAAAGTAAATCAAGTCAACATTTAAGAATTACAATACTGAAGGGTTAAGCAAATTCAAAATTAGTTTCAAACAGTAATATCATAACAAGAAAAATGGAAGGAGAAAGCTTACGTGCGATTGGCAGGTCCATGTTTTGAGAAGAAGAGGTCGATCTATTACCGGACCCCATTACCATGACATACTACAGAAAGAAATTTAAAAAAAAAAACGATTTTTACTTTATAAGCAGCTCTAATCCTAAATCTGAAAATGGGTATTAACCAAAAAGGAAATGGATACGTGGGTTTTCGGTAGAATTGTGAAAGAGGTTATAAATCAAAGCAGAAGCTTTGGATATGTAGCCGCTTCAAGTTTCTTATTAGGTTAAATTAGAAGGGAAATGGAGATCCAAAAGATACCAAAAGAGAAGCCAAAAAAACTGAGAGAATAAGGAAGGCAAGTTTGCGTGTTTATCTCTCGAGCTTTTCTCGCTCTCTCTGAGGCTGTTAGACAGAGAGTCCTTTCTGCACTCTCTTCAACCTTTACCAAGTACCATTTTAGATTTCTTGCTTTTGTGCTCTCTCTCTTTGGTTTTATTGTATTATTAAAAGTTAAAACTCGAAAGAAGAAAAAGATTTCAATAGCATTTTATTCTTGAAAGAAATGCAGTGAGAATCAAACCGGACATTAGGATTGGATACTTAGATAAGTATTATATTAGAATTTTTAATATGGGTAAGATATAAAGTTTGTTAATAAAAATTAGGCTTGAATCAACTATTACTAAAATGACTAAAATTAATTACTTGAATTTAGTTTAAATTCGACTAAAACTAATTTTAATTCAGAATTTGAATTTTGACAATAATGTTTTTTTTTCTTATTATTCCTTTTATTGGTTTCAAGTGTATCTGTACCTGCAAATTGCTTCTTTTGGTTGAGACACACATTGGCTAAAAGATGCAAAGCAACCATTTACGAAGGGAATCGTGATTTCCATTCTATATTCTCTATTCGTGTTTCATGGTCCATATTTATTGTTCATATTTCGCACTCACTCTATTTAGACATTATTCGAGATGTCGTTACCAACCAAAACAAAAGCTGTCCTGAAAGAAGGGGAGTGTTTTGAGAAACCAAATAATGAAAAATTAGAACATAGGTAATAGCAAACATGGTTGATGAAATGACCCTTTATAGGAAATGCATTCTAAGTGTTAGGAAATTATACGAGGATTACTATAACTTTGTACCAAATTTATGGATAAACATAGTTTAAGTATAAGTAAATGAAAAGGATTAAATCTTTAAAAAAGGAAAAAAAATAATAATATCAAATTTGATTTAAATTTGATTTAATTTTTAAACATACTTAATTTTGATTTTCTTATTTTAAAAATAATCTGAATTGCATATAAAAGAATATACGAAATATACATTTTCCTTCATCTTTTTAAAGACCATAGAGCACAAATTAGGGGTCAAAACTTCCCCGTATTGTAAGCAACCTCCAATCCAATCCAATTGAAGGGTCGGCGTGCAAGTCAAGGCTTCTTCATTGTTCAAACTTCCAAGCCACCCAATTTGAAATTTCTTCTGTGCGATCCCTCTAAGCACACTATGTTGCCATGGCGTTCCTGTTACAGTCAACGTCAACTATATAATATTTTACACGCGATGATGTTCTCTAACCCCGCAAAAGTTCTGTCCTTCGTCCTGTTTGCTTGCTGTTCTCACCCATTTTCGTTCCGTCTTCAGAGGACAAGGACAGAAATTTTTGTTCCTTTCAAAACTGAGGTACAAAAATTCTTGTCCGACGGACAAGATCAAGAAAAGACGAAAATAGCCTCATGTAACGTCTGAAACTTAAAACAAACAATATTTTAATTAATTAA
>JANIIA010000192.1:85440891-85451084 GCA_027478495.1 Erythroxylum alaternifolium | reverse complement strand
AAAGAGAAACTCCTGAGTGGACTTCAGATAAGGAGCCACGCGCAGCATTTGAAAGATTTGGAAACAAGCTGATAGATATAGAGAACAGAATATTGGATATGAACAACGAGAAGAGATGGAAGAACCGAGTTGGACCTGTAAAGGTGCCTTACACCTTGCTGTTTCCAAACACTTCAGATTACTACAAGGAAGGAGGACTCACTGGCGGAGGCATACCCAACAGTATATCAATCTAAAGATGTGTTCTTGTGTCCTAATTTTGAAGCAATTGCATAGAACATTCTTAGATATGAGCAGTAATGTGAATTAAGGAATGGTTGTACTTCTTTTATTCCTACGATTTTGTATCAAATGTCATTGTATAAAGTTTTATTCGTCTGACTTGTGAATTATGAATTGCACTCATAACGAGTTTAATTTTCATTAATTAGATTTATAAATTAAATTAAATTATCATTAATTAATTGAGGTGTGATATTTTGTTATTTATAATAGAAGATTATAAGAAGAAGTATTTTAAAAATTGGCCCAAACGGATAAAGGAAAGATTAAAAAGAATATTGACCAAGAAAGAGATACGTTCAGAGAAAGATAGAGGGATGTGAGGACATGGTAAGGATAGATATCGAACTCAGACATTTTAATTGGTTCAACGCCCTATCACCTTATCCATCCAAAAATCGCCCCACATGCACTTAACAGCCACAGACCAAGCATACAATTTTCTATAGCCAATCTCTGATCTTCGATTCTCCGTGGCAATGGCAGCTCAAGCTTCTATCTTCACCCCAACCGGTCTTTCCACTCCTCAATCAAGTAACCACGCAATTGTGCCATGGAACCAATATTCGTTTATGTCATTTAAGCCACAAAAACACACCTCGGCACAAAGAATCTTCAAGGTCTCTGCTGTCGAGGGAAAGGTGGAGGCACCCGCAAAGGAGGCTCCAGTAGGCTTCACTCCGCCGCAGTTAGACCCGAGCACTCCATCGCCGATATTCGGTGGCAGCACTGGTGGGTTGTTGAGGAAGGCTCAAGTAGAGGAGTTTTACGTGATCACATGGGAGTCTCCTAAAGAACAGATCTTCGAAATGCCTACTGGTGGCGCAGCCATCATGAGGCAAGGACCCAACTTGCTCAAGTTGGCTAGGAAGGAACAGTGCTTAGCACTTGGAACTAGGCTTAGATCCAAGTACAAGATCAAGTACCAGTTCTACAGGGTGTTCCCTAATGGCGAGGTTCAGTATTTGCACCCGAAAGACGGAGTTTACCCTGAGAAGGTGAATCCAGGGCGTCAGGGTGTTGGTCTGAACTTCAGGTCCATCGGTAAGAACGTGAACCCTATCGAGGTCAAGTTCACTGGAAAGCAAGTTTATGACCTGTAAGGTGAGTGACCATTAATTGACTGTTTGTGTGTATGAACCTTATAATTATTATTGCTGCCTTGTTACTGTATTTTTATTTTTATTTTTGTGAAAATTAATCAACCTCGTTAAACTGAATCATCTTTACAAAATAGAGAAATAAAGAAAAAAGTTTAGGAGAAACCAAATTCCCAAAAAAGATACAATCAGGGTGAAAATAAGATACTCTAACAAGATAGTGAACAACTTTATTCGTAGATCGTTTAATAAACACTACAGAGACTTGAGGTAAAGATGCTAACAAATCCTTACAATCATTGATCACACTGTCAAAAGGAGATAACATACGAATGGAGCTGTTGAGAGCTTTAACAACTACCAAGCAGTCCGTCTCCA
The DNA here is from genome assembly GCA_027478495.1 of Erythroxylum alaternifolium. NCBI lineage: Eukaryota > Viridiplantae > Streptophyta > Magnoliopsida > Malpighiales > Erythroxylaceae > Erythroxylum > Erythroxylum alaternifolium. The sequence continues at coordinate 85,449,324 of JANIIA010000192.1, read as the reverse complement.
CAAGCACCCTCTCCTAAGTTCTCTCTTTTAACCAGCTAAGCACCTACTTCACTTCAATAGCTTAAGGAGCATAGCATCCCACCCTAAAGACTTGTTGGGCCTTCAATAAAGTTGCAGCGTGATCCCTTGCAACAAAGCCGAAACCAAACTACTTCTCAGCTTCAAACACAGCCCCATCTACATTCATCTTGACTTGATTAACTTCTGGTCTGCACCACAACTCCTTTACCGTATTGTTACTGACAAAGCTCACTAAAGATTCCAGTGAGTTTTCTTGAGCTTTCTGCCATTGTTCAAGGCCAATCCTTATTAATGAGATGATCAAATCAATAGAAGGAGAAATTTGTTGCCAAACTAAATCATTCATGGCTTTCCAAATCTGCCAACAAATCATACAATCTTCCTCAATTACCTTCTATGAGTCATGCTTAAATAGGTCCTCCAACTAATCAACAAAATCATCCCACACACTCGTCCCTCAACCTCTCCAAATTTTTTGCCAAATACTATTCGAAAAAGAACAATTGACTATACAATGTAGAATAGTTTCAGAAGAATGGATACAAAAAAGACAATCCAGACTAACTCCAACATGCTTCGAAACAAGCTGCACATGAATGGGGACACAGCCTGTACATGCATGCCATAAAAAAATTTTAGAATTAGGTGGGATCTTCAAATTCCATAGCTTTCGCCAAAATCCAGAATTGTTCTCTTCCCTCTTATTGCCCTTTATTTTTTGCAATAATTTTATAGACATTCTGGACTGAATATATACTAGACTATTCTTTAAACCAATACCACTCGTTCCTTACAGTTGAGTTACTAAGAGGGATATTCAATATTAGATTAGTATCTCTAGCCTCAAATAGGTCACACACCAAATCATGATCCCACTCTGTTCTCCCTGGGACCATTAGTTGTTGCACGAAGGCTCTTTTAAGAGTTTGGTTACGAGTCACAACATAAGGATCAACCTCCTGAGGTAACCAAGGCTCATTGCAAATCTAAACACTACTCCTTGGCCCAATTCTCCACCCACATCCCATCCGAATCACCTGTAATGCCTCTTTCATTGCAAATCTAAACACTACTCCTTGGCCCAATTCTCCACCCACATCCCATCCGAATCACCTGTAATGCCTCCCAAATACTCTGCCATACATAACTCGGATTAGACCTCAATTCACCTTTAAGAACCGAGTCGTTAGGATAATATCTTGCTTTATAAATTCGACCGACCAAATTCTCAGGCATAGTAAGCGATCGGCAACCTTGCTTGCCTAAGAGAGCAAGATTAAAATCCCTCAAATCTGGAAAACCCATGCCACCTAACCCCTTTGTACGAGTCATTCTATCCCAACACATTCAACTTATCCCCCTTTTATTAGAAGAAGAATTCCACCAAAATGCAGTCATCAGACGCTCAATATTTTCACACATCCCTTTCGGTAATAAGAAAACTCCCATAGCATAAGAAGGCAACGATTGAACAACAGTTTTAATTAAAATTTCCTTCCCTACTTGCGAAAGGAGACGCCCATTCTAGCTTTGAATCCTTTTCCGTATATGATCTTTCAAAAATCCCAAAATAACTTATTTATTCCTCCCCATTATGTTTATAAGTCCCAGATAAGTACTATCATCAGTCGCCTCACCAACTCCCAACACATTACAAGTTGCTATCCAATTATGACTGGCCACATTGTACTAAAAAATAAAGAAGACTTGTTATAATTTTATCTTTTGGACTGAAGCCCTCTCAAACACATGAAGCAAATCCAACAAGTGAGAAGCCTCCACCTCGGTAGCTTTACAAAACAAATAGCTGTCATTTGCAAATAACATATTCGAAATACTAGGAGCCCCCCTCGTCGCCTTACAACGATGAATCCGCTCTCACATCTCATATTGCCTAATAATCACAAACAACCCCTCAACACACATAATAAACAGGTAACGCGATATTGGATCCCCCTGACGAATACCTCTAAAAGGAACAACAAGACTAAAGTCATTACCACCATAAGTAATAGTATACCGAACTGTAGTAATACACTTGGTCACTAAATGGATTCAACTATCAAAGAACCCTTCTCTCCATTACCGCTTGTAGATAGGGCCATTCAAGTCTATTATAGGCCTTACTCATGCCCAATTTCGCAACCATAAAGCCGGTCTTTTCAATAATCTTCCTCTTCAAGTAATGCATTACCTTAAATGGTACCAAAATATTATCTTAAATAAGTCTTCCTGGTATAAACACACTCTAAGACTCAGAAATAATGTGCCCAAGTAGGACCTTCAATATATTAGTAAGCACCTTAGAAATAACCTTATACAAAACATTACATAAGGCGATTGGTCTCAAATCCCCCACTATTTCTGAGGTATTCTTCTTCAGAATTAATACCAAATTAGTTTCATTCAAACCATCCGAAAGCATGCCAAATTGAAAATAATTCTGAGCCAAACTTACCACATTCCTTTTGACAATATGCCAAAATTTTTGGTAAACCCCAGCGTCATTCAATCTGGTCCCGAAGATTTATCTGGATACATGTGAAATAGTGCCGCACGAACCTCAACCTCTTCCACTGGCTGAGCAACTCCATACTCTGCTCAAGAGTCATAGAAGGATGAATACAACTCACCACATCATCACAAACTGTGTTAGAAGCAGCAAATAAATTCCTGAAATAATCTTTCCATCAACGTGCTCAAACTCGAGTCCTTATCAACCCACACGCCATCCTCTCTCTTCAATCTGATCACTCACTTTTGACAACGTCTAGCACTAGCTATAGCATGAAAGTAGCAACTACTTTTATCCCTAGCCTTTACCCATAGCTGCTTTGAACGTTGCCTCCAATACACCTTTTGTTGAGACATTATCTCAAACAATTGCTGCCCAACTTGATTATACCTTCGAATCCCTTCACTGCCCCGCTGACCTTTCAAACCATGAAGAAGCTTCTTACAATCACCAATTCTCTGCTTGAAATTTTCCGTAAATTCTTGACCCTATCTAGTCAATTTTTCGCCACACAAACGAATCTTCTCATGAATTTTTAGGTTAGGATTCGCCTCCTAACAATCATGTACCAGCTGCTGGCATAACGACTCCCGTAACTAGAAATTTTCATACCTGAATTTCTTCCTGGCAGTTTGAATCACATTTCCAAATTGCTGAGTTATCGGATCTTCACGAAGCTCTAAAGGAAACAAATCTTGGGTAGATTAATGTTGATGTGATTGAATCCTACGAATAAATATATTTTTAATTTTAAAACATTAATTATAATGAGTCTGGTTCGTACGTAGTTGGCTTGATTCAAATCCTTAGACCAACTTATTATCATCCCTACTTGAGATTAAGACGTCTCTAAACTAGAGTTAATGTGAAATGCAATTGACTGGAAGGAGTTAGAGCCTCATTGGGCTTCTACTTTTGTTGGTCTTCAAGGCCTATTAAGGATATCAAAATCTAGTCCAAAAGTGAGTTGATGGGACAACCTCTCTTTAAATTAAAATTTTAAAAATATTTATATTTTATTTTTAATTTACAATAATTTTAAAATTTTCATAATGTTATTTTATTATTTAAATAATTATATTTTTAATTATAAATAATGTTATTTTATTATTTAAATAATGTTATTTTAAAGTGGGAATTAAAGTCTCCTGAACAATATTATCCTGTTTTTGGGTTCCATAAAGGCTTTTGGGTGGTTTTCGAAGCCACAAAAGAAACTCCAACAAGGCTTTGGTAATTTGAGGAATGGGCTGGGGGTTGCCTTGCCAGTTGCTAGACGCTACGGGTATTTTACGTAATATTTTAAAAATTGGATCGGTAATTAAACCAATAATATAAGATTTAAAAAATTAATCAATGTAAAATTTTCACAAAGTTATTTAAAAATTGAAAATTAAAAAATTTGAGAAATAATTAAAAAAGATTATCCTTAATTATTAAAAATTAATTAAAAATACTGTTAAATAAAAATTAATTAATTTATTTTAATTCATAAAAATTGATTAATTTATAAAAACTATTTAATTTTTAATAATAAAAATTATTTTACCTCATTATTTAAATCATTTAAAAATTAATAAGTTTGTTTTTTAGTATTTTTACGAAAAGAATATTTTCATGATTTGAAAGGAGTGATACTATGATCACAAAGAGCGATTTCGTTACTTCGAGATTTATCGTGTTAATGATTGAAATAAGTATTATTTAACTTGTCGAATGTACTGAGATTTGAAACAACAATGATTCATCTAAGCATGCTTGTAATTTTACTTTGGCCAGTTGTTAAATAATTAATTGATTTTCTTACTTTTAGAACTCAATTACAACCATCGTAACGCCAGCATAGATGATAGAACAGTCACCGATGTGATTGGTCTCAAGTCCTTATCTCGTTGACGTCCACTTACGAGGACAATCACAATCAAAAGTTAGATTAAAGAGGATTATTAGTTAAATTGATGTGATGGCCACTACAGCTTAGAGCAGAGTGCAGCTGCACAAGCTCAAGCGTGGGTCACGCTTAACTTTTGTCCTCGTGCAATCAGTTAAGACATGTCACTACATTAGGTCCGTGGTGGACATCGCTGTCTAATTACTCTTTTGGGTGACAACCAACCAAATACACGACGACGTTTTTTTTGTTCTCGTTGTTATAGAGCTGTGTCAAATAATGCAAGAAGCTTCTCGACTTACAAGGGCATAAAATTCAGATAAATTATGCTTTTAAATTAAAAGTAATTTAATTAAACAATTTTTTATATATAAAGAAAGGGTTGGAAATTATCGAGCATTATTGGCAACTGGTGTTGAAAATTATAAGATCTACACTTTTTTTATTATATGATACACATTATTTACCATATACACATTTGATGATGACGCAAATCCAAACATGATGATTATGTACACAAACTGCCCAATCAAAATCCCTTGTACTAAAGTCCAGGGTCTTGAGAGTGATGATTTGATTAGGCTCCAACAGGCGTGGTTTTCAGAACAGAGTCAATATCGCTCCCGGTGCGGTTGATTCTTTGGTCGCCGCCGTGAGCTCCGTTGACGACCCAGATCTCTGGAATCACTTGGGCTAGGTGGTTGATGTTCTCCAAGGCATAGTCTGATTCTTTGCTTTTCACCGCCTTCCCAACCTATGTTTCCAAGAGTATTAACTTAATTGTAAAGAGAGTACACAATCTACCAAATTATTACCATAATTCAAATGTTTTTTCTACTAGTTTTATATTAATAATACTTTTAAAATATAAGGACTAAAATTAAAAAATGTTATATTACATATGATAACCAATAGGCTAAAAGAGTAATTAAGCCATAACGTTTATCCTAAAATTTGAGTTAGAATATATCGTTTTTATCTTTTGCAAAATGTTCAAAATGAACCATAATATTTTAAAAACGTTAAAAACAACCCATAATTAAGGACTATTTTAAACATTTTCTAAATATTGAGGTTTATTTTAAAGTTTCGTAAAGTTTATGCCTCATTTTGAATAGTCTAAAACTTTAGGATAACACTCAAATTTAAGTGTAAATCTATGATTAGTAATAATTGATGTGCTTTTATTGATTTGACTTGCCAATGTAAAAGGCAATGAATCCTAGAAATTTACCAGGACAGTGTAGAGGCCGAGAGCTTTTCCGGCTGCGACATTTCGAACGTTGTCGTCCAAAAACAACTGCAACCAGAGAACCGTGTTTTACTACACAAACCGTTTGCTCAAAAAGTCTTAAGAAAACTATGACATTTCTCTTGTAAAGTTGGACAAGAAAAGTCACAAAACCATGTTGAAAATTAGATTATAGTATGAGATTGATGACCATACGGTGCGGCGAGGATCAACGCCAGCTACTTGGAGGGCGATTCTCATGGCGTCCATTGATGGTTTTAGGAGCACAGGGTATTCATCAGGACGAGTTGATTTTGAGAGGTTGGGGTTCATCGTCTCGAAACATACGATTTGCTCAAAGCAGTCTTTTACTCCTAATCTTTCTAAGGCTTTGATAGCGTGATTTCTGTCGGAGTTGGTGAATATCTGGAAACACAAGAATTTAATCAGTGGGTTACGTAGGAACAGGATCAAACGACCTGGCTTCAAACTTACGATTTTTCTCTGATTAATGTTCCGTAAGAGGTTGCGTAGCTGGGGATTTGGCTTGATCACATCGTAAGGTAACTTTCCGTGCACGAAACTGTAGATATTCATAGGAGACGAAAGGAGAAAATCATTGATGGTTGAAGAAATTGTGTTCACGTAGCAGACCAGAGGAATCGATTGAAGGGTATGAACACAAACCTGTGGTAATCATCGGCGTCGATATCATAACCAAGTGCCTGGAATGAGACGTTTCAGAATCAATCTCATAAAACACTAAATGAATAAGCTTGTAGGGTTAGTAGTAATTACTCGCAAACCGGCAAGAGAACTGCCATAGGTCTTGAAGAGCTCGACTCGGAGACTTGGAGCTTTGCTCTCTGTAAATCCACATTTCTCAACGAGAAAATCTGATGGACATGCACAAAACCATCAAGTGTCAATAAACTTGTAATTTACGAGAATCGAGAAATAAAAGAAGCTATCGTACCGTCGATGTTCTTCCTCAGGGCTTCGGCTATTCCGAGCTTGGAAGAATAAAGGGTGTCATCCAAATCTGCTCAAAGAACACATATAAATATAGTCCGATGAATTGTAATAACAATCTAAATCGTAATTTAAGGTTAATATTAAAAAATAAACATTAAGCTACCGAAGATGAGAGCGTCGAAAGGAGAGCTTGAATCACCGCAAGAATCCATGGGAAAGATTGAAAAACACTAGTTTGGAAAACAAGATGAGCTTAGAATGAGACTTGAAAGAGAGAGAGGAGGGGACTCGGAGGAAAACAGAGCAGAGATACTTATAGAATGGGAAGGGACCAAAGGGTGGGCAGAGCGGAGTGGTCCTGACGTGGAGTTAAAATCTTAACCAATAGCTGAGTAGATTGTGGGCCCCATGCATGCGGAGTTAACATTTGTTTTCTTCTTCTTGATAGACGGAAATGCCCCTAAACGAAATAGTTTATTTATGAGTTGGGTGGGAAAACCGACCATGGGCTTTTCAGGTATGAAAAGATGTGCCAATAACGGATGACCAGAGTGGAAACGTTCACATTGGGCGTTGGGTGTTTTGGTTAGATGGCTGCACTATAGCCGTTGATTTAGTGGACGGTGAAAACGTGTTCTTATACGTTTCAATTTTATAGTTCGTTTGCTCTTTCGGGCTTTCAGTAACTGACAAAGCCGCTTCTACTTTTTTCTAAAACGGAGAGTTTTGTGCTGATAATTTTTTTAAAACTTTTATATTGTTATGATTTTTGTAGTTTTCATAGATTAAAAATATAATATTTATTTAATTTACATTATTCATGTCTCTAATTTATAAAATCACTTAAGAATGGCATTAATAAACCTATTTTATTGTGAAATAGAAAATAATTTATAGATAAGTTATTTAAGTTAATTGTTTAGAATTAAGCTAAAAAATTTAATTTAATTGATATTTATAAATTGAACATATTTTAATTTTGTGTTTTTTATTTTCTAAATTATCAAAGTAATAATCAAGGATATGACCCATAAGTAGACATAAAAGAGTGCTCTCTTCAGTAACTAACTAAAATATTCCGTTTTGACCCTTCATCACGAAGCTGTAACTTTCTACCTAACTTCTTAACTAAGTTTACTAGATTCTTGTTGTCCTCATTGGACGGTATTGGAAGAAAGTTAGGTTCGGACATGGCATTAGCAGCTATACGGTAAAGTCCTGACAAGAAATTTTACCAGACAGGCCAGTTTTTAACTAAAAATCCAAATAACTCATTACCTTCTCAGTCAACAAACGGACTTATCAACACATCCTCGACAGAGTTTAACAACGCTTGTCAGGATAGACGGCTAACCTTCTATTTCTAGCAGGCCGCATCACTTTGATTCAGTCAGTCATAACTGCGCTCTCTAGTTATACCATGCAGACAATCCGTTTACCCCGCAAGCTTTGCAATGAGCTTGAAAAACGGATGCGTCAGTTTATCTGGAGCTCTTTCAATGGAGACAAACGTATTTCCCTTGTCAGTTGGGAGGATGTTTGCCAACCCAAAGCTACAGGCGGACTGGGAATTCGATGTATCCATGCAACCAACGATACCTTTTTAGCGAAATTAGGCTGGACTCTGATTGCCAATCCTTCTGCGTTATGAGTCCAAGTCCTCGCAACGAAATACAAATTTAACGTCTACAATCCCCCTACCTCTTTTGAGGCCACTGGCGGGTCCATGATATGGCGGAGCATTAAGGTCACTTGGTACCTCGTTATTCAGGGTATGCAGTGGAGCATCGGGGATGGCGT
>JANIIA010000192.1:85413043-85423909 GCA_027478495.1 Erythroxylum alaternifolium | reverse complement strand
GCATGGGGGACCGTGTAGAGTGAAATGACATTAACTTTCGTGCCAAATGATTTTTTGGAAAGGACAAAATGTGACTTCCAAGGCCTCGATCATATTCATACCGTGGTTAATTTGTTCTTAGATTTGAGGACTCTTGTGTTATTCTTATTCATGTGGTAAAAAGGAAACCAAATTGAGTTGAAGTGAATTTGATTATCGTTTATTTAACGAGGTTTTATTAATTAAAAAAATATTTAGTTGTTTATTTTTAATATAATTCAAAGCATTTCAAAATTAAATTTTATCAACTTAATCTTATTATAATTTATTAAGTAAAATTTAAAGTAATCATTGCGTTTTTTATACTAAGGAACTTTGTAATTTGGTCACTATACCATGCAATTACAAAAAAGGATGATGATAATCTTAATTTAATTATTATATTCGATTAATTAACAAATAAAAACATAAAAACAAAATACTGGTTTTCTAGAAAAATAAAAAAATTTATAAGAAAATTTGGACGGAAAGAAAATTATTTTTAGTAGGTATCTTAACCTTTTTTAAAAAATATTTATTAGTTTGCATACTCTAAAGTTAAATAATGTCGAGTTATTTATTTATTGATCAATTAAACTCAATATAACTTTAATTTTCAATAATTTGGAGGACCTCAATTTTCATAGGCCACGTGCGTAACCACTAATTCTCATGCATTGTTTCTTATACATTTGGGAGACAGAGTCTAGGGTTTAAGGCCAATAGTTTTACTGTTCACTTGATTAGCATTATAGGTTTGGCGTTTGAAACCTGTCTGTAGACTCTACACAGTTCAAATAAAACAAAATTCATTATTGGAGATTGGCAAGTAGCAAATTCTGTTTTATACCCGTCTGGACCACGAATAAATCTGTGGATGCGTAACAATTAAAACATGGCATTGCCAAATTAACGAAGTTAGAGAAAATCCTAAGCCACAATTGGCTATTTAAAGAAAAGCTTCGCATTTGATTGCATCACACAGCTTAGTAGCTCATAGACATGGCTTCGACAATGAAACCATGGCTATTCTTTCTCTCCTTCTTCTTCTTCTTCATTATCATCAACACCATAACACCTATTTCAAGCCACCCATTAGACCCTCTAAGTGCAGAAGAGTTGGTCCTTGTTCAAAAAATTGTTAAGAAATCGTACCCTAGCACAAGCCACAACATAACATTCCAGTACGTAGGGTTAGATGATCCAGATAAACCTTTAGTTCTTTCATGGCTATCAAATCCCACCAAAACCCCACCTCGACGAGCCCTAGTCGTTGCTCGTTCCAACAAAGAAACACACGAAATTATCGTAGACCTATCAAAGCGTACCATTTTCTCAGACCAAGTATATGAAGGTCCTGGCTTCCCTTTACTCACTTACGACGAACAATTAGCAGCAATTTTACTGCCCCTAAAATATACTCCCTTCACTGAATCGATGAAGAAGAGGGGCATAAACGTTTCACAAGTTGTTTGTTCTACATTTACTAAAGGATGGTTCGGAGAGAATAAAGCTAAGAGGGTGCTGAAGCTCCTAGCTTTCCAAATAGATAACACCGTAAATTTGTTCATGAGGCCTATTGAAGGGATTGAAATACTTGTCGACCTCGATGAGATGAAAATCGTAGAGTACAGTGACAAATTTACGTTGCCAGTTGCAAAATCAGAGGGAACAGATTATAGATTCACGGCTCAGAAGCCGCCTTTAGGTCCACGCATCGGTGGTGCAGCTGTCATGCAACCGGACGGACAAGGATTCAAGATTGATGGTCATACTATCAGGTAACTCTCGTTTATAGATTTTTTTTTAATTATTGAATAATAACTCTAATATTAATTCTTGATACTAAATTTCTATTTTAATTATCATATTTTAAAATTTTATTTATATTATTTGTTATAGTTTATTAACTTTTTGTCTTTTATTTTTACTTTAAATGAAGCATCATTTAGAGTTAAATATAAATAAATAACAACTAAATATGATGAAAATTTTTTATAACTGAATAATATTATAGAAAACAAATTAAAATATTTATGATATTAAATTTTTAAAAAGTTGAAAACATAAAAATTCCACTTAAATTAACTTTATTTTTAATTATTCAAACTTAGGGATGATTATATGCATTAAACATCTATTACATTTTAGAAACAATCTTTCTACTAGTATGAGTAAGGACGCGCATTACTAAATATAAGTGGGAATTGTTGTTGAACAATCTTTACTAATATTTTTTTAATTATTGGTAATACTCTTAACTAATTATTCCATAACCAGCGTAATTAACTTTTTTTAAAAAACTTTTTAATAATTTTTTAAACTTGAGGTGATTGTGGTGCATGTAACAAAGATAAGTTTGAGAAAAGTCAGCTCAACTAACACCAAGTATTCCTAAATTGTAATATTTCTATGTTGAAATGGATAAATTAGGCTTATCTTCATGAGCTCTAGAAATTATAAGGGTAAATAAATACTTCACTTTCGAATTAATATGTTTTGTCCTATACCCTTGTATAGGCTACTAGTCAAGATTTCAGAAATCCAACAGGTTTATGGTCCCTTTTGCCTGAGAGATCCATAGCCAAGGAAAACAAAAGGTTTGCTCATCTATTCGAAAACTAGCCAAGCACCATATCAATATCACAATCTCCTCATTAATTTGTAAGAAGCCATGAAAAGAAAACCAACAAAATTGTAATGGGATCCACAAGGAGAACCAGAAGTAGAGAAGACGAATCATGGTAAAGAAACTTTCAGGCTAAGAGTTATCTTGAAGTTGAAGCTCATTTGCCTGGTTAGACCGAGTTTATGACTGAATCCTCTTCTTTTTGTTCACTATCCTATCCGCGTTCTCCTCCTTCACTTTCGCCTTCTAAAACTTTTGCGTGGAATAGCCGGATTCTTAGTTGATGGACTTGTAGCTTTTTTTTGTCCTTTATATCCAATATATGTTTATACTTTGAAGGTACAAGATACTGTCTTTTCATATAATATAAGTATTTTTTAAATTAATCTTTCATTTTTCTAAAATTCTATATTTTTAATTTTTTAAAAAATTATTAAAAATAACGGTGAAATAAATATAATATGAAATAATTAAATTAATAATTTAATAGACTATAATAAATTATTATTTTTATTAAATTTATTAATTTATATTGAATTTAGAAACTAATTTAAATTATTGTGTCAATAATACTTAATGGTGATATATATAACATGTTTTCATCCTTTTTTAATAAAAATTGAAATTTTAAGTAATTTTTTAAAATTACAATAAATCTTATCTTTTACATTATATTTCGAATTTCGTGTACTATGCCACCATTTTAAGCCGAATAGCATCTGTACTCTCCATGACCAAATGCACGGGACGTAATGATTCCATGGTTAAAACTTTGTGCCAACTCCACGTGAACATGTGTCCTTTTGTACATGAAGAATGGCTCATGCAACAAAAACCATTGTGCATGCATGTGACTTTGTATTTTACCTTGATCTGTCAGAGTCTCAAATACAAACTCGTGACTCCTAGGAGCCATAACATCATCCCAATACGCCAACTGTTCAATTTTTGCGAAAACGTGTATCTGCACTGTTCAGGTTAAAAGTTGGTAAAGAGCACAGATTTTTTGCATACATCTTAGATTGCTGTCTTTTTCTGTTTTTAATGTAATAATGTTGAGCAGATGGGTGAATTGGGAGTTTCATCTTGCATTGGATGTTCGAGTTGGCCCTGTAATATCACTGGCATCAATCTATGATCCAGAAAAGAAAAAACATCGCAGTGTTTTGTACAGAGGACATGTCTCCGAGCTCTTTGTACCGTACATGGATCCATCCAAGGATTACTACTATAGAACCTTTTTTGACTGTGGAGAGTTCGGGTTTGGTCAATCTGCAGCTTCGTTAATTCCAAACGCCGATTGCCCCTCTAACGCAGTGTTCATGGATGGTTACTACGCCGGTCAAGACGGCACTCCGGTTAAAGTCTCGAATGCATTTTGCATATTCGAAAGACATGCAGGAGAAGTCATGTGGCGGCATACCGAATTTGGCATTCCAGGAGTAACGGTAAGAGGAACTTCTGAACATGCGTCAGTTTTTGATTCGTCCTACGTTATGAGTGGAAACTATCTGTGGTTTTGCAGATAAACGAGGCAAGACCAGACGTGAGCCTAGTGGCGAGAATGGTGGCTACCATTGGTAACTACGATCATGTCGTGGACTGGGAGTTCAAGCCAAGTGGGTCAATCAAAGTTCAGGTGGGTTTAACTGGGATTCTTGAAGTAAAAGGGACAACATATACACACGTAGATCAAATCAAAGAGGAAGCTCATGGAAGCTTATTGGCAGAGAACACCATAGGAGTATACCATGATCATGTCCTTAGCTTCTATCTTGATCTTGACGTAGATGGTGTCGACAATTCCTTCGAAAAGAAAGGTCTGGTAATGAAACCAGTGACCGATGGGTCCACGCCGAGGAAGAGTTATTGGACAGTTGTTAGTGAAACAGCCAAAACTGAGTCGGAGGCAAAAATCCAACTGGGACAGAAGCCATATGAACTTGTAATAGTGAACCCTAACAAGAAAACTAAAGCTGGAAACAAGTATGGCTATCGGATAATACCTGGGCCAATGTTACACTCGTTGTTGTTAGAGAATGATTACCCTCAAATCCGGGGTGCTTTCAGCGAGAACAACATATGGGTTACTCCACATAACAAATCTGAAAAGTGGGCAGGAGGACGATACGTCGATCAAAGCCAAGGTCAAGACACGTTGGCTGCTTGGACTCTTAGGTACTGTATATACGATGGTTACAAGATTATATATCTGCCATCATCATTGACACTTTTTCTTTTTTTCATGGCTTGGATTTTGCAGGAACAGAGAGATCGAGAACAAGGACATAGTGCTATGGTACGTCATGGGTTTTCACCACGTCCCTTGCCAGGAAGATTTCCCGTTGATGCCGACGCTGACCGGTGGATTTGAGCTCCGACCCACTAATTTTTTCGAATCCAATCCAGTGTTGAAAGTGGTCACAGAGCGTCCACGAATGGATAATTGCAAGGTTATGGGATAATTTAGTCCCCGAGTCTATGACAACAACAGATTTGATTTGAGCCTTCTAGGTCATGCCTTCTTTCGAATTTCCTTGTTATTATGTTAATCGGAGTGGTGGATCATTACTACATGGAAATAAATGTTATTTATAACATAAGCTTTAATTATAGATTTAAGAGCATTCATAAATCGAATTTAATTAAATTTGAGTATTTAATAAACATTTAATTTTAAATACAATTGAAGTTAATTTATTAACTTTGAATTGAACGGACGACCTTTATTAAATTGTTTGATACTCAATCACATTCTTTCTTGTGACGATTTAATGCATCCTATGTCTTTATATTTAATAATACATAAATAGCTTTTCTATATTAGATTATTAAAACAAATAAAATTACTATTTAAAAAACATCTTTAACACGTTAATTTAAAATAGATATGACTTAATCTTTCATGAATTTGAACTAAATTTGAAAGAAATTAAATATTTAATTCAAATTAAAGTTTAAATACAATTAGTGAAATCACAATTGTAATATTTTTTAAATTTACAGCACTAAATGTTTGATATTGTTAAAAATAATATGAAAAATAACAAATATATACAAATTCCGTTCTACTAGTGTACATCATCATCTTTTAAAATGTTGAAGGGTTAATCTTGATGGAGCAATGGGTTGCTTTCGAAGAAGTTGGCAGGTCGAAGCTCGAATCCCCCATGAAGGGTTGGCATCACCGGGAAATCTTCTTCACACGGAACATGGTGAAATCCCACCGTATACCATAAAACTATGTCTTTGTTCTCCACCACTCTATTCCTGCACATATAACACACACTTTTCTTTTCCAATCACCCCAATATTAAGTATCACTATAAAAAAATATATGCAACAAATATATACATATATATACACGAATTAGAGTAAAAAATAATGATATTTTAAATGCTAGGTCGAAAGTTAAACCGATAGAATAAGAATTTACAAGTTTAAAAGGTTTAACCTGTCGTAAAATTAATTAAAGATTGAAAATTTTGAAAATTGAAAAAATAATAGAAAAAAACTCAATTTTTAATAATAAGAATTTTAAAATAAATTTAATTGAGAAATTGAAAAACGAATCAAAAAATTGATCGGATCAAAGTTTTTATTATTAAATCAATCAAACGAATATTTTTAATATTGAAAAATAGGATAGATCGTATTTTTGAAGTCAATTTAATTTAATTTAATATGTTAATTTTAGATTGGTCACATCAAAACCTAAATTAATTTTTTATAATTAGTTGAAAATAATATAAAATTTAAGTTTAAATTTAAATTTAATTAAAATTAAGCATTGGAGACCACTTAACTTCATTTCGAATGCAAACTAATTTGTTATCTTAGATTCTAAATACAAAATTCTAATTATTTAGCTTACCTGCGGCTCCAGACAGATAAGCCATCTTCACCTCGGCTCCGATCAGCATAAAATCCACCAGCCCACCTTTCTGACTTGTTATAAGCAGTTACCCATACCTGGTACTTGGTATAAGCCGCTCTAATTTGCGGATAGTCATCGTCGGTCAACAGAGACGTTACAGGCTCTCCGGTAATCAGCCGGTAACCCACCTGATTCCCAAGCCTAGTCCTCTTATTGGGGTTCACGACCCAAAGCTCTGCTGGGTCCAAGCCCAGTCGAATCCTAGCCTCGGCTTCAGTTTTAGCCGTTTCCTTAACGACTGTCCAATAACTTCTTCTCGGCGACGGCGCGTTAACGGCCGGCACCCTGGTCGTTTTTAGTTTAGCTCTTACGAATGAGTTATGGTTACCATCGACGTCAAGGTCAAGGTAGTACGTGAGGAAGTGGTCGTGATTAACGGCGACGGCGTTCTCTGTAATTAATGTACCGTATACATTAGTTGTAATTTGATCTTCGTTCGCGTAGGAAGTGGCCTTCATCTGTAATATTCCCGTTAAGCCAACCTAAATTTCAATTGCATAATAACATAAATCTTATATTAGCAGCGCTTCTGAACAATAAATTAACCTTAAAACATGTTTAAATTATATTGAATCAATCTAATTATGCTTGTTTTAAGCATCATCCACAACATTTTAACTAACAAATGAATGTAAGACAATAAGGTTTTACTGTCATAGGATCGATTAAAGATTAAATAAATTTAAAAATTTTGAAATAAGATTTAGATAAAATTTTTTTACTTTAATTGAAAAAGTAAATTTATAAATAAAATTAATTAATTAATTTTAATTTATAAAAAATTATTAACCTATACCAATTAATTGATTAATTAATAAAATAATCAGAATTTAACAGTTATTAAAATAAATTAAATCGCAAAATTAAAAACTAAGTAATATATATTTTAATATTATTATAGTGAAACCAAGTAATATATATTTTCATAAATTAGGATATGCATAATTATAAAGTAAAAGTTGTAATGAAATTATATATTTCTTAAAATAATGTTATTATCCATTCATTAAAATATTCATGAAAGCGTGAAAAAGAAGAGAACTTACACCAACTTTGATGGTGCCACATTTCTTGAACTCCCAGTCGAGAACATAATCATAGTTACCCACCGTAGCCACCATCCTTACCATCAAACTGATTTCTGGCTCTCCACTAGTTATCTGCCAAAACCCAATTTGTAATTTTTCGGACGGATGTTCAAAAAAGAGTTAAATCAATGAACTTACCACCTTCCCAGGAATATTTATTTCAGTATGTCTCCAAGCAACATCACCGCTGTATCGCTCAAACACGCAAATGACGCTTCGCATCTTCTGCGGCATCCCATCGGCCCCGTCCGCATATCCGTCAAGGTACACGGCATTTTCCGGGCAGTCGACTAGCGGCTGGAGGGTAACTGCTGATCGACCAAACCCAAATTCGCCAATGTCCATGAAGGTCCTGAAGTACCACTCATTTGTTGGATCCATGTATGGAACAAAAGTCTCTGATACATGGCCTCTGTATAGCACCCTACGGGATTTGTTAATCTTCGCATCAAATATGGAGGCTGTAGATATTACTATTCCTGGCCTAGCATGAAACGATAAATGAAAATCCCAGTTAGACCATCTAACACGGTGACCGTCCATGGTGAACCCTCCGTCGGATACGTTATAAGGAATGTTCTTCGGCTTTGCCTTGGAACGAAAGTCAGTGCCTCCTGCTTTAGGCACAGGGGCTCTGAATCTGTCTGTGTATGATGTAATCCGCATAGAATCAACATCAACTAGTATCGTGATGCCCTCAATAGGCCTCGCAAATACGTTGACCGATCCAGCTCTGTAAAAGCATGCAACCTTAAGTGCTCGTTTAGTCGCATGTTCTCCGTACCAACCTACGGTGAAGGGCAAACATGATATTTCAGATAGGTTTAAACCTCTCTTGTGAGTTGACTCGGCGAATTTGGGGTACTTCAGAGGAAGTCTGCTAGCTCGGAAAAATTCGTTGAACGTGAAAGAAGGGTAACCGTGACCGGTGTAGACGTTGTGCGATACAACGGACCTCTTGGACAAGTCTACAATGAGTTCATGAGTCTCAACCCCATCTCGAGCAACCACTTTGGCTCTACGAGGAATAGAAGATTTAGCTTGTTTTGATGAAGATAGCCATTTGACAACTTCCCCTTTATCGGGTTCTTCAAGATCAACGTAATGAAAGGTTACGTTGGGATGATTTAAAAGATCAGAATTTTGAACGGTGACTCGCACTTGATTGATCTCATTAGGATCCAGTGGATCTAGTGGGTGATAAAGGCTAGCTATTGAAGAGCATTTTAGACTGAGAACTAAAACTAGGAAAAGAATACTCATTGATACTGCTAAAGATGACTGGTTCTGCAGTGGAGGCCATAGATAAAGTTCTGGTTTCACTATTTAACAAGCAACAATCCTGAGCTTTAACATACTAAATTGGAGGCCGCCTATTATTAAAATGGGTTGCTTGTTTTGGAAATGTTTAGCTCCCTTGCACAGAGAGCAAGAATAATTGACTCAACTTCTTTAGAAAGGAATCATGTGCAGCACTTGGTGATTCTTGTGAGCGGAAGGACATCACATGATTCATGGTTCGTTCTTTCCCAACTTTAACGACACTAAACATAAGATTGAAGTTATGGAACTTGAATAAGCAACTCATTGTACACGACCCTTTATTCTTCAAGCAAGCTGGAGATGCATTTTTGCGGCTACTTGAAGGAAATAAGAGAAGCAAGGAAGCATCAACGTTCTTGAATTAAAGTAGTCAACTTATTAGTAGGAAGAGCAAGTTGGGAAATTTGACAGGAGGAGGGGGCTTTGCTTTGAGTACACGATTGCTATCGAAAAAATTTGCAGGACGGAGCTCAAATCCACTGCTTAATGTTGTAAGAACTGGAAAATCTTCTTGGTATGGTAAATGGTGAAAACCCATGTGTACCACAACACAATGTCCTTGTTCTCTATGTCTCGGTTTCTGCATTGGAAATAAACAATTTTTAAGATTCACGTTAAGAAAATTATGATCTGAAAAAGAATCTAACAAGCTTTTTCTTCACCTGAGGCTGCACCTATCCAGAGTATCTTCTCCTCGGCTCTGATCAACATACAATCCACCTGCCCTTTTTTCAGACTTGTTGTATGGTGTAACCCACAGATTATATTTCGTGAAGGCTCCTCGCATCTGGGAATATTCATCTTCTGATAAAAGATAACCAGAAACAGATCCTGGGATCAGACGATAGCCAATGAAGTTACCCATGTTAGTCTTCTTGTTGGGATTGACAATTAATAGATCAGCTTCTCCCAAACCAAGCTTGACCTTTGCTGCAGACTCAGTTTTAGCTGTCTCACTAACAACTTTCCAATAAGATTTCCATGGTGAGACAGGATAAGTGACTGGTGTCAATTGTAAGTTGGAATTGACAAAGGAGTCTTCATCTCGAACCACGTCAAGATCAAGATGGTAGGTAAAGAAGTGATGGTGGTTTGCACGTATCGTATTCTCTGCCAAAAGCGTGCCGGAGACTTCCTCGCTTATTTGGTCATTGGTCATTGTGTATATTGATCTCCTTACTTCTAACAAAGCAGTTAAACCAACCTGCAAGAGGAATCAGGTATTACGATGAAGTAAGTAATAGCATTCAATGAGCTTCACTAAGTTTTGATCTACCGTGACTTTCATTGAACCACTCTGCTTGAATTCCCAATCATTGATATAGTCATAGTTTCCAGCAGCCGAAACCATCCTCACAACCAGGCTCACTTCTGGCCTGACTTCAGTTACCGGCAGTGACATGACTTAGAAATCCCTCATAACCAAAGTTCTGAATCAAACGTTTTCACTTACTACACGATCTGGGATTGCAGACTGCATTACATTGCATTACCTGTTACTTATGATCGGTGAATATATTAGTTGATTTTATCAGATAATATCGGCAATTTATTTAAAATTTTGGTAAAATTAGCTATTTAGTATTAGTCGTTGATGTGTAAAATAACTTATGAGGATATGATTTAAAAAATTTATAAGGGCATTAATATTATATTTTTTAATATTTCATTTAATATTTTTATAAAAATTTAGATTTTAGATATTTAATTTTACAAAAAATAAGTTTATAATTTTAATAAAACATAATAATAATAATAATAATAATAATAATAATAATAATAATAATAATAATAATCCAACGTTAAATTCTATATTAATATGAATGATACAGCGAGCTACATCATATTAGTATTTTTTTAATATAATATTT
>JANIIA010000192.1:85257230-85271608 GCA_027478495.1 Erythroxylum alaternifolium | reverse complement strand
ACTTATGACCTGACTCTCAATTTAGTCAGATTTTATGTTTTTTTTAATTGAAAAAGCGACGTTGTTTTATACCTTTTCGCATTTAGATGCATTTGTATGCCCAGTACTTGTGGAATTTGATTATCTTTTCTTTGGGTTCAGGAATTTTTAGGGCTTGTTCTTAACTAATTCCCGTTAAAGGCCCAAAGTACAGTGGTCCTGGACTTGGATTTTTGTTCAACCCAAGTAGAATCCTGTAAAACTGGTCGAATTTAGATCAGAAGCTTTTATTCAGGTCCTCTCATGAAGAGGTTGATGTGTTCAATCCGATTCTCAAGGTTCCAGCTGCTAATTTGGAAAGGAGATTAGTAGGTATCGGCCGTATGGCAACAAGTTGGGCTGGGTGTAGATTGCTCCTGGTTTAATGAAGCCCCTGAGACCCATAGGCTGGTTGACTTATGACCTGACTCTCAATTTAGTCAGATTTTATGTTTTTTTTAATTGAAAAAGCGACGTTGTTTTATACCTTTTTATCATCTCGGTTCAACCATATTCTTAACCTGATCAAACCAAGCAATCTCAACCCGCAACCTGATCAACTCAATCACATTTGCCATTCCTAAAAATTAGAAATGACAATCTCAGTTTAGTTAGACCAATTTCAAATTTTATAAGTGAAAATTGAATTAGATTAATTTAAAACTTTAATGATTTGAATTTTTTAAGATGATATATTTATATATCTAGTTATAAACATGTGTTTAATTGTTTAATATTTTTATTTCAAATTTTCTATTCTATTATATAACTATTTTTAGTTAGTATTCAGTTAATTTTTCTATTTCGTTATGCTCCTTTCATTTTTACAAATTAGTATAAATTTTTAAATTTTTAGTAAGACTATATTTTAGAATTATCAATAAATAAAAATAATAAAACATTAAATAAATAATAGTTTTATAAAAATAAATAATAATTTTTAAAGTGAATGAATTGAAATAACAAAATCAAACCATAAGAGAATCTACTATAATTGCTCTTACTCCTAAGAGAAAACTATTTTAATTAAATTTTTGTAAATTTGATTTTATTCATTGAATTAATCGACTACGTATTTGATATAAATTATATTAAAGCATTTATATAGTTTAATTTTATTTTTAATAAAATATAAACAAAAACCTAAAAATTACAACATAAAAATAAAAATAAAATCAAACAATAATTTTTAGTGATTCAAATGAGATAAAATACATATGTATTTTATACAAAACGATAAAGGTGCTCATTTTTTTAAACTAATATAACTTTAATAGAAGTAATTTAAAAAATTCCAACAAATTAAAGCAATTATATTGCTTTCAACCTAATTTTCATAAAATACAATAATAATATAAAATAAAATTGTGCAATAATCTTTTAACGGATATTCCGTATGAGTTTACTTCGCGTTTTATTGGTATTGTGTATGAATAATGTCAAAACTTAGATGATTATTGCAGACTTCAGTGTATCCAAGTCTGGTAAAGATATCAAATCCTGCTGACGAAGTGCCCAACTAGCAAACGAATAATTCGGTAGTTTTTAGATACTTAAAATTATAAATAATATAATCTTATATTTAAAAAGAGAATAAAGATAAAAGTCCTACCAAAAGATTTTTCATCAACTTTTTGATTAACTGTTTTTAAATTTATAATTTATTTATAGTATTATTAGAATAATTTTTGTCAGGTCACAATATTAGCTATTACAAGTAGTATTAGAATTAGAACAATTGCCCCTGCTCCCTGTTCCGATCAGTTGCATACGTATCGTTTCTAGTGACAGTGTGAGAGTTGGAGCTACTAGAAAATTTAGGGTTGATGAAAATCTGATGCTGAACAAGACCAGTGATTAATCAGCAGCTGACCAATCAATATGTGACGATTCCTTATACGCAGAAATATACAAGCTACGTAAGAATCTGAGGAATCTTGGAGTTTTAGATTTACCTCCTCTAAAACTCTTATAATGAGGTTTTAGGAGCTTATGATTAGTTTGATAAAACTGAGATATTAAATATATAAAAATAAAAAAAGAATTAGAACAACGTACCACGTTGGACTGAAACCGAAAACAGGAAGTGACATCAGCGACAGAACCGTGATGGGCGGTTTTTGACAGACTTCTGAGCAGAAAATAATATTATTGACAAAGCCTAGAATAATGAACTAAGCATCTACTGTGAATCTTCTTTGACGAGCTTCTCCGAGCTTTCACTGTCCTTAATGATCACTTGCGCTCAAGTTTTAATCGAAATATATCCGATGCAGTGTAACTTTCTGAGATTAACACATAAAACACAGAAGTTGAGGTTGTTGCCTGGAGCTAAGAGACTTGGCTAAACTCTTTCGTCTGCCACTCATGAGAGAAAGAACACTTTCATGTTCTTTGCGTGGGGAAATTCTTAAACCAAATTAATCATGAACTTCTTCTGCGTCTTTTTTACAGAACAGTTCTTTCTGATCTGATACAACGTGTAAGCGTGAATATGAAGAAACAGGACAGGAAATTTTCCAGCTTTGGTTAACTTTAGCTTATTTCAGAACAGAGTACGTTGTAACTGTTTTAAGAGGCAAAGAGCAATCCTTTTTGGCATGCGATGGTCTGCAGACACAAAAGGAAAGAAACATGCTTTTCCTTTTTATGAATATTTCAGTTAGCCAATGTTGCTTTCACCTCCCACTGAACTAAAAGCTACTGCTAATTGTTACGTTCAGCTAAATTTTCGGTCTTTGATGGATTACCTTACCCCACGAAGAACTGATTATCTGAAACAAACAAACAAAATAGGTTGATGAAGAATGGAACAGATCAAAGCGGTCGAAGCAGAGAGTATCACTTTCAATATATGTCAGATGTAGATCGAATCAGCCGTTTTGTATTGTGCTTTTCAAGTATGTTGATGCTCAGTCGTACTCGTGGAAATAACTCACTCAATTGGGGTTTGTGAGTTCATCTCTTCACTCTGACAAACCTGTCAATAGCATTTATACTCCATCATTTTGAGTTTTGTTAAGTATGTAATGCAGTTTGCAATATAAACTTGCCAATTAGGCTGATCCAGTGGAGAAGATTTGAATAGGTTAAAATAATATTATTTTAAATTTATTTCTTAAAATAACATGGTTTTAATTCTTTTATTTTTAAAATTCAGTTTATTCAATCCCGATCGAACTCAAAACTGATTTGTTTTTGTTTTTCAGACCAAGCCGGACTTAATTGACAAAACCTGCGAACACCAAATGAGACTGAAAACTGGTTCAGTAGAAACCAAGATATGGATATGGAAGATGACAGGTTGAGAATGCTTTCCAACGCTTAGTTGTTGTTTTGGTGTCAAACAACCTTTAACTCAGATACCATAAACTTTGGATCATGTTTAGTATCTTAAAGACAAATAATGTTAAGGTGGTCATAGGAAATTCCCTCTGACGAGTATGATCATCTTTTTACGAGTGGACCATGTTTCGAGTGCGACTGAGCTCTGTAAGTACCACGCGGTGTACAATAGGAAAAAGACGGTGGGGTGGGAGTAGCTCATGATCCACTGCAAAAACATTCCAAAAGAAAAGTATCCAAATCATGCCTCCCAATACACCTGCCAAAGCTGTGAATCTCAGTCTTTCATCTGCTTTTTGCTGTTTTGTTATTCACACCCCCAATAAATGAATACAACAGAAACCATGAACAGAAGCAGATTGCTAAGAAACCACTTTGAAAACCTTAATGTTATATATATTTCTTTTTTTGACTTTTAAGGACATGAACATCCACCAGCTTTACTTTTCCAGATTAATACAAAAAAGTGAACATTACATATGATAGTTTTGACCCTTGAAAAAATGCTTCTAAACTAGCAAAGAATCATCAATAAGTTAGTCATTTTCACTTTCCTTGGCAATTCCTGTTAGTTCTTCATCCTGGAAAACAAGAAAGGCTGGTTCACTACATTGCTAGGCAAATTGAGAAGGAAAATAATATGTAATGAACAAGAATGTAGTTACCTATCTTAATGCAGAACTGTAAATCCCTGTACGGAACTGATAACATAAAGGTGGCCTACCGAAACTTTTATAAGTTGTTAGCTAACAAGTCATGATGATCATAGTTGGAATGTGTTGATGTCGTGTGATGTTAATTAGCTTCCAAAATCACAAAAAATTTACACCTGAAAGGGAAAGAAGGCAGAGAGTAAGCTAATGTAAAGAAACAAAACATCTACAGCAAATCCAAGAAAAGTAAAAGAAAGGAAACCAAACCTTTTTTGGTTAGTGGGCAATGGAAAGTCTCCATCACCCTTAAAGGGAAAAAAATTCTTCAAAGTGATTCCCGCCTGCAACAGGGGACCAAGTTCAACATAAGAAGAAGAAGAACCGAAACATTTTCTCAAGAAAAACTCTCCAAAGTTATGAGATAAATGGCTTCAACAATATGCAAAAAAGTGTATATTCTGTTTCCCAGTTGAGCTTTCGTGTAGATTCACCCAATCCATGTGCTAAAAGGGAAAAGATTTGCTTCACATTAAGGAAACCATTCAAACTTTTGACAGGAAATGTATAGGAAGTATGCCTTAGCATACCAAATTCTCAGCAACCGGAAGGTGAATTCATGCTGCATAAACGATTGATGCAGCTAGACAATGTGAATTAGTGAGGTAAAGCAGGCAGAGCCATCCACCTATACATGCACACTTAATGTATATTCGTAAAGCGACAGAGCATACCTAACTATCCGTCATACCACTTGTCTCCTAAAAGAAGTTCAGCTCAGTGTACCCATGTGCGTATGGCAAAAGCTCCTCAACCTCAATCCTGGAACGAGAATAACTCATGCTCCTCTTTAATCGTCCTTGGCAAGACTCAACCTCTGCCCAAAATATACCATACACCGGCCTATGATCTGAGAATCTTGATTCTCCACGGACATAAGATAGTTGATGCAGACCTTCTCCATACCACAAAATTCTATCACACCTTCACAAAAGGAGAACTGGTAAATCAGCATTTCAAGTTCCTAGCAATTTGTCATTTTAGCTCCATTAAGTAAAAATTTATAACTGTCTCAGTTTGTTTTTAGTTAGGAAAACGTGTTTACCAAGCTGGTGTTCGACGTTTCTCCTTTGGGTGCATATCATCGCCTGCATATCTGTCTGAATTGGTTGAATATTTGTATGTAGGTGGGAAATAAATTTTCCCTTCTTTCCATCCAACAAAAACACGACCTCGTCTCTGCTCTATGCGTAACTGCAAGAGAACCACTACCGAATCAGATGAAAACTTTACTTTTAAGAAACAATAGCAGTCTGTGATCTTCAAAATCAAAAATTAAAATGACAGATGTGCTGAAGCAAAGGATAAGTAAACATGCCTGATCTTTCTCTAACAATGCTCTCCAGCTTTGCATCTCAACAAGAGCCTTAGCAGTTCGATAGGAGAGAGCAATTCGATAGTTCAAATCACCAAGCCATATAACTCGGCTACATCAAACATGTGGGGTTATGTTATTAGACAGGAAAAAAAGTAGAGAATACTAAAAGTATATAGGATGTGAGCCAGACAACATTTGCCATTTCATGTTGTCTTAGAAACAAAAGGCTAAATCATTGCTAATGCTTTTTCCAAATCCATGGCTCCAACGTGAACAGAAAAGATTTATTTTACAGTTTCGTTTAAATCCCACAAACTTCATATTCCTACAGTTACTGATAGAAACTGGTGAGAGTTCAGTTTATTGGCAGCAAGGTTCTTACTCATGCTCGAGGATTGTTTCCGGGGACTTCTCATCACCCGCATTTTGCACACGTGGAAACCTTGTCTTTTTAAGAATTTCCAAGACATCTGCATTCCGTCTCAGCTCATCACCCTCCCTCTGTCCAGAGGTTAAATGAGTACAAATGAAGCAAAAGCTTGTTTGATGTAAGGACATGCTGATTGAAATGGATCCCTGCCATACGAAATAGAACAACATTTATCCTTTTAGTTAATTGCTATCAGTTCTAACAATCATAAATTTTCAAGTGACGGCAACTAAACAGCCGTGACTAGATTCGTCAATACCTTATTTCCAAGATAGCCCATTAGTCCTCTGCCTACACAAGAAACTTTCAAGTTTCTAACAGAATCTATCAACTCACTCCTAACCCATACAGTTAGGAAAATGCCAACCATTTGCTTACGTGCAACCAAACAGTATCTTGAATGACCTGGCCTCATATATGCATCTTCTGTAGATTTGGATACCCCGCAGGAACCACCATAAGACATTGGTGAGTGCAATACAGTACTTGGTGATTCTACAGGTCCATTATCATCATCAGATGAACCCCATCTGGAGTAATCACTAGGTCTTGAGTAGTCACTAGGCCTTGAGTAATCACTCGGCCTTGAGTAATCACTGGGTCTCTGACCCCATCTATAACTAGGGTCATAGTCACTTGACCTGTGACCAAAAATCACCCGATCACAAACACTAAATCGACGATCAAGTCGTGGTTGCGAAGTTGATGGGTCACTGTCCATTCTCCAGCTGTGAGTTGTCTGAAATGATCTGCGTTGAAACAAAGATGAGTTTTTTCGCCGAGAAGACCCCTCAAAATCAGCATTTATCTCTGCTATTGGCTCAGGGATAGGCGAAGGTGTGTAGCACCCACTGATGCCACTGGTTCCAGGAAGAGTGTTTAGAGTCTTCCTTATGAGAGCCAACCATTTTTTGGCAGGGCCATTGTCTTCTGCACCAAGAATATTGCCAGCATTCAAAGGAACTATTTCTTGAAATCTGAGATCACAAAAAAGTAAATAGAAACACTTCAATCATTACTTGGCAAGTAAAACATTAGACAGCATAAGGATTGACAATAATAAAATTCTGAGTCATACCCAAGAACGTAGATGTCTGCAGGAGGCGAGGAGTGAAGCCAGTCTTCAAGGTTCATATTACTTGGTGGTGATCTTCCACCTACATTCCATGTACCTACAAAAATGCTGCCCCATATCCAGTACATATTAGCAATCAGTAGAATACCTTCAAAACCCTAAAAATAAAACAGAGAAACAATAGGCCAATAGCAATAACAAAATCCAAGATTACCTGTAGTTCTGCACATCAATGATTCGCGGATGGTCAAGATTCATTCTACCCCGTCTGATTTGCTCCGGATTCTTGTTAAATTTCTCTGCGTCATATAATCGAGGAAATTAAGAACGATGCAAGGGAAGGAGACCAAATTCAGAGACGTTACAACAAGAACACAACGGATAAAAGAATTTGCACCTGTTTTGCTCTTTTTGATTGTACATGGCTCTCTCTCTGAGAAGCTAGTCCTGTACTCCACTTCTGCCCCTGAGCATATATTTATCACAATCAGAACTAGAACTGGAAAGCAGGAGAGAAACTCAACTAACATCAAAATGGACAGAGATTTTTCATAGCAAATCAGAAGAGAAGAACCAAGTGGGGAGAAAAATAGAGATTTGAGACAATCTTAAAGTTTTCTCTCATTGGATTTCTAGGGAACAAATGCCTGCAGTTAACTCAAGCCAGTTCTATTACTTGGTAAGGGTGTAGAGCGAATTGACAACCAAAATGTCACTAGCAACCATACCAGAAAGTATATTCCATTCCTTTTTCCGAGTCTTCTCAGCAGTTAAATAGAGGAAGAGAAATTGAGCTATATTGTTCACAGTAGGAAGAAGGTTTTGAGTCTCAGATTTCTATTGAAAATCCCAAGTTTGATTTGAATCACGTCTTCATGCAGAAGCCGAGAAAATAAAATAAAATAAATGCCAACCTCCATAAACATTATCAGCTTGAAAGTCCTCACTTTTGCCCTTGATATTGAACCACTTTCTGACCATTTTCTTGGACCATGAAAGCTTCAGCAAGAAAAGAACAAAAACCAATTAACGACAATCAGAAAACTGTGTCAACGGTTCATTAAAGCGTAAAAGAAACAAATCCCGCTGGTTTACATGAAAATAAAGTTAAAACCTTGCTTTTTTTGGAGTTCCCATCTCTCATTTTCACTAATCCTTCATACAACTCTTGCACTTCTGCTTCTTCTTAATAATATCTGAGCGTTACTTTATATCACCAAGAGCTCATAAACCCGAGAAATAGAACCTCATAGCTGACATTTCGCCGTCCAAATCAACCGTTGATCAATGAAAAACAAGAACAAGCTAACAAGCTCCGAACTTTGATCTCAGAAGACTTGAACCAAACAGAGGTGTAACCAAATGGGACTCGTCCTCTTCGAATGAGAAGTTGAGAAGCTAGCAAACGGAGCAAGAAACAGATGGGTTCTCTCCTCGATTTCCTCTTCTAGCAGTAGTTATGTATATGAAGACAATGACACGGAATAAAGAAGCATGATTAGTCCAAGAAAGACGAAAGCTTTAAAGCGTGGAAGTGAGACAAGATTCTTGAAGTAGAAACAAGCCAATGCGGTAGACAAATATAGAGAGCAAAGAGACAGACAGAGGAGTAAAAGCAGACTTAAGGCAGAGAAGGAGAACAAGAACAAGAACACATATATTAAGCTTCTCTCTCCATGTCTATCCTTGAAACAAAGGACGCCTCGTTCTTAGTGAACAGCAAAGTATCGAATTTGAACAGAATAAAGTGCAGAGAGAGAGAAAGCAGGACATGGAAGACTTGGTCTAAGGCCTCTCTTTTCTTTTATTGTTTGCCACAAATCTCAAGGCAGGCAGCCAGGCAACAAACATGATGGGAAAAACGGGCAGGTCGTTTCAATGGTACTCTTCTCATAAAACGACAACATTCACCATTCATTCAGCCATTAAAGCCAGCCTTCCTCCCTTACTGCTGGTCTTCCATCAAAGTAAAAAAGTGAAGGTTAAAGAAGGAAAAAAAAGAAGAGAGTGGAGGTATATTACCATGACCTGTTTTTCTTCTCTTGCTATCTATCTCTTGTCTCTTTTTCTCTTTTATTATTATTTTTGGGTGGTTTCTTTGATGTTTGTGTCATCTTCTTTTCTTGGCAAGTGAATGCTTTACTTAGACAAAGGAATGTTAAGTGTTTTCTGCCCAATGAACTTTCCTTTTTTGGGATTTATTTTGCTCTCTCATAAAATCCCTTCTTAAAAGACATAAATCTCCTTTTCACTTTAAGAAGATATTTACATTTTTAAAATTATTAAAAATTTATTCTAATTTTCAATTTTTATAAAAATCTCTTTCCTAAAATTTAGTTAAAAAATAACAAATAACCATATGTAATATGAATATTATACTTGAAAGTCACATGTTCCAATAATAGAAACATGCTCTTTATAATAAATACAAAAGAAATGCTGCATACATTGACGACACTTCCCTAATTTTTGCAAAACGGGGAGCTTTGTACACTGGAGTACAATTTATTTGGATTTTAATATAATAACTCAAATTAGCCTTTAAATCTAATTTTAATTAATTAAATTTGACTATTAAATTATTAATTTAAGTTAAATTGAATTAGTTCAGTTCT
Organism: Erythroxylum alaternifolium; assembly: GCA_027478495.1. Classification (NCBI taxonomy): domain Eukaryota; kingdom Viridiplantae; phylum Streptophyta; class Magnoliopsida; order Malpighiales; family Erythroxylaceae; genus Erythroxylum; species Erythroxylum alaternifolium. Next base: position 85,262,097 of record JANIIA010000192.1, on the reverse strand, counting down.
AATTGAAGAGTTTAATTAAATGATCGTGTAAATAACATTTAGTTAGTTCATCTCTAATGTTTATATTACTTGAGTTTTATCATTTTCTTAACAAATTTAAAAAAAAAAGCTCTTTTTGAAAAAAGCAATAATTTTAAAATTAAGAAACTTTTATAAAGATTCTTAAATTATAAAGGAGTTTTACCGTTCTCATGTTTTTAATTTCATAAAATATATATAGTATTATGCTTTGAATTTTGGATTTATCCCTAAGAACAAAGCACTTGTCCTCGTTTATGTGTTTATGATTTTTTATTTTTTGTTTTTTGTCTTGTGATATTAACTTCCAACTTCCAACCAAACATTCTTAACTTAATTTGTTAACATCAAACACTGCCAACATATCACTTTTTATGGATCAAAGAGATTTCTATGCAACATTCTAAGTGACTTCATGAATAATTAATCAAACCTCCGAGTCCCGTATTATCATAAAATTCGGACTAAGTGTGATGATAATAAATAAATAAATTTTAAATTTTTTAATTAATAATATTTTATTTTAATTTAGTAACTGTTATATGTTTTAATTATAATGTTGACAAAAAAATTTACTAAATCACTTTTATCAATTTGCTTGAACGGAAATCTTTTGTATAGTTTAGTTGAATATAATAAGAATTTAATGATTGAATTTAATAAAAAATAATATTTAAAGGTCAATCACTTATGGTTTATGGTCACACAAAGTATCTATTCTTGAATCTAACTTGATGATGATGTGCTCCGCCGCTGATTCTTACTTCTTTTTGGCCGGCTTCCCCGTAATTAAATAAAGAAGACAACAATAGATTTACATTTAAGTTTCTCTAATTTTCCAAACTTTTGACTCACCTTAACACACCAAGAAGACCCACTTTTTTATTTATTTAAACCCTTTTTATGATAATAAATTTAAATAATACTCTTTTTATACTGTTCATGATTGTTTAGCAGCGAATTTTATAATAAGTTTAGGATTAAATTCATTAATCTTTGTTGGATAATCTCCAACGTTCCCACATTCCAAATGGAAAATGCTTTTTGGTGCGTTAGACTAAGACTGATCAAGTGTGGTTTTGTTTGGAAGTTTGGTCCCAAATAGAGATGATTAAGGTTTCCACGGAGGTGTCATCTTGTTGTTGCTAAGTAGATATAAACACAACCAGTTGTCCCACGACATTGTGTCTGCTTTCACTTTATTCCTTGGAAAAGGAAAAAGGATACTCACTTGCACCTTAAATGGAGGTGGATTGTTTTTTCAAGCTTGCATCGGTGTTCCGTTTAATACTCTAATACAAGGATAATCATTTCACTAAATTAGTGAAAGGGTTAAATACATTGTACTGACTTTTTTTCAAATTTTTTACATCTATATATTAAAAATATCACTTATTGTTTATTTATCACATAAATTAATTTCATTTATCATATTTCATCTTTTTTAACCTTAAATGACAATATTAAAATTATCAAATTAATAAACCATGTAATTTTAGTATAAATTGTATTTAAATAATTATTTTTATTAAAATTCAAAAGAAATTCAAATTTATAACCTGAATTAAATTTAAGTAATATGAATAAAACTTTTATGTTTTCTAGCCATTTTTAGGATTAAAAACATATACCCTCTTCCAACATATATTTGTTTTATAATTCTCAAGATTTTATTAAAATAATTTCCAAATTTTTATTTTGAACGTAGAAACAATGGGGTTGAAATATAGAAAATAGAATCTCAACTAGGTGAAGAGTGTCATGAGTGGATTCCATTGGGTTCAAATCAAAGGTTATCTAATCAACACCTTATCAATTGCAAACATGAAAATGGTAAGTGATTGTGTTTTTTCACTCTTTTTTTTTTTCTCGAAGAAATTAGAACTAAAAACTAAACGTGTTCGAATTTTGCTTATTCTCTCCCAGTTGTGGGTCTAACGAAATCATTTCAAGCAATAAGGTTTGAAAAGCCAACATTGAATAAACCAAAGAGAAGTTGTAAAAAAGTGACGCCTTGTACATCAAAGAAAACTAAAGAAAAATGGGCCATAGTTTGATAATTGGATATCTAAAGAGCCAAAAAGAAGAAGTGGGGTTGGTCCCTACTACTGTGCAATGTTTCTCCCCTTTGACAGGCTTGTGTATCTTCTTTGGTATCTAATGGAAGCCATGGGTTCTGATTCAATCATAACATGAATGAAAAAAAGAAAGAAAGTGAAGTATAGATGCTTAATATCTTCTCTGCCTCATTGTATACGAAGTAGGGTTTTTCTAGAGATTCTCTACAAATATATTTCTTCCTAAAAATTCAACTCGATTGTAATAACTTGGTAAGTTTTTAGTGAAGTATAAGGTTAGATCTATGAACTTAACATGTAGTTTGTTAATCTATAAGTATATAATTCACAAATAATACTTTTAATTGTGAAGTTAAATGATATAGTTCGATCAAAGTGATGTTTATAAATTTTAGTGTCTATTTATTTCTAATAAATCATATTTTTAAAGTTGAATTAAATTATAATTTTTCTTATTTCAACTTTAATTTTAATCCATTAAATTAAAAACTAATTTCACCAAGAGCAACAATATATTTAAGAATATAAATGCATGATTAGTGACTATAATCATTCTGTTAGTTAAGGATAAGTCTGCTTATTAGTAGACTTTTCTTAAATCCTAATACTATATATCAGTAAAATTTTTATCAAGTTATTGTTGTTGTTGTATTAGTAAGAAGAATCTATCTATCAATTATTGGTAGAATGCTCTTGAAATGAATGTCTTTATAAAGAATAGAGTACATTCTTTATACTTTACCAACGATCAATATCTAAATCTTTTTCGTTCTATGTTCCTTATCTTCCTTTTCGTACCATAGGTCGGATCTACTATTAACTATAACTCAATTCAAGTAACTGATATAAGATCACAATTCTAATAATTGAAATTTCCCATGTGAAACTACAACATAAACAAATAGATAAGTGAAATTTGATACATCCTATTTCAACTAAATCTTAAAGTTAAAGATTCTAAACGCATCTCTAAGAAAAGAATGGCATAATTCCCTCAAATGGGTATATCTCGGAACATATAAATTATGGATATTCTGACCGTTGGGATCGAAAGTTGTGGATGAACCATGAATGATGATGGTCACCATTTTTGCATGTCCTATTCATATGAAGTTATATAAGGACCACTTAGACTTTATACCGGCGGACTCAAAATTAGGGTGCTCAAGGCACAAAAATAGGAGAATCTTTAGATCCCAAAATGCTATAATTCCTTTTGAATCTTTGATAGAGTCTTTATAAAAATAATTTAGAAAATGTCTTCTTTTTGTGAATCTAAAAACGTACTCAAATTTATTAATTTCCGAATTGTCTAAGATAAGAAATAATACGTCGTGCATTAAATTCTCATATATTAAAAAATAAGATATATATTATTTCAAACAAAATATTTTATATATAAATGAAAAAAGAATAGTTAATACATAGACCTATAAATTCCACCGGCTGCGGACAAAGTCACGAAACGAGTCGACAATTACATGTGATGAGGTGCGAGTAAGACATGTTTTGCATTTTATTTTTCATGATCAAATAAGACATGTTTTGATGGGTCAAAAACAGAAAGTAAGCTCACAAGATCTCTGCTTTTGTCTCTTTATGGCCTTGGTTTCCTAAACTATGTCTTGCTTTACGACTTATGAGGACGGTGAAATCCCTCTAAAGACTTACGAGGCAGTCAAAAGCTATGCAAGGGAAGGGTAGGGAAGGAGATGGGAAGGAGCTAAGCTATTTCCATTTTGATTTTCCCCTTTAAGGTCTGTTTTCTTCTTGCTTTTTCTCGATGGACTTCACTTCTTTATATTCTCTCTTTTAACGGTGCAATGCAAGTGAAATTTCTATATAAGGAGAAAAGAAAATGAAAAGTTATATTTTCTGTACGTTTTAAGGCTGAAGTATGAGTTTTAGGTCTCCTTCTCTTTTTCCCACTAAGCATATTTTGAAACTCAACTTTGTTTCATGCTTCGTTTGTTATAGAACATAAGAACTATCCTTTTTTTCTCATTTTTTAGATGCTTATATTTCTAAAATAACTTAACAAGAACTTGTTTTTGGGAAAATAATTTTAGAAGTTCACCTTTTCATTTTTACCATAGTGGGAATTATTAATATTCTAAAATTTATAATATTTTGTTATATTAAAAAAAGATTATAACAAGAAGAGTTCATAAATTTACTTGTTTTAAATTTTGAATGTATTAATCAACGTTTAAAGAGTTTTTAGCAACATTATTTACGGGACGGTTGGCTCGTACGGTAGAATGGTAATAAAAATGAGAATAAATATAGTGAAAAATGAGAATCAATATTATCATTATAATTATGATGATTGGTTAAGAGAAATAAATGATTACCATTATCATTGATATAGTTTGTAAAAAATATTAAAAAATAAAAATTTATTTTTAAATTAATTATAATGTAATTAACTAAATAATAATAATATTTTAATTAATTATATTGTAATTAATTAATAATAATATTTTGATTAATTATATTGTAATTAATTAATTAATATATATATTAATTAAGAATAATATTATAACTAATTATATTGTAATTAATTAATTAATAATAATATTTTAAGTAATTAATTAATTATAATATTTTAATTAATGAGTAATTATATTTTAATTAATCAATTATATTTTAATTAATTATAATGTGATTAATTAATTATATTGTAATAAATTATATTTTAATTAATTAATTATAATATTTTAATTAATTATATTGTAATTATATTAATTATATTGTTTTAATTAATTAAC
>JANIIA010000192.1:85242888-85256285 GCA_027478495.1 Erythroxylum alaternifolium | reverse complement strand
ATATACATATAAAATATAACAATTATAAATATTATCTTATAATTTTTTGGAAATTGCATTTAAGTTTTTTATATTTTAATTATTTTCCTTTCATATTCTTCTCACTAGGGATGTTTGTAATTGAAATAGGGACCACCCTAGCCCCATATTAGAATGAACTAAATAGCATAACGATCCCATTTGGGAATCGAGAACCTAGACCTTAGAGTGGTCAATCAACACATACCTATTCATGTCCTTTAAAACAAAAAAATATAACATCTCCCCTACTTTCTTGCTTTTATTTATTTATTTATTTGTGCATGCGATATAAGAATTCCTAAAACAAAGATTTGAATATGTGCATTACTCAAAAGGATAACAGTGAATCAAGTAGATTTGGAAGGTCACTTTTTCTGTAATTATCCTTCCGATGCAACATCTAATTAATAATTAAAAAAACCTTTCCGTAAAAGAGAAAAGAAAATACTTAATTGTGAAGAGAAAGATGAATTAATATAGAACTTAATATTTTTTATAACGTATATTTTATTATTTTATTATTTTTGAAAAAAAGATTTTGAATTCTGAGATATTGAATGGTGACATAAGTGTTGGTAATAAATACAGACGTAGACGTTAGGACATGATAAGAAGAGGCCAATAACTTTCGGAGGGCAATGGCCAATGGGGTCGACTCACTCGCCCCGTACCACTCACTTTGCGTTTTGTGCAGTGTGTACTGTGTGGTGGTGGTGAAGTATGGTGGCTCCATTTTTGTATAGACTTTCCAGGTGTTCAATTAAATCATCAAATCTCGTAATCTACAAGAAAAAGTTTTATAGGCTTTTTTTTTCCATCCCTAAACTCTCCCATTAGCAACAAATTTTGGTATTTATTAATTTAATTAGGTGATTAGTAAAAATTACTCATTTGTAATCATAAATTTACAGATTTAAATAACAAAAACAATCTCTTTATAAAAATTACAAAAAATTACGTACATAATTTATAAATGATTAAATATACATAATATTTTATAAATTATATATTTTTAAATAGATTATTTAACAAATTAATATTTAGAATTAAGTAATGATATATATATATATATAATATTTGTCCTCTCAATTTTATTTAGAATGCAAGTTTTTAAATTTTTTAATTAAGTGATCAATTTTAAAAAAATTTAATAATTCAATTAAAAATTATTTTAATGATATAATATGTCTGTTAAAAATTACATATATTTATTTATTAGGCATATTAATAAAAAATATCGTTTTAAACTGAATTATTAAAGTTTTAGAAAATGGATAACTGAATTAAAAATCTAAAAACTTAATATTGAATTAAAAAATTTTACAAAATTAAACACTTTTAAATTAGTTATGTTGTGAATTTCTACGGAGCAAGCTTAACGACGACGGCGACGTTCCTTTCTACTCCAGGTCATCCGTGACCTCCTACCCTCCAGGTCTAGGTCCTCAAGTTGGTGTACAGGAACACGGGGCTGGTGTGTGTTAATGCGCTTCATTTGTCTTTTTCATGTCACTCTCCAAACACATGCGTATGCTATGAGACTTATCCCATGTATTCTTCTTGTAAGAAATTTATCTGGACCTTATGCTTAAGGATGGCAACTGAAATCGACTTCATTCAAGTCACCAAATCAGGTTGAGCTAATTGTACTTCAATTCGAGCTTGAATTTAAATATTTTGTTTTGTAAATTTTAAAATTAAAATCGAAACATCTTCATTTCTTAGGAATTGATCTGAAATATCATCATTCATGTCTGTGTCTCATTTCATGTCATTTGCTGGGCTGCTCTTTTTAGGCCTTCATTGAAAATATTTTATAGGGGAAAAAGCCCATTAAAGTCGTTTATTAGTTTTACCAAAACTCTTCACTAGAGTTAAATTTGGTTATGTCTAATTAATGATAGTTACTCAATTCCATAGATAGGCGACCATGATACAGGTTTTTCTTTGATGGTTCAGCTTTTAAGTCATATGTCAGTTGATGACTTCACGGTCATTTCAGAAGCTGCTTCAACTAGATGAAAATGATCCCAAGGAACACGAAGTAGTGTCATCACAAAGTTATAGAGATGGGTTGATCACATTGGATTGCAGACAACTCGCATATACAAGGTATCATTGCAGAGAATGAGAATATAAACCTAAGTCATCCAATCCAGATGGGAGGGAACAGAAACAAATACACGGAACAGCAAGAACTATAGCTTGTTCTGTTCTTTTGCTACTAACATCAACTTCTCAACTTTTTGCTTTGTTTCTGCCATACCCTTCAATTCAAGCTTCTCAACCAATATCTTGTATGTGCTATCCCAAGGAACCATTCCCTTCAATATTAGTTCATCAAAGAAGGAGCAAGCCACGTCAAGTTTCCCACATATGCTAAGTTCACGGATCAAGAGAGCATATGTTCCAAGATCAATGTTCACATCATTGTTAAACATGTGACTCAACAGAAACTTGAGCATTTTCATTCTCTTCTTCCTGCAAAACAACTTCAAGAAAGGCACATAAGTGTCAACATTTGGCTTGCATGAATCCTCCTCCATTCTTTTGAGCAATTTCAAAGCATTCTCTTCCTGTGAACGTGCACAAGCACAAGCAATCATGGTATTGTAAGTCAGACAGTCCTTAGAAACTCCTTGGTTTTCCATATCTTCGAAAACATCCCAAGCATCATTAACCCTTCCACACCTGCATAGAATGAAGAGCAAAGAACTGTAAAACGAAGCATCAAACTCACAACCTTCTGTTTTCATCTTGTCATACACTTCCATAGCTGCTTTTACATGCCTAGCTTTCCCTAAAGCGTGCATGATGATTGTATATGTTATTGCATTAGGCTTGCAGCCTCTCTGTCTCATCTCCTCTAATATGGCATCAACATTTCGAAAGTCTTTCTCTTTACTATAGGCTTCAATAAAACTAGTATAGGAAACAACACAGGGACGAATCCCTTGTTTCTCCATTTCATCCATAGTCCTTCGAGCTTCAACAAATAGTCTTGCTTTGCAGTACCCATGAATCAAAATATTGTAGCTATCAGAATTCAAGGGTATGGAAGACCTGAACTCCAAAGCCACAAGGTGAGCGTGCTCAACGCTACGTTCCTTAACCAATGCATCCATTAGAAGATTCAAGGCCCCAGTGTCCTTCGTTACACCGAACATCTCCATACCTTTAAAAGCCTCAATGGCATCATCATAATTGCCAGCCTTGGCAAGCCGCCTCATAACCTTAGTCATTGTCACCAGTGAAACATGCCCTTCTATCCCAGCCATTTCCTCAACGAAATCCCACATGAGATTAAACTTCCTGTGCCTCCCCATTACATCAACCATCAAGTTGTATAACTCAGGAGTGTGCCGATAACCTGTTTGATTTTTTGCCCAGATGAAAACGCCGTAACACACACTCGAGCTCCCACTAAACCTTCTCAAAAGTTGCGAAACCAAATCGTTTGTTGGTTGAATACCGCTGACATTCAATGCCTGAACAACACCATCCTCTGATGGGTATTGGTTTTTGAGAACAGAACTCAGTTTACTGATATCACTAACATTCTCTTCTGATGGCGTGTCACTAACCAACTCTTCGTGGGTGGTAAAGTCATGACTCTCAACCCATTTGGCAAGAGAAGGAATAACGAAATCATCACCATCTGGGCCCGCATTTTCTGGGTTTTGCTTGTCATAGAGCCAAGTTGGGAGATCGGGTGACTCGGGCGAGCCGTGAGCATCAGGAATTTGGGTCAACTCGTTACTGGTGCACAGGAATTTGGTTGGTGAGTGATTTAATTTTGCAGATTTTGAAGACAGGAACATCCGTAAAACCTTGTGAATTTGGTGTTTTCCCATCATAATTTTCTCGAGAAAGTGCTTTCCTTCCTCTTCGAGACGAAGAAAGTGGAGGAAATGCTACATGCTCGGTCGTTCAGTGCAGAGTTGAACGAGGTGGCCATGGGGCTCGTCTCAAGTAAATTCATGTTTCAGATATAGCAATTCACGTAACGCATTGAGACGTTTTAAAAATTAAAATGGAGTACATTTTGATCGTAGCGGATACAACAAAATACGATTTGATTCGCAGCTTTCACATATCTAAAATTGCACTTTTAACTACTCGACCATGTTTTACGTTTGGAGAATTTTACAACTGAAATTACTGTTTCGGGACTTGCAACGACGAGTGCAAGACAAGACGATCATGTTGCATTTATTCACACGGAATAAGATTACAAGGGTCATGATCAAAGAAACGTCAAATTCTCATTCTCAGAATTTGATTCTCATTTCAAGGATTAAGAGTTACAGAGGTAAAGATTTTGACAGGACTCTGCTTATAGCTTTAATAGTCACTGGAGTAGTCCTGCAACATCCACCGAACACAGATGCTCCTGCCTCCCGCCACTTTCCAATGTATGATACGAAATCTTCATCCACTACTCCACTTGATTTCTGCAGATGCAACACAGTAAATTATGGCCCAGAATGGTTTTAAGAATTATATTAAATTGATTCAAACATATTTTATCATTATTTTTAAATCAAAATTTGACGGAAGAAGCTTTTTTAAAAATTGAAAATTCCAAAGATTTTTTCGAAAATTCTAAAATTTTAGATTTTTTTAAATTTATTTAAATTACAATAAAAATGCCCGTCTTTTATTTTATTTTTTCTTATAGGGGATACACTTACCACCCATTGCTTCGTTTCAGCGTTATAGGTCTCTCCACTGTTTGGATATACAACTACTGGCTTATCTGTTACCTGTTAAATAACTTGGTAAGCAAACACTACTACTAAAAAGCACGGAACACATGATTAAAGAGTGTTAGGAAGCTTACTTTTCGAATGGAAAGGATAAGTCCGTGAACATCTCTAGGTGCAGTACAGTTGATGCCAACAGCAACAACTTGCTTGCAAGAATCTGCAATGGAGGCGCACTCCATCACAGATTCACCACTAACAACATTGCCGGCATCCTTACAGCTGAAGGAAATCCAAGCCGGAACACTCATGTCTTCTTCCTCAAGGAGCTCAGCATACGCCTAATAACACGTTTGCAAGAACAAGTTACAGCAGAGCAGGAATATCCCTAGAATGGCTTAAAACGAACTAAAAGATGGTCTCTTTTATGCATACTCCAACGTTGAAGTTATGTTTAGTGGTATATCAAGTGTTCCTTTTATCAACATTTGTTTCGTCTCTATAATTCTATCGACCAGTCAAAAATTTTACAGAAAAATTTAGAATGCGAGTTAACTCCAAATATGTACAGGTCTTGTGAGCATCTATGACTGATTTTACTAGCGAATGAAGTGTCGGATTGCACCTTGGCTTCAAGCTTGTTTGGAGTAGTTTCAAATGCAATTAAGTCAGAGCCAGAAGTGGCCAGAATCTGTAACCTTCTCCGGTGAAAATCCTTCAGTGTTGCCAAGGAAACTCCCTCTCCATAGTTCCCACTAAAATAATCAACTCTTCAAATCAGTTAGTATTGACATATTTAACATGTTTTTGTAAGTGAAACCTATACATACATGTGTACATATATATGTATGTATTCTGGTAAATCACTTACGTATATTCGGACCCATCAGCCAAATAAGCACCATAGCTGCCAATTGAAGCAGCAACCAGAACGGGGCGTCTTAAGACGCTGCCATTTTCGGTATAATCCCACGAAGCTTTGGTGAACTTGTCATAGTACATCTCCCTTGCCTCACAGGCTATTTCAACACTTCTCCTGAGCAACGATTCAGCCTCTTTTCTCGACAACCCTTTTGCCTCGAAACCTTGAATTGTTGCCTTTTCAGTTTCCACAACAAAATGACATAAGAGATCTGATTAACATCTGGAGTGGAGACTCCACACAATTATTTAAAAAGTGGCATTAAAAGTCACCTGATATGATGCTGTTAATATAATATTCGCGCCGGCGTCCAGATAATCTAGATGTACCTGTCACGTCAAGCACAACACTGAATCATCAAGTTCTAGCCGTAATTTCTTACCGTGCAATTTACGAAATTTAAAGCTGTAATTCAAGTATTCGACGGATATTTTCAATATTAATGACTTGTTATGCTTAACATTTATATCCTAAAGTGTTGAGGACATTTGTCACCGTATAAAAAAAACAAAACCATGAGGTGGACAACATGCTTTTGCCACGTGGTTTTGTTTCGTAACTCAGTTTCCCCTACCCATTTCCTGACGTGTAACAGACAGGCTATTGGCGATCTCCTCGGATTAGATGAAGTTGATCAGATTCAATTCCATGGCTTTGCTTCCTATTCTGGACATTTCCTGGTTACTGGTTCTTTCTTAAAATGAAAAAAAGCGAAAAAACAAACATATTTGCCCAAAATAGCAAAAAGTTGGTACCATATCACCAGAATTAAACCCAAGAAGGAAAGCAGAAACAACTCGATTTGATTTGATAAAGGAAGATAGCTAAACAGAAAGAGAGCATCAGTTCCACTGCAAAGCACAGTTGAACCGTAGACAAGGACACAGAAGCATACAACAGTATTGCTTGAGAAATATTCATCTAAACAAAAGCTTCAAGTTTCGACATTATTATCTGCTTGTTTGTTTGTGTGTGTGTGTGTGTTATGTTTAGTACCCTTCTGACTAGGTGAGGAGAAGTGAGAAGGCATTTTGCGCTCCAGAGCGGGTCGTTGAGGTCTGCGCCGTGCCGTTCAAGTTCAGTGGCAAAACCTCCATCAACCACCGCATATCCACCGCAGTTCTGGAGGAAGTCCCCCATCAAAGACCGACTTTCATGGCTTTTGAGCCCCATGATGACCAACAGAGATTAGCAAACAAAAAAACAAAAACTTGAAAATTGAGCAGTTAATAAGGGGAAAGTTAGTGAGAGGAAGGAAAGATTGGACTTTTCTGCACAACGAGCTTCCTGAATGATGTGCGATGGAGTAGCTGCTTTTATAGAGAAGGAAAGGTGAATGTTGCCTCTAAGGTGTTGAAGTAACCAAGTTAAACTTGAAAAAAATAATATAATAAGTACCCTAAATTTTTATTAAATTTTAATTTTAATATAAGAACCTTAAAATTTTATAAATATTTAAAAGATTTGACTTAGCATTTTTGTTAACTCTTCATTTAAAAAAATATATGTGATATTATTTATTAATTTTTTATAAACTTGTCACATAATTTGAAAATTACACAGTAAGGAGTTCACATGATAGAGTGTAATTTGTTCATTTGTCTTTCGAAATCGAAAAATTATAATTGCAAAATTCAGAATTATGTGAATAAAAAAAGTGAAACATCTAACATATATTTTTAATTGAAAATTGAATTTTTAATATTTTATAATTTAATTTCTCTTTTTAAATATTTTTAAATTATATGTAGATTGGTTCATTTTAGAATTTTAATTAAATTCCAAAATATTTTTATTATATTTCGAAAATTTTTAATCTTATCTTAAGTAAGTGAGGGTTTGAATACTAAGCCTCTTGGTCTTAGAAAAAGGGTGCCAGCTCAACCTCGTATATCAATAATGATAAATTTTTTAATTGATAAAATATGTTAAATATACTGTACTTATCTCTATTTTAAATCACACGATAACTATCATTATCACGCTCACGCCACACCAGCTCAGACACACGGCGTGTAGGCAATTATTACGGTCCAATCAAGACCTTATTATTATTTTTTTAAAGATAGAAGGTTTATAAGTATCATTAGCCTAGTGGAAAAATAAAAAAAGAGGGACAAGAGTAGGAACAAAAAGTCCAAGCCCTTCAAGCTCCCTCTTATTCTTCGCAGCAAATTCATGATATCACTGGGGTGAAAAGATTAGTTATTGAAGACTTTTTTATTGCGAGCGTTCCAAATAGACCATAAGAGAAGTGCGAGCAAAGAAAAATTTTCCATGAATTTCGGAAGCATCTTAAGGTAATCAACTACCTTCTTAAGCCAAGGTTTCATATCTGGTGCAATTATATGATCTGGTATTGAATATAGGCTTGATAGACTAAACGATTGGATAGCTAGGTCATAATTTGTGAAGAGATTCAGGCACGATTATGAAGAATTGTTGCAACAAGGACAATAGTCGACAATTCGAGTCTGTTGGTGATGGTTGAGGTTGAAATTGACCGCCAGAGCCTCGTGCCCAAGTCTCAAAAGGAACAAGTTGATTTTCATAGGAACTTTGGATTTTCATATTGCTTTCCAAAGAGAGTTATGATCATCATTGAGTTGATTGTTAAACCTTATTCTGTTTTGTAGACACCAATACCCTAATTTGACTGAGTAGTTGTGATTTCTGTTATAGTGCCAATAAGAGTGATCTGTAAAGCCAGTCGGTTGCACCAATTTAATGACTCGAACTACATCCTCTTGGAAAAGCTCCTTTAAATGACTTTCCTTCCAACGAAGTTGGTCATCTAGTAGGTAAGCGACCAACCTTTTTGCTCCATTCTGACAATCAGGTTTAATTGCTTCTTCGCCTGTTCTTGGGAGATTTGATGGAATCCATCGATCTTGCAAAAGTAATGTAAAAGGTTCATTAGCAATATGAACTCTAGTATCGAATGATATAATTTCCCTTCCATAGATGATGCTTTGCCAACACTAAGATGGGTCTTTTTGGGCTTTTAGGAAGGTAGTGTGAGAGAAGTAACGACTTTTAAGCACCCTCACAAAGAGAGAGTTTTCATTTTTGAGAATTCTCCACCTAATCTTAGCTAGAAGGGACTAGTTGAAATATGTGAGATCTTTGACACCTAGGCCTCCTTGGCTAGTAGGTCTGCACATTCTTTTCTAGCTGATCCAGTGAAACCCTTCATTATTGTGACCTTTCTACCAAAACCAAGCCATAAGGCTATTCAGCTCTTTGCAAAGATTCATAGGCAATTTGAAGCATGACATAGCATAGAGAGGTAAAGATTGAGAGACTGCTTTGATTAGAACAAAAATTAAGTTTCTCATCAGTGGAATGTGAAGATAATTATCTTGACTAGGCACTTGATCGGCATATATAATATGTAAAGAAAAAAAATTATTAATTGCTTTTTGTTGGAAAATAATTTGAAGCAATAATAAAATAGTATGAAAGACTATATACAAGAACAATAAAGAAAAGATATAACAAATTTAAAAATGTTTTGCTTAATTTAATATCAATCTTTTAAAAAGTTTTTAATTTAGTGACTAACCTTTTAAATTTTATATAGATCAGGTCAAAAATTTTATTTTTACTTTTGTAACGTGTTCATTAAATGTCACATAAATGTTTATGTATTAGTCGTATCAATAAAAATAACATTTTGACTTAATTTGCACGAATTTTGAAAGATTAGACTCAATTTTTTAAATTTTAGAAAGTTTAACACTAAATTAAAAAACTATAAAAGATTAAACACTTTTAAATCTATTGTTTCTAAATTAATTTTAAAAAGTCTAAGTTATTTTTTTTTAATACAAGGGAAAATAAACAGAAAACGTGGCTAAACTAGATCAGCCGGCGGGCAACCCCGGCGATACAAAGTGCGGGTCCAATCAGAAGCTAAAAAAGACAGTATGGAGGTCGGAGGATCCAGAAGAACGTGCAACCCTGGGGGAACATACGTAGCTTCAGCTGCCAGTCTATCAGCGCATGTATTCCCCTCTCGATAGACATGGTTAACCTGTACCTCCCAGTCACATTCCATCAATGCAAGTATCTCCTGCACCAAAAGAGAATTCTTAGTCAGTAAATAGCCCGAAGGGGAGAGGATATTGATGACCTGAAGTGAGTCGACTTCCAGAATGATTTTCTGAAAGCCAAGGTCCCATGCCACTGTGAGCCCTGTGTGAACCCCTTGTAATTCAGCGACCAACGGCGTGCTTGCTTTAAACTTATGGAAAAAACTCCTCGCCATTGGCCATGACAGTCCCTATGCAATCCCCCAGCCGTACTGACTGAGGAGCCAAAAAGCACCGAACCATCGGTGTTGATTTTAGTCCATCCCTCCGGCAGTGGCATCCAGCGTACTATTGTCCTTACTGGCAAACCTCCTGGGGGAGCGCCACACCGCGTCATTGCGTGAGCCCGGCGGATCCACGATACATACCCTAAAACGAGATGATGTCCCGCGTCTGGCTACTCGAACCCCTCCTCAAAAATACTTTTGTTACGCCATTGCTAGAGGTACCAACATGAGACCCCAAAAATGACTGTCCAGTCGGCCCCTGACCGATGGTTTTGGATGGTCAAATTAGACTGGAGCCATTGCTCTATAATCCCCTGGCAAAAAAACGTCGCTTGCAATACTGGGAACCAACGCTGCCAAAAAAGTTGGACCCGGCGACAATCCAGAATAGCATGCAATGCGGTTTCTTCGTGCCCGCAGTGACGGCAGTAACTGTCTGAAGCGATGTGCCGAAGAACTCGCTGGTGATTGGTCAGAAGTTTTTTATTTGCTAACAGCCACATAAAAGCGCGGATCCGCTATGGTCCCGGCCATTGCCAGATGATATTCCAAAAAGGGTTGGGGTTCATTGCATCATCCACCATAAGTAACGCATAAGCAGATTCCAGCGTGAATTTCCCTTGTGGACCGGGTCCCCAAACAAAAGTATCAGCCTCCTCCTCAGACGAAGGGGGCCGGACCGTAGCGATGACCATGCATAAGTGATCGGGAAGATAAGGAGTGATCAATTCCCATTTCTAATTGCCATCTACCGCGACATACTCAGCCACGAAACAGTTCAACAGTCGTGCTGGAAGGGGTTGCCGGGTCTTATGTGCTAAGGGACCCCATCCAGGTACCCATTGGTCAACCCAAAATTTGGTCCGTTGCCCATTACCCAATGACCATTTAAGACCCTGACAGACATGATCCCACGTAGCTGCCATCCCTCGCAAAAGGGACGACGTCCTAGTGGTTGGCAGAGTATGAGGGATGTGTGAATCAGGAAATTGATATTTAACTCGGAGCACCTGGACCCATAACTTCGTGGGTCGGTGAGCAACTCCCAGCCCAATTTAATGAGATAGGCGTCATTAGTGGCGCGAATGCGTTTGAGACCTAGGCCCCCAACTTTCTTGGGTTGACAAACCGCTTCCCAGTTGACCAAATGGGTGGCCCGCTCTTCATGATGAGACCCCCATATAAAAGACCGCATGATTTTTTCCAGTTCATCACAAAGAAGTCGGGTTAACCGCACAGTTTGCATAGTGTAGGCGGGAATGGCGGAAACCACAGACTGTGTGACGGTGACTCGCCCAGCCAGGGAAAGTTCCTTGGCTCGCCATCCCGCTAGACGGTGCTGCACCTTATCGAGGATATACTGATAGGTAGACCGCGAAGTGCGTCCATGAAGCAGTGGAACCCCGAGATACGTCCCCAAGTTATTAGTCGATTGGATTTGCAATGAATGGCTAAGGCTGCGTGCGAGGTCGGACGGCTACGTTAATTTTGTATGGCTACGTCATTGAAAATAATAAGCAATTGAATATATTATTCAATCACTATATAAATATCATATATTTCCACTTTTTATTAAAATAAAAAATAAAAATAGATTAAAATGTAACTTTTAAGTAGCACAAGTTTACAATAATTTTTTTCTCTTATATGAATTAACCTATTTTAAATATAGCTATAATAATTTTTAGGAACTAAACTCTACCAAAAATGCTTCTTTAAATCAAGTTATTTGTTGAAAGCACGATATATTTTGGATCATAAAATTTTGCATCTTCACATATATAAACACATATATTGTCATGTTCGTGTCTTATAACGTATTCTTTTTAAAATATCTCGGCCAAAATTAACATAATTATATTTTAATCCACATTTTCACTTCTTTTTTTTAAATTCTGTTATAAAATAAGATAAGATAGGTTGTCAAACAACCAAAAATGAAAATATATTTTCAACTCTCCAAAAAACTAGGTAGCTAGTAGTGAATCGGGTCGAATCCACAGGGAATTAGTGCGAAGTTACTCAAATGCTTAGAAAATAACAGATTAAAGGGTTGATATTGCAGGAGATGTAAATAAAAATAAAAGCAACGCAGAAAATTAAAGGAGAGCTATAGTGACAGATACGACATGAACATGTAATATTGGCATAAAACAGATATGGACAGCAATTAATAAAACGAAATTAAAACGCAATGGGTGAAAACCTAGCCAAGGTACTCTTCAATTCAGCCTGGAAATTCGATCATTGACATCATAAGATAAATTAGACAATTTGGATAGACAAAGTTATGTCCAAAGGTGACGCACTCATTGACCAATCTTTTCTTACTTTGTTGATAACTCCAGGAACCGCCCTGACAAGTTACTTCCCTAATCTAAAGACAACCCCCAGGAAATGCCCTGACAAGATTAATCTCTAGTTGCATTAAGAATGAGACCCTTGTCCTAACCAATAAATTCGGAAACGCTGTAATTTATTTAGTTAGATTATTTAATTCCATCGATTTTACCACCAACATACATCATTCGCAAGATAAAACCAATTCGCTACTCTGATAGAATAATATCCATGACAATACTATCCTATTCAGCAATTTATCACTTAATCAATCACACAACTCATGACATTGCACAATAAATTAAGCAATAATAAATCTGGTTCAAGCACGGAAATTAAATAAATATCTAAATTACATAAATAAATAAAAACATAGTCTCACAAATTATCCATGGATGAATATCCAAGTCCTGACTAGAAAAAGGTTTAGTTGTTCATAGCTATTATGAGAGCACAAGATACCCTAAAGTTCATCTTGTCTCCACAGCAAAATAAAGATTGTAGCAACAATGGTGGCTGGCTGCTGAATCCTCAAAAATAAGAGAAAGAAGAGAGAAAAGTGTGATTTCCTTATGCCATAAGGTATTTATATCCTTTCCAGTTCATAACCTAGCTCAAATTCAGAGAGATTTCCTAATTAATCTTTAAGTAGGACTCTTCATTCTGTCTTCCCAGCTTGTGTTTCGTATCTCCAACAAAGAACCAACTCAAAATAGATGGCAATTGGGCTTAAAAACTCGTCCATAAATTCTGCCCAGTTCTTGCCCGATACGATATGATCATGTCGTATCTGCCTTTAACATGTTCTGCGCTACACATCAACTGTCTAATACGACATGGTCATATCGTATCTATTTCCAGCACGTGGCTTCTCCAAAATAGCCCAAATCTCCTGCATTATGACTCCAATCCCCACGTTGGTCTCCTACACACATAACAAACACAAAAGCACATAAAAAACACGCAAATAATAAACAAACACATGAAAAAATGAATGTAGACTATCCTACAAACCATGCATGAAATGCAACCTATCAAATAACCCCACACTTAAACAATACTTGTCCTCAAGTATTCAATCCATTCA
>JANIIA010000192.1:85196483-85207471 GCA_027478495.1 Erythroxylum alaternifolium | reverse complement strand
AGTTAATCACCAAAAGTAATAAGCTCTACTTTAGAGAAATCAGAAGGATAAAATTCAACAAATTGAATCAATTTTTGCTTATCAAAAGCATAAAAAGAGTCATTTGGATTCAAGCATGCCGCACAAATAAGCAACTTGGTATTTACCTTATTGAAGCAATTGTTGAACTCTTGAAGTTGCATATCAATCACAGTGTAAAATAATTCCACTTGATAATGATGCAAATTCATCATTTTTTGTGCATTTCGCCTTGACCTTCCCCGATGTACAAAATTTTCATCCGTATTTGGAATGGCAATATCATGGTTCTCACAAAATGAAGATGTTTCATCAAATAAGAACTGCCACCCATCATGCCTCATCATTTGTAGTCGTTGTTTGAAAACTTTAATCAAAGAAATTGCATTGATAATGTCTTTGATCATTCCTTTGCAATGCTTGAGATAATTAATTTGTGATGCCCAAGATTTTGTTCATCAAATGCAAGCTAAACACAAATTCATAAGATTGGATAAAATCCAGCAAAGCATATGGTTCACCTTTTTGCTCTGAAGTTGTGCCCTCCTCTATGTGATCTCTAGAACATCAACTATGGAGTTAAATATTACGATTAAGCTTGATAATGATCCATAATGTGTGCCCCAACGTGTGTCACCTAGTCTGAAGAGAAGTTTCTTGATGTAAACCTTTACCACTTGAAAGTTCACCATTTTTCAGCCGTTCAACAATCTTACTAAATTGCTTCTCATGAAGATCTTTTCTTTTACAACAACCTTCAACTACATTTGATAAGCTTGAAACTGTGTTAAACAACAAAGCAATATGTACATGATTCTTGGCCACCGCAACAAATGATAATTACAATTGGTGAGAGAAACAATGAACATAGTGAGCTGAATTATTTTCTTTTAAAATCAAAGTCTTAAAACCATTAATCACTCCTTGCATATTGCTAGCTCCATCGTAGCCTTGCCCACATAGAGATGATATACTCAATCCATGCTTTGAAAACAATTCATCTATTGCAAACTTTGGTGATAAAGAGGTGGTATCACTAACATGAATAATACTAATAAATCGCTCAAGCACACATCCTTTTACATTCACATAACGTAAAACAATAACCAATTGTTCTTTGATTGAGATATCACGAGACTATCAATAAGGATAGAAAATAACCCACCTTAAAGATCATTAATAATGGCATTGGAGGTTTCAATTGCAGCAGCTTTGACAATATCCTTTTGTATGTCAGGAGCAATGACTTTATGATTTCCGCGAGCATTGTTTAAAAAAACATTGTTGATAGCTTCATTATAGTCAGCCAAGAATTGTAAAAGTTGAAGAAAATTACCATTATTACTAGAAGTCTCTGATTCATCATGACCATGAAAAGCCAATCCTTGACGTAAAAGGAATCGAACACAATCCACTGATGCAGTGAGTTGGGTACGATGGTCCTTTCAAGCTTGGTTGGATTGATTAGTTTAAGCAACTTGAATATGTTGTTTTTGATTCATCAAATCTTGACATTTCTTCAAAGTCATATCATGAGAGCTATTAAGACCTCCTACATGAATATGAAATCTATCTTTTTTCTTCCAATTGTTAAATCTATCAGTAACAAAAGTATCACCACTTGCTTGATTTCTAATATCCGGCCTAAAAGAATAGCAACATAAGCAAAATGCTGCATCTTTTGTAACAATATACTCTAACCAATTGACATATTCTTTAAACCAAGATTAAACAAATCTACGATAAATATTTCCAAGTTTTCTTTGTGGAAAATCATGCTCAAAAGGCGACATGGACCCTTTTGCAAACAAGCTCTTCGTATTCTATTACAGTCGTTAAGATGATAATCTCAAATTTTTTTCCACAATCTTGGATCAGACTGAAGATCATCTAAATTGACGTCTAAATGAGGATGCTAAAAAGGATTGGAGCTATAATCCTTATTTGTAAGAGGCCTTTTAAGAAATTTGTCCATAACTTAAATCAAATTTAAGTAATTAGAGAAGATATTACGATATACAAATAAAATATGTACACAAGAACATGAAGAAAGAATCATGTTGTAAGAAAAAAAAGTTTGTTTAAGAACCAACAGTTGCATTATTATCAAAAAGAAAAAAAAAGCTACATTTGCTATTCTATCACTGTTTTCAATTAATTATAAATTTCATATCTGATATTTTTACAATCCCCATTTTATTTATTTTCCTTAAGCACTCATTGTCTCATTGCCCATTCTTCAGTTTAAAAAATTTGTTATTTGCTCTCTTTCCCTTTTGTCTCTAAATTGGT
Organism: Erythroxylum alaternifolium; assembly: GCA_027478495.1. Taxonomy (NCBI): domain Eukaryota; kingdom Viridiplantae; phylum Streptophyta; class Magnoliopsida; order Malpighiales; family Erythroxylaceae; genus Erythroxylum; species Erythroxylum alaternifolium. The sequence goes on along the minus strand of JANIIA010000192.1, from coordinate 85,205,161 downwards.
GAGAATCATTGAATTTCTCCCTATGTGTTTTGAATTACTATTTTTCTTTTTTCTTTCTTTTGATTGTTTTATTAATTAGTAAAAGAAAATCTACAAATGCTATAATTACTCAATGAGTTTCATATATCCACATAAAAGGATATTATAAAAGTATCATATGGAGACAAATTGAATACAAAATAAACAAAAAAATTATCTATTCATAAAAAATGTAACTAATTAAAACTATTTGAATGACGCTTTACACAGATGCAAAATATGAAATACACAAACAAAAAGTAAAATTTTCATATATATATAAAGCAATCAACTAAATATTGAAAAGAATAGAAGGAAATCAATTAAATTACTATTTAAATGTAGAATTTATGGCAAGCGTTGGTAACTACTTGTTACTTTGATGGGCATAACTTAAAGACTGTAACTTGGAGAAGATGAAAGCTTTGAGTGTGGTCCTCGTGGAGTTAGGTGAAGAAGAAGCCAAAAAGACAAAAAGTTATGTGCTGAAGAAGCCAAAAGGGTAAAAAAAAATCTCAATAAAAAAAGTCAATTAAGCATGTAGTTTTTATCTCTCTATTTGTAGGCTTTCATTTAAAAAATTCATGGGCCCAAATAATAGTAATCTTAATAAAAATGAACGGGCTTATATTATATTTTTTATTTGATATCTTAATATCTCTAAAATTATTTTTTTTGTCACCAATTAAATTAACGGGGCAAATTTTTATTTTATTTTATGGGATCAAAAGTTAAAATAATAATATTTTTATATGAAATATTTTGGAGGTAGTAGGGGCAAGTGCCCCCACTTGCCCCTAATGTGCATTCGTCCCTGATTGATAGCATGGTCACCTTATGGATACTGAATTCAATTTTTAATCTATGGTGTAGAGTTGATAGCATGGTCACTTTATGGATACTAAATTCAATTTTTAAAGATATCGTTAATGCTTATTTGTAGGCATTAAGTACTATTGAGCTTTGGAAGGAATTAGAGAAGATGTATGGGGTGTAATGGTCCTCTTATTTACTAGTTACAAAGAAAAATAAGTACAATTATTAAAGGAAATATGCTTGTTGTTAGATATTTTACAAAATTGAAAAAACTTTAGGATGAGTTGGGATGTTTGGTGCTAATACCGAGATGTTCATATGACCACTGCACTTATAATACGGGGAAAACAACGAAGGAGATAAACTCAAGTAACAGGCTTATACAATTTCTGATAGGGTTAATTGAGAGTTATGATCAAGTCAAAATTAGATTTTGGTGATAAATCCACTACCGAATATTGAGAAAAGCTTATTTAATAATCTTAAGACAAAAAGAAATAATGTGGCAATTGGTGACAACAAAAACAATAATGCAATGCTAAAACAAATAGAAGAGGAAAAGGAAGTCGTAGAAGAAGAGATACAGTGGATAAATTTGACTTGAAATATGATTTTTGTAAACTGGAAAGGCGTACTAAAGATACTTGTTTCAAGATACATGGATATCCAGACTAGTGTAAGGAATTAAAAGAGCAAAGATCAAAAGCATGGAAGAAAAATATAGTGAATATGGTAGAAACTGAGAAAACATGATAAATATATATATGGAATCAGTTAACTAACAACTATTATTTACAGTACGATTGAGCAGGAGGTTGAAATATTTGTAAGGGGAAAAGCAAATTCGAGAGAAGATAAAGGAAACGGGAAGAATTTTGCACATTTTGAAGTATTTGCAGGTACCATAACACGTAGATCTCTTAGTTATCTTGAATTAATTGGAAATGAATCTTAGATAATAGACATTGAATTTTCAAATCACATGTGTATAGATGTTAAGAAAATGAAAATCATGACTCCAACCAATTAGCCAACCCTGGTTTACCTGCTAGATGGAACTATTAAGTTTGTTCACCACATAGGTGATATAAACTTTACAAATATAATAACTTTAACTGAAGCCTTACATGTACATAGTTTTCAATTCAATTAACAAGTTAACCATTATAGCGCATATAAAATTCACCTCTTCTCCATCATTCTGTTTTCTATAGGAATTGAAGACTGATGAAACACTAGCAGTTGGCAAAATAGTAGGTAGATTGTGTATACTTGATCCCTCTTCATTTGATCAACGCATTATAGACTCTTATGTCGTTAAAGCCAGTTGTTTTCTCAACATATTATAGACTCTTATGTTGTTAAAGCCAGTTGTTTTCTCAACGCATTATAGACTCTTATGTCGTTAAAGCAAGTTATTTTCTCAACGCATTATAGACTCTTATGTCGTTAAAGCCAGTTGTTTTCTCAACGCATTATAGACTCTTATGTCGTTAAAGCTAGTTGTTTTCTTACTCTTTTGTAAATAAAATGTTTATCGTAGATGGTGCATTATGGAATAATAACTTGGTCATCCTTCCAATATTGTAACTACTTACATTTTTTAATGAATAAAATTCATTTTACTACACAAATGTTTGCAATACCTGTCCTATGGCATAAATGTAGATGATTTCTTTTCTCACTAGTCATATATATATAACCAAGTGTTTTGAACTTATCAATGTGGATTTAGAGGGTCCATATTACACTCTTAGCTAAGTGGTTCAAAATTCTTCTCACTATTATTGATGATTTAGCAGATGTACATATACATATCAATTAATATATAAATCTTAAGCCCCTTCATTTCTTCAATTTTTTAAATAACTTAAACAGAATTCAATCTTGAAGTATAAAATGTATGAAGTCTCAGTGGATCGTAATTCTCGAGTCAAGATTGTCTTTTATTATTATCCAATAATGGATTTTTGCATTAATGATCTTGTATTCATACCCCTCAAAATAATAGGGCAATAGAGAGAAAATATTAAACATTTGTTATAAGTTGCAAGAGCTTTGGTGTTTCAATCATATTTACCTAATAGGTTTTGGGGATATTTTATCATTACTGCTACTTATATAATAAATCATTTACCATCTATTAGACTAGCTTCGAAAACTCCACATGAAATTCTTTTTCATAGACAACCATTGTATAAATACCTTCAAAGTTTTGGATGCATGTGTCTTGCTACAAATGTTAACCCTAAGAAAAGGAAAATTGTCGCCAAAGCATATCAGGGTGTTTTTATTAGATATAGCCATAAAAGGAAGGTGAATAAACTCTATGATTTTCAAAACTATAAGGTTCTCGTTTTAGAAATGTTCAGTTTCATGAAAATATTTTCCCTCGCAAAAAACTATAAAAACTTACGGAAGCTACTCCTTTACTGAAACCTTTTGATTTACCTAAACTTGATGGGCTATTTCCTTTTACCCATTCAAATGATTTTCAGACAGACATACATTCTTTTAAACCACCAAATCAACTTAAACCAGTATAAGAATAACAAATAACCAAAACACATGAACCACCATTGTTGTTACTTGAAGAGTTACGATTAAAGAACAAGTGTCAAAGTCAATAAAACACTTGCATGGTTGAATGATTTTGTTTTCCGTAATGAACAATCTGCTCCTTTGTTTACCAACTCCACATTCCTCACACCAAACACATTTCCTTAGCATAGATTACCCATATATCTAATATTTAAGAACCATTTTCCTCTAATTAAGCTAGACTTAAAAAGGAGTGAGTTGATGCAATGAATGCGTAATTAAGTGTAACATCCCATATTTGGGGCTAGACCCCAAAATAGTGAATTGAGTGTACTGTGAGTAATTAGAAGGACATTGCATGCCATACATCATTGTATATTCACACACATTTGAATATTTATTTTTGATATATTAAAATAATTGTACATGCATTCATTGACGTTTTTCGGGTATGATTGATTGATTAAAATGTGAATTGTAATTTAATTGTGTTAAAATTTTATTTGGAGAATATTAGTCTATTTCAAAATTTTTGGTGAATTTTAGGAAATTTCCAAAAATTTGGAGTATTTTAGACTAGATAAAATATAGAAAGTAGAGACCAATAGTATTGTGACATGTGGCAGCTTATAGATGTGAAAAATAGCTCACATGCATAGTGACACATGGAGAGGTGTTATACATGCACGTGATTATGTTTAGGCTAAAAATAGAAATTACTGTAGCTATTGTTGTTTTCTTCATCGTTGTTCTTCACCGTAGACATCAACACCAGAATTCTTTTTGTTCATCCATCTCATCACTGAATCAGCAAATTGCTTCTAGTTGTATATTTGGCTTTGGATTCTGATATCAAAGTAAGAACTTCAATCCGAATCTTGTGTAGTTACTCTTTATTTTCGTTATTTCTATCCATCGATTGTGTTGATGATGTGTTAGTGTGTGGAAATAGATACATGCATGAGGGGGGGTAGGGAGAAGTAGTTTCAGTGATAATTAATGAGTTAGAAAAGGTGTGAAAAAGAATGTAGCAAATGAATGAAAGTGTAAAAACTCTGATGAAATATATGAATATCATTGCTGTATTTGATGTTTGTATGAATTGTGAGAGGTTTTGATAGTGAGCTGAATGAAAATGGTAGTGGAAAAGCATGTTATAGGTTCTGCTTGGAGGGTATATAATGAAAAACTAAACTAAGCGAAGTAAGGATGGAAACGCAGTAGTGAGAGAAAGCGTGTGTGAGGTCTCAGACTTTTGATTCTTACCATATAAGCTTGCATTTGATCTGCTCAGAGATTGTATACTGGGTATAGAAATACAAATTATATGATTTAGGAATGAAGAAATCAATGGGAGGAAAGGATAAAAAAAAGAAAAAGATTCTGGATTGCATGGGCATGTGTTAATCAAAGGTGTTCAGGGTTGAAAAACCCCTTCATACTACAGTCACAGTCGTGCATTGCTGATTCTTTTGACCATAACTTTGTCATCCGACCTCCAAATGACATGAAACTTAAACTAATGGCTTCCTAAGACATTATTCTTTTTCTTCATAAAACTTTAGAGCCATTTGAATTAATTGGAAGCCATTGATTGATAAGATTAGGATGAAAATGTTGAGGTGTGCTGGAATAGATGAACTGAAATATTTTCATTGAACATGCTTCGGTGTTTTGCTTATATCTTGATCTATAGATTTCCAAATGAGTTTATTCTTAATTCAAATTAAACTTAAGACATATTTCTACAATGTTCTTGAAGAAGTCAAATTTTAATTCTGTCTCTAAGACTTTCAAAATTAGCTTGAAAGTGAGTCTTGGCTTAAGCTGTAACACTACCAGTGACAGAAATCATGTCCTGTAGTTATTGAATAATTTGTATTGATATAGGGCAAATCAGACAAAGGTGTCTTCACAAAAGTTATAGCTCATTCTCTTATATTTAAATTGGTATAAATTTTGTAATTTTTGGATATTGGAATTGAGAGATATGGGTTGTACAACTTGGCTGCATGATTATGCTCTAGCCAAAATTTCAAATGTACTCAGTTTGTGGTATTGTGAGCATAACTCATAGAATAATGAACCAAATTGAATGATTTTAGTGTCATTAGAAACTTAAGATATAGAAGAACAATTTTCTAGAAGAGAGTGTTAAAGAAATACATCATTTTTTTGATCTTATTGATTATGCAAAGTTGACCTGAATGGGATGCTTGTAACAAAAGCTGGAATAGTGAATTAATGTGTGAATTTTGACACATTTAAAGTACGATTGATCTTTGCATTGGTTTATTACAGAAATATACCCAAGAATTTTTCATTGCACATGCATGATACATGATACATTTATACATGTGTTTACTCAATTACATAAGCAGTATAGTGATATGAAATTGTGTTAATGTACATAGGAGAGCAAGTAGCGCGACCACGTCCTGATATTGTCAAAACATTAAGGCAATAGGCTTAAGGAAGCAATTGTGTGTAACCTAAGATATCTCACTTTAATTTGATCTGATAATTACTAAATTATATTTGATATATGATGAGTATGTACTGATTGTGTACTGAATTTCGAATAATACTTGTCCGATGCGTTTGATGCATAGGAATATTATTAAAAGTGCTACTTGTATGTGAATGAGATTGCCTAAATGATTCTCAACTAAAAGTGACTGAATGTTATAACTGATTGTATTGACTGAGATGATGGGAATAAAAGTGATTGATTGTATTTAAATGATTTGTGGCATGCATTTCATTTCAATACATGCAATATAAAGGCAGTTGTGACTGGTGATGCTACTGATTAAGACTGCGACTAAAAAGAGCTTAAAGCTCAAGCACGTATGTGATTAGAGCCTAAGGCTCACTGTGATCAATTAACCTAATAATACGGGATACTGAAAAAGCACACAGTTATAATAATGTAAAAACGAATGTGAGTCTCATACATATAACATACACATATAATTTGAAATCATTGAATGATTTGCAAAGTTGTAATAGTGTTAGATGATTGAATACATGGTATTAAACCAATGATTATGTTTTTATTCAAGTGTTAGGAAGTAATAGTTTTATTCAATTTTTTGACTGAAATACAATTTGTTGGTGATAGATCTTGATGATAATTAAGTTGATATGAACTGTGTGACAATATATTTATGATTGATTATGTGTTATAACATGAGTGAACCACCGAGGATGATTACTCTATTGAGTTTGCAAAACTCACTAAAATTGCACGTTAACAATTTTAGGTTCGAGAGTGAGATGACCTAGCTTCTAAGACTCCATAGAAGCGTATTTTGTGCAACTTTAACGATCAAATATGACTCAAAGGTCGGTCAGTTGGGAATTGAAGACATAGTTTGTTAGTAACTTTTGTGCGTTCCTCATATTTGTAGCATACTGTGTAGACTTAGTTGTTTATGCTCATAGGACGATGTTGTATAATTATGGATGATATTGAACTTGAAGCTACAATGTATATAATGGTATGATATAAAATGAGAAATTTTTAAATGGTAGCAAATGTGTGATTTACGATTTTAATTATGATGCCATGTTATAAATTGAAAGTGAGATAGATAACACGTCATTTTTGTTAGGCATGTGCATGTATGATCGAAGGGCGCACATGCATGTGTCAGATGAAAATGGGGTGTTACATTAAGTGCACTTGAAAGTAATATGACACAGGAGCTGACATAATTATAAACAAGAAAAAACGCTACAACATCAAAATGGGTATATAAAGTGAAAATGAAACCTGATGGAATAATTGACAAATACAAAGCAAGGTTAGTCACTAAGGGATATAACCAAGTTGAACGGGTTGATTTCATATATAGTTTTTGGCCAGTTGTAAAGGTAGTAACGGTCAATATTTTCTTGGTTATTATAACTGCTTATTTATGGTCACTTCATCAACTAGATATCAACAATGCTTTCATTCATAGATATCTAGATGAAGAAGTATACATGACACCTCCTGTAGGGTGTGGTAAAGCTAAAAAACATCAAAATTGCAAGCTAATCAGATTGTTGTATGGCTTGAAGCAAGCCTTGAGATAATAAAATAAAGAGCTTACAACAACTTGGCTTCACTTAATCCTCAAATGGTTATTGTTTGTTTATAAAAAAACAAACTCTTATTTCTCGAGTTTAATTGTTTATGTTGACAATGTTCTTCTTATATAATCTTCAAAATTAGAAATATAAAAGGTAAAGCAATTTCTGCGTGAACAATTTACTAGGAAACACGTTAATCAGAAAAGCATGCTCTGGATGTTCTAAATGATGTTGGTTTACTTGGCTCCAAATCAATAACTATACCATTAATAAAGGGGTATAAGTTTAGTATATAATTTTAAGAATTGTTCAATGATCTAGAGCAATATAAGTGAATGGTGGGAAGATTATGTATTTGTTATTTTCATTTCATGATCTTTTGTATGTAGTTCAATCACTCAATAAATTTGTTCAAGCTCCTAGATCTTTACACTGGGATACAACTATATATGTTTTATGATATCTGAAGGGTTCTCCATCAAAAGATTTATCTTTCTCTTCCAAAAATTTGTTTGAGATTGAGGCCTATTGTGACGTTGGTTGGCCTTTATATCTTGATAATAGAAGATTTTTTACTGGATATTGTATTTTTCTTACCGGTTCACCAATATCATGAAAAACTAAGAAGCAAAATACGATTAATGTTCATCGACAAAGGCAGAGTATAAAAACACGAGAGTTGTGGTTTGTGAATCACAATGAGTTATCTACCTCTTTAATGAATTTCAAATCCCATTACATATGCCCATATCTTTACGATGTGATTACCAAGATGCAATTCACATCACTTCTAATCCCTTTTTTATGAAATAATTAAGAATTTAAAAAGTGATTGTCATCTTATAAAAGACAGGTTTAGACAAGGGTTACGCAATAGAATTTTCATAGCACAATTTTGTTCACATTAATTAATGTATTATATTATAAAATTTGAAATTTATTTAAATTATGAAAAAAGGGATTTCTACTTAATTCCATAACTTGAAATATTTATTTATATATTTAGTTTATTTATAAGTATCGTTTAACGTGTACAAAAGTTAGTTACTCTGTAATTAGTTAGTTATTGGAGAACAGTTAGGAAAGTTATTTGTATATAGTTTTAAATCAATGCAGTGAGTAATAAAATTTTTAGAGCACAAGTTTGTTCATATTAATTAATGCCAATATATTATAAATTCTAAAATGTAGTTAAATTTTGTAAAAAGATCTCTCCTTAATTC
>JANIIA010000192.1:85178620-85196059 GCA_027478495.1 Erythroxylum alaternifolium | reverse complement strand
GAGTCCCATTTGAATGTGAGGTTTGAGAAGTTCATGTGGTATGTAATATTATCCTTAACTGATAAAGAAGTTATTTTTAATAAACTAATATGAAAAAACTTGAAAATTTTCACTTATATATTCAATTTATAACTCATATTAACATATATATTATGAAAAAATAACTATTAATATATCAACATAGTAAGTCTTTGATATTCTATTTAATTTAAAAAAATATTAACATATACAGCTAGTTATGGTTAAATATTGATAGAAACTACAAGATTAATATATCAATACTTAAGAAAGATGTAGACAAGGTTTCATAGGTTACAGTTGGACCAATATTTAATCTTATGCAATATTTTTTACATCCACGATTGCTACTTTTTTGGATGTACATTAGGTAAAAAAAGATTTAACCATTTATGAAATTAATTTGAAAATAAATGTCTCTAATAAGACAAAATCATTTAAAGTTTTAATATTCCTTTTTGTCTTGTGTTTTACTTGTCACGGGCAAGATTTTTCCAATGCACATATTCTCTCGTACAAACCTATGTTTTAGAACGAGCAAAGTTGGCGAAGTCAAAAAACAAAGTCCGAAACTCGTAAAAGTAAAACAAGAACCCCATTGCCGCATTCGGCATTTTACCACAGGCTTCTTGACTTTCTTATTTTCTTATTAACTTATGACTTGTGACGTGTGTGAACGATATGGTCAGATTGTGTCAGAAGATTAGGTCTATTGGCTTTTCACTGGCTGCAACATGCTCGCTGATAAAAGGCAACGCATGTTAGACGACACCATGATTTTGGCATGAAGTCGATTAGTTTGGGAAAGACCAAAAAGACGACTTAATCATTATCAATATTTTTATATTTATGTACTTTTTAATGAAAGTTCTGTGTATACACAATTCCTTCAAGACCTCCAAACTCCAAGGTCATGAGGTCTGTCACGTGATTTGCCGGCTTTCATGCTCAAATCAATGTAAGAGGGACCACTCCACTCGATTTCTTAGTTTTATTTTTATATTTTGCTTTGATAAAATAAGTAAATTCGTTTAGGACAAACAAAAAGAGTACAAGAGGATCATTATGGGAGCTTTTTTTTTATAGAAAAAAATGAATCCAACGAACGGTTGACTTCTTAGTTACCAAATACATATTATAAATTACACTTTCCTAGAAATATGTAAGAGTGTCATTCACCTCTTTTCAAACAAATTATAATGTTTTTTAATATAAACATTATAAAAACATAACATAGAATAAAGACATTAAAGGATTATGCTAATATGTAAAACTCTTTACTTTGCCACAGTCAAGAAAGGATTGTTAATTATACACAATCTTTCTTTTGTATTTTATAAAGAAATTATTTCTATAACTCAAAATGAGTAATCTGACTAGTTGTTCTAAGAATCATCCTTTAATTTAAGAAAAATTGATAAAATCAAACTAATAATATCTTCTTAATCAAATAAAAATAAAAAAATCTGTGATAAATTAAATACTATGAAAAATTAGATATTTTTAAAATTTTATTTTATATTCTATTGTAATTATTTGGAATTAAATTCTTCTATTCATATTAAATAAAAACAAGTCATATTTCAATCATAAATAGTAAGTAATATAAATTTATTTTATATTCTAATTGCAATTATTATTGAAAAAATGTTTTACAATATAAATATGTTATTTTCAACATAATAAAACATTACATCAAACGTAAATTTTGAAAAACACCCTAAAAATCAAACACATGCCTTTTAACCCACCACACAACCCAACTTTGGAAAATAAGTGCAAATTAGATACAAGTGGGGTAACTCTTGAATATGTTTCTTACAAGGTGGATGAGGACACATGAACATTTTAAAACCTTTGATGTGAACGGCTAACAAACCATATGATGTCTGTTTCTTCATGTTTCCTTTCTTCAAAGGAATTATTACCTAATTCTATTTTATAAATGATAGAAGAAGTCATCTTCTACACTAAGGTCCTCTTACATAAGAATATTATAAAAAGAGATTTAATATTTAAAGGTTTGTTATAAGAATAAATTAAATTAAGATTAAAGAAAACATTTTTATACTTAATAAAATTGAAATTTAATTAAAAAAGAAACTCTTAAATAACAATTAACGGATTTATTTTAGTTTAAAAAATTAATTAATTTATGAAAATCAGTTGATTAATTAATAAACTAGTTGATTTTAATAATAAAGTTATTAAAACAAACCAAATAAAAAACCAATCAAATCAAAATTTTTACAATTTATTTATTTTAATTTATAATCGATTAATTAATAAACTGATCAATTTTTAACAACAAAAATTATTAAACTAAGTCGAATAAAAAAATTAAAAACTAAGCCGGTTCAAAAGTCAATTTGGTATTTAAAATATTAATTAAGTCGATAAGACTGATTCTGATTTTTTAATTACTGTTAAATTATAAAAAAAACAATGAAGCTTGGATGGGAATCAAAGGCTCACATGATAATTTATCTCTTAATGAAATCCGTTTAGATTTTTCATTAAGATGTGTTATTGCTAACGTAGCACCTAAATCCTAGCCTATGATCTATCTTTTCAATTCTTTAGCGGCAAAAAAAAGAAGAGCATGATAATTGATAAATCTAACGGCATTATGAAATTAACCATAAAATTACCCAAAATACCCCGCCGCTTCTGCCGGTGAAACTCGGGTCGTTATTGTAAAAAACACGGAGAACGAAGGGGAAACATTAATAATATTCGATAAGCATTTATTTCCTACTAATTCACGCGCAACACGTGTTTGTTTTATTGCCACCGATGTATATATACATACATGGCATGATAAGTTAAGTATTGCCCAACCCCAATTGGAGAATGACAATAAATGGCTTACAAATTATAGTGATAAATTATCATTTTTGTTTTTTTTTCCCAATTTTGTTCAAATGTAATTATTACAACAATTTAAAATTTTTATAATACCAATGAATATATTTGAGGTAATGATTATTTCATTAATTAAATAATGAACCTCTTCAATTTATCAATCAATTGTGATTAATGTTCATAGTACAGGTTATTAGGTATGAAAATAACAAAATAAAAGTAAAACAAATCAATTAATATCAATATTAATTATTTAATTAAAAATCATACTATAGGCCATATATTTATTTAATTAGATAATTAGAGGAAAGAAAAAGAAAAAGAAAAAGAAAAAGTAATAGCAATAAAGAATAAGGAAGAGGATAAAGAAAAAAAAGAGGTAAATAATAGAGAGAGAGCGAGAGAGAGAGGAATGGTGGAGTTACGTTACTTTAGTAAAAGTAAAGGTATGGTGAGGTTTTTAGGAATTAGGAATATAGTAATGGATACGCTCTAGAGGAAGAGCGCAAAAGGCAAGTATATAAGTAGAGACAGGTGTGTGTGAGTTGTGGGGTTTGGGTTTGTGTGTGGGGTTGGTGTTTGGTTACTCTCTTTGGTCTTTTGGGTTTATCTTTACCACAAAATCCAAACATCACTCTCCCGCTTTCCCGCTTCTTCTTCAATCGCATTTCATCTCATCTCATCTCATCTCATACCCATTTCTTGAGTAGTGTGTCACTGTGTGAAAGAGAGCGAAAGCTTTCTCTTGTCAGTGTGAAGAGAGAGTTTGGTTGCTAAGTTGGTACTGAAAAACGGTGAGAACTTTGTTCGCTATGTGGAGCAGCTTCTTCTCTGGCCATGGACACCCCAGAGAAGACTACCCAAATCGCCAATTCTCTCTCTAAGTTCGAGGTCGTGACTCACTCCTTTACCCACTTTTGAATTTCTTCTAGAGTTGGTTCATTTTTGAGTTTGATCTGTTGTTCCCTTGCCTTTGGTTTGTTGCATGCATTTGATTTGGACTGCAAGTGCTTTAAATTTCCTAGTCTTAATGGGATCGGGCTAATTTTGATTACAAGTACTTCTTTTAGTTCAATGTGGTGCGGATCTCCGATTCAAGTTTGGTTCTTGCGGTTGTGGCTTCTGGGTTGTCGTGCTTTTCGAGTTAATTTCCTTGAACAATTAGGGGCCTCTTCAAATTTAAGATCTTTGATTTACATTTCCGTGAGACTTTCCCACAGTATTACCTCCTTTAGTTATAACAGTTCTTCGTTCTCTTTTCTCCTCCAATTCCTTGGCTTTATCTGGTTCTAGGTCAAAAGGGGACAATTCCCGCTCGTAGATAAAATTGAATTCTGAAAATGGTTGAAATGAAATTTGGAGCATTGGGTTCTTCCTTTCTATTTTTTTCTATAAAATGTTTTCCTTCTTTTGTTTTTTTTTAAACTTTTTAACAGTTAAGCATCCTTCATATGACAGTTTCGTGTACTTCTTCTCTTTTCCCTAATCTCTATGCTTCATTTTCCAGGAGTAGTTTTATGTGGGATTTGCCTTGGTAGTATTAAATTGATCTTCAAGTTTATGGAAGTTGATAACACATACGTTCCCCATTGGAACTTGGAAGTGATTTTTAGATTGAATTTAATCCCAATTAATGAATTTGATTTTATAATTTTTGTGCTATTTCTTTTGATCCTTGTGTAAGAGGAAATCAATTATTGATTGCAGGATTCCCCTGTTTTTAATTATATCAACAATCTTTCTCCTATAAAACCTGTGAAGTCGGTACATATTGCGCAAACATTCCAATCTCTGAGTTTTGCATCTCTTCCATCCATTTTCACTTCACCCCATGTCAGCTCTCACAAGGAATCTAGGTTTGTCATAAGGTAATTGACTGATCACTCGTGATAATTTTTTCATACTACAAACTACTACTAAGGGACTAATTTTCATCTTATCTCTTCACTGTTGTTTTCAGGAATAACCACTCAGATCCGGCAAAATTTGAGTCTTTGTCTAACAATGGGAATCAAGTCACTAATAATGACGGAGCCATTGTTGATGCATCACAGCATTACAATAACTCAACCGAAGTTCAAGAAAATTTTAATTCAGGAGTGCCTATCGGAGACACTTCAGTTGAAGCTCTTGATGAACATTTGAACTTTGCAATTGAGCTGCCTCAGACGTTGAAATATGACTGTGGCAGTCCTGATGGGGATTCAACACCTTTTTGTGGAAATCCAAATGATTGTGAGGTCTCTCGAGAAGCTTCGTCAGGAGAGGAAGTGCAATTTCAGGGAACATACCAGGTTGAGCAGAAAAAAGATGCTACAGTTTGTGATTGGGATAACTTGATATCAGATGCTGCTGATTTATTAATTTTTAACTCTCCAATGGACACAGAGGGTTATAAGGGGTTAGTTCAAAAATCACAAGATCAGAGTGTTGAGTTTTGTGCTTCTCTTAGTGAGATTCATGGAGTGCGGATCGGTCATCCCATTGTTTCTTGTGAAAAAGAAGAGATAGAAGGTGCTTTCACTCAACCTGGAGAAACCATTCAGGCAAAGGAAATAAACCAGGCACAGGGAGAGTATCCTGCCAATAGTAACGCAAATGTGATCTTGGCTAGCAATCAGAGTGAGAAGATGGATGAGGTGGAAATGTCATTTCCTTGTAAGGTAAAGATGCGTGTTATCTCTAATTTTGATTTCTATTGCATAAGGTCGGTACTCTCAAATACATGATGTTGCCTGGTTTGTGTTTGTTTGTTTGTTGAATTAGTTATTGTTAAAACAAGCATCATCCATTAGAGGAAAGTTGAAGTTAGTAATCATGATTAAAAATTTTCAGATGCAATGGCTAGGACTGCTAGGAAAGTCTTGTGATTCTTATGCCCTTGAATCAACTTAAACCTACAATGAAGAAACTTAAAATGTCTTGTCTATTTCCTTGTAGGTTGTTTCTAACTTGCAACGTGGCTTTCGAAGGCGATGCCTAGATTTTGAGATGACAGGAGCTCGTAGGAAGAACCTAGGTGATGGTTCAAGTACTATGTCTTCTGTTTTGCAACAACCTGATGAGAATAATGTCACTAAGGATAAGAAGCTGGTATCTCTAAGGCTCGGAGGTGATTCATCACGGCACATCTTACCTGGAATTGGCTTGCACTTGAATGCTTTGGCATTAACATCAAAGGATGGAAAGAAGATCAAGCGTGAGACTCTTTCCTCTGGAATAAGTTTGTCCAGCTCTACTGCTTCCTTTCAATCTTCATCAAATGTCAATGAAATTAATGAATCATTGACTTCAGCCGCTGCTGAAAAGGATGTCAATCCCATTGAAAATGACTTTCCACTTGCAGAAGATGTTCCTGGAGAGTCTGCATATTTGGTTAATGAGGAGTTAGTTCAGACCAGCCCCAAAAAGAAGAGGCATATTCCTGCACCTTACATTCTACTTGTATTGAGATTGTGGAAATTTTCCTATTTTCTGCAGCACATTTAATTGCTAAAAGTTTTAATTTCTTCTTCCTTATTTTGCCTCTATTAAATTTACCTTATTGTCTATACTTCCAGGCGTAGATTGGAAGGAGAACCTGAGGCCTGCAAGCGATGCAACTGCAAAAAGTCAAAGTGCTTGAAACTGTAAGTCATCCTTCGAATTGGTGGGACTGCCTCTGTTGGACTTGCTAGTAGATTTGTTTTAGGGGACATGGTTTGTAGCTACTAACTAACATAACAAAAGTTATTCTAAGCACTTTATTGCTGTTGGAATTCAGACTTTTTTAGTATTACAATAACAACTTACATATTCTTTTACTGGTATTTTATAGTCAACCATTCTTTTTTGGTACATTACAACGGGCACTTTGGTCACTATTGTATCTGTAAGAGATCTTGCAAGCTTCTTAACAGAATATGCTCTAACATACATTCTTGAAAACAAAGAAAACCCTGTTCTATGGTTCCTTGGTGTGAATAAACTTCCAATTCCCCTGGATTTTCTTACCATATCATATCCTGCCATCTGATGTACCTGTGGACATTTTTGCATATTGCTCAGTGTTTATTTCCTTTATATTTCAGCCTGTAGCTCTGCTTCAATAAGGCCCGCATGTATCTTTTTCTGTTTCCATCTTTTATAATAAGGATGTAAAAGAAAGAGAAATTATCTTTACATTATTTCTTTTCCCTCAATCTTATGCTTTACTTGCAGTTACTGTGAATGTTTTGCGGCTGGCGTGTACTGCATAGAACCATGCTCATGCCAAGATTGTTATAACAAGCCTATGCATGAAGACACTGTTCTTGCAACTCGCAAACAAATTGAGTCTCGAAATCCACTTGCATTTGCTCCCAAAGTGATTCGGAGTTCTGAATCTGTGCCTGAAGCCGGGGTTAGCATTTAAGGCTGTTCTAGCATTTTTTTCTTAGCCATACAGTGTGAAAATACTTTGTTAACTTGAATGCCTTCTTAATAGGATGATTCAAGCAAAACACCTGCTTCAGCACGACATAAAAGAGGATGCAACTGCAAGAAATCTAATTGTCTAAAGAAATACTGTGAATGCTATCAGGTTTTTCCTTGCAGCATGTTCCGTAGTCTTTTGATGCATTCATAATCTGATTCATATAATGATGGTTTTCTTGTAAAGGGTGGTGTTGGGTGCTCCATCAACTGTAGATGTGAAGGATGCAAGAATGCTTTTGGTAGAAAGGATGGTAAGTTCGCCCAAATATTTGTATAATTGCTTGTGTACATGTTGGAACCTCAAATTTTCACCGTTATTTAGCTTTTGCTGTGATCTTGAAAAAAAATGGTAAATGGTGCTGCTATGAGTATTCGCTGTCCTTAATTTCTGTTTTTTGTCTTCTTTTTTTTTTTCCTCATTTGCTTAGGATCTGTTCTGATGGAAGATTTAGAAGCAGAAGATGAAACAGAAGCACATGAAAATGGTGAGATAGACAGAAGCTCACAGAAAACTGAAATCCAAAATAAGGAAGAGCAGAATCCAAATTCTACTTTTCCCACAACACCTTTAGGGCTGTGCAGGTTTGATCTCTGAGCTTTCTACTGATTTCAAGCTTTTACTTTTTTCTTTGTGAAAATGTTCATATTATATTTTGGACTTCAGACCATTGGTTCGTCTGCCTTTACCTTCACACATCAAGCCACCAAGATCTTTGCTTGGTATTGGCTCGTCTTCTGGGTTATATGCTGGCCAAAAATATGGGAAACCCAATATTTTCCGTTCGCAAGCAAAGTTCGAGGAACAATTGGAACCAGTGGTAGATGATAATATGCCTGATATCCTCCTCCAAGGCAGCTACTCTCCCAGCACTGCCATCAAGAGTTCTTCTCCCAACAGCAAGAGGATCTCACCTCCACATTCTAACAACTTGTTAGGATCATCCCCTGGTCGTCGGAGTGGGCGGAAACTGATATTGCAATCCATACCATCGTTTCCTTCGCTCACTCCCCAGCATTAGAGTGAAATATTTTCTCATTAAGTTGGGATTAGAATTATTCAGAACTTGGTCAGTGTCCCTGAGGATGTCCTGTCTGTATTTAGTTGAGCTGTTCCTTTTCCTTCTTCCTTGTATAATAATGTCATATCTCTAGCTGTTTCATAATGTTCAACTCCAACTGGCTCGTGTATATTATGATAACATGTTTTTGTTTATCATCTTTATATGGGACATAGGTTGTAGGATTAGAAGACGGACTAATGTGGGCAAGGATTAAAAGACTCAATAGTCTCACTCCATTAAGGGTATGAGCTGAGAGTTACTTTTGCTCGGAACGAGCCATGTCCTGATTTAGCATTTGGGTCGTATTTACCGGGTGTTGGCCAGGTCTGGCTGTGCCCTGTCTGGATTACGTGTTGTAGCACACTATTTTTATTAGGGTGTTTTATCACTGTACTATTTAATTTGGTTCACATATTTACGTGATTTTACGTAAACGTGTGAATGAGATTTATTATAATCGGATAAGGATTGGTTAACTGGAATAGAATATCTGATTCTCTTCGTTACTGGTTGTCAATTTAACCTAGCCTGACACATTAAACGTGGCCAGAATGACATTAACCTGAATCCTGATCTGATTTAGTTAAAAAGCTCCAGCCCTAGCCAACTTGGGCTTCTTTCAGAAAATCTTGAGATGGGCTCAAGTTACAAATGTCTTGATTTGGTCCATTTTTATTTCTAATTAAAATTTATTTTATTTTATTTATGTTTCTAATTAGACTATGTTTGATTTGTGTTTAAAATTTAAATTATTTTAATTAAAAGTTTTATAAATTCTGAGTTTATTGGGTTTTGGGTTTTTTGTGTGTGGACTTTTTAGAATTCTTAAAATTTTAAGTCTTTCAAATGTTGAATTTAACAAATTTAAATTCAACTTAATGATTTAATAATGAAACAACGTGTTTAACCGATATTTACAAATGTAATATACACTTTCAATCAATCATCCTTCAAATTATTAAGGTAAGAAGTATCCTTTCAAGCGGTAACTTAGACTTAAAAAATTGTAACTTGATAAAGACATAAAAGACAAACTCTACCCATTACTCCAACCCACAACCGTAAGACACAAACAATCCCCCAGGCACCGACAGACACTCAAGGAGAAGTCGAATACATGGAAATAATTGTCAAAGTGGGAGTTTGTTAGATGGTGAGCCGACTCTCAAATAGGGTTTCTTATGACACTACCTTCCAAGTCGTTAATTATCTTTAAAATCAATGTCCATGCCATGGTATAGTGTTCGCCCTACAACAATCAACTACCCCAACACTTGCATTAAAATTTGGTATCATCTCAACCATATTCCTCTACACATTATTATTGATAGACCCCTCACATATACTAATTTACAAATCACATAAATTAACTAAATAATAATTTAAAATTAAATAAGAAATTTTATTTAATTAACCCACTATAAAATCTAATTCAAAATATGTCTGTATTAACTAATACAAAGTTCAGAAATTTCTCAAAAATCTTACCAAAAAAACTCGAAATTATAATCTCTAAAACACTATATATTTCATTGACATTACTCAATTTATGAATTACATACATTAATTAAATTACGAGTAACAAATAACTAATAGTAAAATAATAAAATTGATTTAATTAATTTGTGATAAATTCTAATTAAAACTAAATTCCCATCAACTAATACAAAGTTCGAAAATTACTCTAAAATCTCACTATAAAACCTCTAACAACACTATTTGTACGATTGGACCAGCCTAAAGGCCATAGTGAAACTTTTGTCATATGCGTTTGACAAGAATATTGGAGATATCGAATAGGGTGAGGGTCCATTATGGCCAACAATATCCAAAAAGGAGGCATGATTGATTGCTACCTGTTTTCTTTTTTCCCCGATTCCAGTCTAAACACTCTTGAGCATGTGGGAATGGAAGGCCATACATGACATTTCTGCTTTCAAAGGTGACTAAGATCCAAATAGGTTCACTCGCTACCACAGGACCAGCAAAGTCCGTAAAGGCCTCTCGTCTACCTTTTCAGAATCTTTCCAGGGAACACTGAGTAAAGCATTAGCTGGCCATTCACTAAAAAACAGAAAAATAATATGGACCTTTTTCATCTTTTCTGTCTCAGGATCGCATCTACTATTCTATCTCCATATCTTCTTTTGGTGTAGGTATAATCACAGTTGGTGCTTTCTAGCTGTGCACTAATAAATATATGCATAATTTATTGAAAATTTATAATTAGAGTAATCCTTTAGAAAGATATATAAGAATAAGTGAGTTATATATAATGATAGGAATCATAATCTATTGTCTTAAAGTTTGTATAGTCACTTGGATCTAGTTTAATTTCTCCCAATCTCTTTCAAAAGCTTTCATTAATATCGGATCCCGTTTAATTTCTCCCAAACTCTCTTGGAACTTTTCATCTGTATTAGATTCGGTTCAATTTCTCCCAAGGCCCCGTAAAACTCGTTAATAGTATCAAAACTAAGATGACGAAATTTAATAAATAGAGATTCATGAATTTGAGTCAGATGAATAGGTGATACATAAAGTAATTCAAATGCTTTCACATGAGCTATGAGTTAAAATAGAGTTATTTCGTTATAGATGGATCTACTTTGTGAGTGAAGATGAGATGTTAGAAATTTATGAGTAAAGTAATTCAACGTTGAAAAAATATATAAGAATAAAATGAGTAATATATATAAAGATAAGGCTTGTAATTCTTCAACTTTTTAATCTCTTAAATTAAAATGCTTCTTAAAAAAACAAGTTAAAATATGAAATGTTTTTTATCTTCGATCCTTTTCGTTTATTCATATATTGAATAGTGTACTAATAAATATATGGATAATTGACATGATTTAGATAAATTATTTGAAAATTCAATTTAAGCAATGGATTTAATTTAAATATTGCTTATAATTCACAACATAACTTTATTTATGACTAACTATGTTCTTGAAAGTTATAATGAGTTGTAGCTTCCCTCAAATCGATTCAAATTTTTAATCTAATCATTTCACCAACCCTTGAGAAAAGTTCTCCATCTCCATTCCTTTTTGAGGAGTTAGAAGACAAGATGTAGTTGAGGTTGGTGTGGGGTCAAGGGTGTTGTTTGCTCCTGCAATGGTGAATGGTAGATATGAACGCAAAAAGTCCTGCAGAAAAGCCATTCACACATGCAGCACAGCTCCTATCCTTTCTACTCTTTTCTTGCTCAATAATGTAAGTGAGAGAGAATGAAGAAGATCACATCACTTGGGGTTGAGGCTGGGGCTGGTGATTTCCAGCTTTTGTTTGCCTTAAAAGTGTGGAAGCTTTGGTTTGGTGGTGAGTAACATCGAAATTGTACTTGGAAAATGAAAGCAGAATTGCTGTATAGTTGAACTGTACGTGTCCACAGTCCCCGGATTAAGAAGCTAACACCGGATTAAGAAGCTAACACTGGTTTTGCATTTACATATAGTATAAAGTGTTATTGATATATTATAAAATGTGGGTTAACTATTCTTTTTAAAATATAAAAAATTATCATTATTTAGCGAGATTTTTATCGAAATATTGTTATATACTAATTATTAAAATAATTAATCCTCGATTATTAAGAACAAAAGTTCAAAAACTCAAAATAAGGAAAAGAAGATGACATTAACAACCATTGATTGTTATTATTACTATAACATTGAGGAGAAATGTAATAATAAACTCTCTACTAATTATGATATGATGCATAATTATGACATTAGTTGCGAAGAGATTTAATAATTAATATATAATTATTGAGAACAATATTTAAAAAATATGAAGATTATTTCATAACTGAAGCCATGGAAGGGAGTATCATTCATCATTATTTATTAATTATTTGTTTAAACTTTAGTAAGAAAAACAAATTAAGTATAGCCACCACCATTAACTACTAATGTCTTAATTTTTTATGATTAAGTGTGACAAGGATGTGACACTATACCAATAGCCTACCTTCTTCTTAAGTAAGACGTAATGATAATCTTGCATGATTTACTGAGTAATTATTAATTATATTATTCGACAAATTAATAATTTAAAATTAAATGACGAATTCAATTTAATTGATATTTCTACATTTAACATATCTTGATTCTCGAATTTCTATGAAAAAGTACATGAGAGACAAAACTATACCAATAAAATCAACTAATATCACTATTTTTCCACTATTTTTCTTTATGCACATGTGGTGGATAGAATTGCATGGTAGCTATACATGTGAACTCTATTATATACAATAGGCAACCAAATCTTCCATTTACTTCTTTTTTCTGATTCTGAACATTGGCATATGATTTTATATTGTTCTTCTTTTGAAGGGTACGTAGAGAGATTTGTAAAAGATATTCGTACAAGTGGTCTTGGCTATGTGATCAGAATAAACGATGGTGGACCAATCTTCAACAAAGGGATGCTTGAGATTGGGTTATGCTTTTGTTTCTCAGGGTTGTATGAGATTAAATATTATTGTTATTTTTCCATTTATATTAAGAAAAGAATGGTTTCCACTTATACTGTCAAGATTCATTACCCGTATTAGAGATGTTCATAGTCATGGCCGCCATTGTAGATTTGTATGGTCAAGTAAATACAAAGAGAAATGGAAATAAAAGGGTATTCCATTTTTCATGCTTAACTCATGATTTGAGTTCAGATTGCAGTAGTAAGCTTTCGGCCTTCTGGAGCCGGAGGAAGAACATAAACATAAAATAATCAAGATGCCAACGCAAAGCAAAAGCGTGCATCAGTCCATTCCTTAAGGTTTGTCAGAGTCTTTCGTTTTCCATGTCAGACTCTCCTCCTTACTTATAGGTAACGACAAAAGACAGCAAAAGCCTACAGAATGTGACCGTTTAGCGATGTATATCCTTAATTAATACATATCTTAACAACAATCGGCGAAGAAAACAAGCCCTTTTACCATGTACTCGAATACTTATGCGCATGTGTATATGTGTGCTCCTACTTAAATATCCCGTATTAAGAGGAACATGGAAGAAAAAAATTAATATTTTCCTTTCTTTATTTGATCATTTATTTGCATTCCCATTTCACACGGGACTCTACTGCAGTTACTGTGCCAACCAAACCTCTCGAACTAATGCAGAGTGCGTCATTGTAGAAAGCATGAGACAAACGAGTGTGTTTGTGAGTTAGACACGAGGGAGAGAACATGGGGTGACTAAGAGGATATGCAACTGGGAGTTTAGTATCACAGCTGCTGATCACAAACCCGTTGTTGTGTTTTGTTCTTTGGTACGCATCTGATGGTCAATGGTTTTCAAAGATCTGTTCTTTTCCAGTTTTGTTGTTGCCCATTTGCCTGAACTGAAGAGTGGTTCGTTTTGTTTTCTTTTGGAAGGTGTTTTAGTTCGCTGATTTAAACCCATTTCTGGATTTTAGTGCTGCATGTTGGCAGTCTCACCATTCCTGTTGCTACTTCGTTGTACACGATATTGATGTTTTATTTTTATTTTTTTCTGACTTCTTAGGCTTTTGCTTAGAAAGATTGGAGTTTTTGGGGGATTTTCTGCTTCGATGATTTGAAGATCTTGCCTTTTTACTTTTTGAATGGTTGTTATATTGACTTTTTGAATTTGATCTTTTTGATTCTGGCTTTTCAACATTCTTTGCCTTCTTCTGTTATCTGTTTAAGTCGCTAGTTTCTGCAAATCCACATTGCATCTAATAGACAACTATCTGACTCCTTACTGTTTCATCCTTGAACTGATAAAATATAGCCTATGTTTTCAATTCTATCTCTTTGATATCCTGACGATTGATTTCTTGGTGTATTTGGGATTCAGAGGTTCAATGATCTGATTTGCAGTTTCTTTCGGCTAAAGATTTGAAGGTTGTTTAAGGAAGTTCGATTGTTACTGAAAGTTGTAGACACTAAGTACTATTGACCAATTAAGCAGGTAATCTTAGAAGCAACTGTCTTTATACTTTGAAAATACCTGTTTCACATTGACTGATGTTATGATTTCTTTATCATCTATACTGTGCAGTAGCAATTGCGACATATACTATCTTGAAGGCCCCTGCAACAATTAGTTCGGAAGTTGGGGTGAATTGAATTGCTATTCTGGCCTGGATCCATTAGTTAGGTTACTGTCACTGGTACAAGGACCAGGTTTTCCAAAATCCAAACCAGTCCTATTGTTGTTCTCTGCTGGAATCATGGCAAGCTTGTTGCATTCTGAGTCCAGGAGATTGTATTCTTGGTGGTGGGATAGCCATATCAGTCCGAAGAATTCAAAATGGCTTCAAGAAAATCTTACTGGTACTAATATCTCCTAATGTCTTTGTGAAATTGTGATCGTCATGTTCACTTCATACTTGTGTGGAAACATTTAGGGGTAGGTTTGTTTTACCTGCTATATCGGCTGATTTTGAGGCAAACATCAGATCCTCCTGGAATTTTCAAAACTTTTTCTGTGAGCAATCGTAGAGTTATATACAGTGAAAGTTTTAGGAAGTCTGCTTGTTTCGTGTATAACAAGACTGTCACAAACTATTTATGGGAGCTGTTAGTACCTCAGTTAGCTGCAACTTGCTTTGGTCTTATCAGAAAATTCTGAACCCTTATGGCTTCTGAATCATGCAACTCATTGTCAGCTTATTTCATTGACTATTAAACTTTCTTCGCAGGTTAATTAGGCAGTAACCCAATTCTGAGCTTTCAATGATTTTTCGTCATCTTAGAGGATATATCTCATCTACGATTGTTTTCCTCATCTTATTTTCATAAGAAAATTGATTATACCAAGATAATTAATTCCCATTATCATTCATCTCATCTGCAGGCTGAGTGAAACAATTTTCTGGCATTTTAGTTAAGTTTCTCTCTTTGAAGGACTTGCTATATGGTGAAACTCATTATTATTTCTGTTATGTTAATTGTGGCAAAATTTCCAGCTATACAACAATTACTACTTATCTGAAGGTTAAACAACATAACTGGAGGCTAGCACCTTTAGATATCAATACGGGTGCAGATACAAGATCATCCTAAGCAATAAATAAAACTATATAACAGGACAAGCTCTCAAATTCAGTTGTTTTTTATGTCTGCTATTGCAATTTCATGCTATGTTCTTAGGATTGACTCTTTAAATTGTTAAATGGAACCAAATGTAATGACCAAAACTCTCTCCTTCCATTGGTTACTATCCTCTTCAGATCTTTAGAATTTTGTTTGCATTGTACTGCACCAAGTTCTTTCCCAACAATAACAATTTCTATGCATAATGACATCTATAAATCATGTAAATCTAGAAGTGAATATTGAACAAAAATATAAGCATTGCAATGTGCATCACAGGAAATCTAATTGCTAATCTGATCATCATTTCCCTTTCATGTATACTGACATTTATGTATTTTCATATATGCAATTTTGGAATTTATTTTCCATGTTTTGAATGTAATGAATGTGTTTCAATAGATATGGATGCGAAAGTCAAAGCAATGATCAAACTCATCGAAGAAGATGCTGACTCATTTGCTAGGAGGGCAGAAATGTACTATAAGAAACGTCCAGAGCTAATGAAATTAGTTGAGGAATTTTATAGAGCATACCGTGCATTGGCTGAGAGGTATGATCATGCAACTGGGGAGCTTCGTCAAGCCCACCGAACAATGGCAGAGGCATTTCCTAACCAAGTGCCATATGTACTAACTGACGACTCATCATCGGTCTCTTCATGCCCTGAGGGTGAGCCTCAGACACCAGAATTTCTGCATCCAATTCGTGCATTCCTTGACCCAGATGGAGAGTTTTCAGAAGGCTCAGACTTTGGAATAAGCAAAAAGGGTTTAAAACAACTCAATGAGATGCTTGGTTCAGGAGAAACACTGCAGAGAGTTCCAAAAGTTGCTGAAGGGAAGTCGAAAAAGGGTTCAAAGGTTAATGAAACAGTAGAGGTTGAAAATATGAAGCAAGCTTATACTGAAGTTTTGGCCTTAAAGAGAACTCTTGCAGAAATTCAAGCTGAAAAAGAATCTCTCCTCCTTCAATACCAACAGAGCATGCAGAAGTTATTTAGCTTGGAGAAGGAACTCAAAGATGTTGGGGGACTTGATGAACGAGCAAGCAGGGCGGAAATTGAAATTAAGATTCTGAAGGAAACCCTTGCTAAGTTAGAAGCTGAGAGGGATGCGAGTCTTCTTCAGCAGAATACATGTTTGGAAAGGATATCTGCTTTGGAGAAGATGATTGCTCATGCCCAAGAAAATGCCCAAGGTCTTAATGAGCGAGCTGAAAAGGCAGAAACAGAAGCTCAAAATCTGAAGCAAGAACTTTTTGCATTAGAGGTTGAAAAGGAAGCTGGTCTGCATGAATACAGCCAATGTCTTGAAATGATATCTAACTTGGAAAAGAAAATCTCTCTTGCTGAGGAAAATGCCGGAATGCTTAATGACCAGACAGAAAGAGCAGAAATTGAAATTCAGGGATTGAACCAAGCTCTCATTCAATTGAGAGATGAGAAAGAGGCTGTTGAAGTCCGTTATGAGCAATGCTTGGAGAGGATATCCAAGATGGAGATTGAAATTTGCCATGCCCAAGATGATGTCAAGAGATTAAGTGCTGAAATTCAGATAGGGGCCACAAAGTTGAGAAATGCAGAAGAAAATTGTTGTCTTTTAGAGGTATCAAATCAATCACTTCAGTTAGAGGCAGACAATCTGGCACAGAAGATAGCAGAGAAGGATCAAGAACTTCTGGGCAAGGAGACAGAGTTGGAGAAACTTAAGTGTTTGCTCCAAGATGAGCAATCAAGGTTGTCTAAAGCTGAGACCACCTTGCAAACTTTACAGAAGTTGCACTTACAATCACAAGAGGAGCAGAGAGCTTTGACACTAGAGCTTCAGAATAAGCTTCAGCTGTTGAACGACTTGGAGATGTGTAATCATGATATGCAAGAACACCTTCGGCATTCTCAGGAAGAGAATCGGAGCCTCAATGAATTGAACACTTCTTCTAGCATCTCCATACTGAATTTACAAAATG
>JANIIA010000192.1:85151131-85161856 GCA_027478495.1 Erythroxylum alaternifolium | reverse complement strand
GGTGTGGTTTAAGAGCAGGCCTACGACCGATTCTTCTCTACGGTTCATTTCGTAAGCATGCTTGAAGACGATGTTTACTTTTG
This sequence comes from Erythroxylum alaternifolium, assembly GCA_027478495.1. Lineage (NCBI taxonomy): Eukaryota > Viridiplantae > Streptophyta > Magnoliopsida > Malpighiales > Erythroxylaceae > Erythroxylum > Erythroxylum alaternifolium. Next base: position 85,161,773 of record JANIIA010000192.1, on the reverse strand, counting down.
GGATTTTGTTAGGTAGCAAGTGGAACAATTTTTTGCTTTATTAATTAGTACCACTTGAAATCAGAAACTTCCTAGAATCAGACAATACGATGAAGTCAAGCTCAAGAACGTTAGGTTACGAAAGAGAAACTTGAAAAAAGAAAGAAACTAAACCAAAGGAAGCAAGAAATCTATAACTAAAGTCTCATTACTCGCTAGTTTTGATTTGGAGGAATCAAAGATATTCTACAACGCTAGAGTAAAGAGATACGAGGATTCGCTGATGCAAGAAACTATGAAAATAATATAGATTAAAAGTGAGAAGATAAGGCAAGGAAGGGAAACAAGTAATCATTAATGATTTAATACTTATATCGGTTGACATATATCATAAGTTTGGTACCACTATCCTTTATAATAAATATGAGCAGTAGTTCTACTTCTTGATACTAATCATAATCGATTAACCAAACCCCTAAGACTAATCCACTAAAACAAGAGAAGGTTAGCCATATATTAAGACTACTTCTCGAGTCTCACCCACCAAAAATTAGAACCATTTTGAGTGTATGACATCGTATCCTAGTAAAAAAAATATAAAATAATATGAACAAATTAAAACAATAATTATTTAAGAGTGATATATTTAAAATTTGTAATCGCAATTTAAATAGAATTTATTATCATAATTTATATCAAGTAACAACAATACATAAAACAAATTAAAAAGCATAATGAGATGTTTAGAATTTCTAATTGTAATTTAAATCAAGTTTATAAACATAATTTCGATAATATATTATAAATAAATTAAAAAGAATAATTGTTTAAGAGTGAAGTGTTTAGAGCTTGCAAACATAATTTAAATCAAGTTTATAAACATAATATAGATTAAGTTTGTTACTCGGCGTTAAATTTATTAATTAGGCAAATAATTTATTTAAAATACATAATTTATGAATTATTGTATGAAATCAATATTTAATCTAGTGCATAATTAAAAGGTAGCAATTACGGTTTTCAAGTTTCAACCATACAAAAACTAAATAATTTATCAAAGAATAATAAGGAAGTTGACTAACAACCAATACTGAAGTCGAATTTGATTGTTGGGATATGATCAGCCATGGTTGGTGTATAGAAGGTCTTTATCTATGTCTTGTGGATTGTGATAGTTAAGGTTTGGTGTTAATGGGTTTAGGTGGTTGTTGAAATGGTCGAATCAAGTTGGAGAAGGAAGGTTTTGGTTTTGTAATTGATGCTATATTTTTATGAGTAGTTAGGATGGAAGGAAGGTGCAAAATAAATTGCCAGTGGCAGATTAAAGGAATTTAGAATACTGTTTCTAACTTTACATTTTATATAATTTCATCATTTTGTCGAACATAAACATAGGTTAAAAAAAAGGACGTAATGATTAATTAATTGATACCCCCTATTGAAATAAATAATATCATCAAATTTTAATTAATATTGTTTTGTTATTCATGTTTAAAATTTATTGAAAAGGAGAAAATATTAAACTTAAAAATTTTAAATTATGACATCAATTTGGTTGTTTAAATTGTTTTTTATTAATTTGACATAGAGGTTAGAATAATTTCATATGAATTGTTAGTTAAAATTATATTTATATTTGTTAAAATTATACATTAATATAGTTTAATGATTTGGTAATCTCATTTTAAATGAATTATTTTTTTAATTTGATATTTTCAAATTTTCAAATCTTAATTTTAATAATACGAGTTTATATGCTCTTTTTAGTCAAACTTTTTAGTTTGATTACGAGTAAAGTTGATCCTTCCAAACTTAGCATTTTAGCGAATAATTCAGTTATTGTATTTCCTTTTATCTTATTTTTAAAGCAGTTTTCGTTATTCTTATTCTTATAAAAGTTTACATTAAGAGTTACCTTGATGGAACATTAAAATTAAGAAAGTAAGCAATTTATTTTTGGGTTCCTGTGCATGGTTCGTCCACGAAGGATGAGCCAGGGCCTAAGATCAGGCCGAAAGGCGTAGTTGATAGACAACAGGTGAATATTCCTATACTACTCTTTGTTGGTCTCAAAGGATGGAAGAAGTTAGGTTAGCCGAAAAATGATTATCAACTCAAGGACGCATAGTGTCCCTACTTTTTTAGGGTAAGAAGAGGTAGAGACAATGCCTCGAATTAATGTTCGAGTACTAGATACTACAGCGCTGAAGTAACTCATGTCATACGTCTAAGAAAAGCTCGAACGACTTTCTACATAAAGGTACTTGTACCTGAAATCGACTTTCTCGAAGCTCGTTCTCCCCCTGGATGAACCATTTAGGCAGAAAAAATTATGAACTAGAATAGAAGAGCTTGCTTCCTCCATAAGTAAATATTTCATAATAACCTTATTAGACCATAAATAATGAAAATTCTAAGCAATGATAATTTAAGTAATGGTCATGTAATGGCCTAATTTCTAATAATCACAAGAATCACAATTTTTTATTAATATAAATACAATTTAACAATAATTTAGTTCTTTCTATTATTTTTTGAATTTGAACGATAAAATAATTCGTCAAATTTAAAATATGTATATGTATCTATATGATTTCATGATTTATATTTTTATATTTTTATACTTCAAATTTAAATTCATATAATCCTAAATCTTCTATGAAATTTAAGGAAAAAAAGACACCTATTTTACCTTATTATTTTAAAACTTTTGAAGATGAAAATAAAACGGATAGGGCCTCGATGAATTTCTAGAATCCATTCGTTGGACAACTCGGCCCATCTCTAAATTCCCAAGTGTAAGGCCTGCATTTGAATCTTTTGATGTGATTAACGGTCCAGATTTCATACATAAAACCCCCTACTGTCCAAGGGGTTCTTCACCTTGTACGCCTCTCAGTTGCTGAGCACAAACCTTTAGAAGGTCTTGCATAAACCCTAACACATACGACTGTAAAGTGACAACCTTTTCATAAAGCAAAGATTCTTACTTGATTCCTGTTGTCTAAACAATGGCTGAAGCTGTATCAGGGTCGGCTAGTTCTACGACTAATGGTGGAGAGGAGGTATCATTGAAAGATAAAGGCAATGAATTCTTCAAAGCTGGCAACTTTTTGAAAGCTGCCGCTCTCTACACTCAAGCTATCAAGCTTGACCCTTCAAATCCCACTCTGTATAGGTAAGTTTGAGTCTGAAATTTGGGATCTTTTTCTTGCCCTGGATTATCTGTTCATAAAGCTGCAATTTTTGTGTGCTCTTTATAGAGTTTTATTGACTCGTCTGATTGAGTTCTTATGGTTTTAGGAGTACTTGTTAGCTTCTATATATTTTAAAAAATATTGGATGGTTATAATTTGTCGGGAACTTGTTGAGCTAGTTCTCCTAGATTTGTTTCTATAAATTCCTCACTCGTATTTTTTTTTTTAATGAATGTGTTTCCTAGAATGAAGCATGATCTGGACACCCTTTAATCTTATGCCTCTGTGTCACTTCATACAAAAGGATGCCAATTTATGTGTGATTTGAAGTTAGGACTCTAAGCTTTTGTTATTGATATATACGTGGAGCATTTCTCTTTTTTTTGACAACCTCTATCTGGTTTTCATTTCTGTTGGATTGAGAACGAATTCTTCTTTCATGTTCACGAACACTATGATACTGAGCAGTGTAGGCCTTAATTTGCTGTCTTATGTTAGTAGGATGAATGCCTACTTGAAAAGAAAAACTTTCATTTAGTTCAGAAATTGATGAATTGATAAACATGTGGCTGCTTCATGTTTATAACATATATGTCTATCCTTACCTGATCTTTGTGCTTTTTATGCTGTGCACTCTATTATTTGCTAGTAACCGTGCTGCAGCATTTCTGCAATTGGTTAAGCTTAATAAAGCCCTTGCTGATGCTGAGACAACAATCACTTTAAATCCACTGTGGGAAAAGGTTCCTACCAGTTCATATTTGTTTTCTTATGATATAATGAATTTTTAAAATATTTTCTGTAATTACTTTATATTATCCTCTCCAGGGATATTTCAGGAAGGGGTGTGTGCTGGAGGCAATGGAACAGTATGATGAAGTATGTTCAAAAGGCCCTTATTTGCTTCACTGGTTATTCGGTGACAGTAGAGAAAGACATATAGTTTAGGTCTTCTTCTTCTGATGCCCCTACTTTCCATGTTAGTGTAGGCCTTGGCTTCCTTTCAAACAGCTTTACAATACAATCCACAGAGCACAGAAGTGTCAAGAAAGATTAAAAGGATATCTCAGTTGGCAAAAGATAAAAAGCGAGCTAAAGAAGTGGAAAGCATGAGATCCAATGTTGATATGGCAAAGCACTTGGATCCGGTGAAAACAGTGTTGGTAAGTGTAATGCAGTGTGAAATGACAGTGATTTCTGAACTTTAAACATTATTCTTGGGCTGGTGGCATGGGTGTGAATACATTCTTGTTGAATTTATTTAGTTCCTTTATATTCTTGAAACTCTCTAATTGATCTGGTTTCTCGCAGGCAGAGAAGCTTGGACCTGAAGAATGCTGGAGAGACATGTTTTCCTTCCTTGTTGAGACCATGGAGACAGCTGTAAAATCATGGCATGAAAATTCTAAAGTAGATCCCAGAGTCTACTTTCTCCTCGATAAGGAAAAGACTCAAACTGATAAATATGCTCCTGTCGTCAACATTGAGAAGGTGATGCAATCAATTAATATTTTTTAGTTGCCATATTTCTGGGTATGAGAAATTTCTTACTGATGCTTGACAATAACCATGTTGTGTTTTTGTGTACAGGCCTTTGAATCACCCCATACACACTCTAGTTGTTTCACATTTCTTCGGCAGTATGCTGAGGATTCTTTCTCCAAAGCAGCTTGCCTAGTGGTTGCCAAAAACATCATATCTTATCCACAGGTAATAATTTACTACCTTGAGTTTGCAAGATAGGTCTTCTTCATTTTAGGTACTTGCCGATTTTGATCTTCATTTATTTGTAAGAGTTAAATTGTAATTGGTATTAATGCTCTGTAAATGAATGTTGGAAGTATTCATGTACACATGCTTTATCTTCTTCAGAATATAGTTGACCTATATAAACAGCATATAGTTGAGCTAGGTAATATCCTTTTTGATTTCAATGTGTAGATATGTAGTCTAGGAGTGTATATTTGTAGTAAGAAGTTGATAAAAGGATAAATGTTTCATATAATAATTACAGCTGACATGTTTGAAACCAAAGATTCGCTTTAGTTGCTTATGTTAATCATTGCATGTTCATCACATTCAGAAAATCTGCAGCCTTCTACATTGGTGCAAGTGCTCTTCCTGGCATATTAGTTTCTGTGGTAATTGCTTTAGTATGTGCATCTGGACCTCATTTTTGGCCTGTTAGCGTAGTCACAGTTTTGCAATCAGGGGATTTTATTGCTTAGTTGACTGCAGTTGCAATTTATGTAGTTTTATCATGAAGAGCTGTTAATGGCTTCTCAACGTTGTTACAGGTCTGGAAAGGTCAAGGATCAAGGAAATGGAAACATGGACAACATGATGGTTTCTTTGTTCAATTTGAATCACCAATATTGCGGAAATTGTGGTTCATTCCTAGTAGCAACGAAAAGGGGCAAACATTGTGCAAGTACTTCTCTTGGTCCACATCCCTTCTCTCACGTTTGCAGACCCTATTAACTGTTACTAACTGGTTCATGCTTTAACATAGTTGATTGACTACATACAACAGATTGCATCATTCCTTTACGTAACTTAGTGTGACTTTGTAATACTTACTAGAAATTTCAGTCAGACACGTTTCTGTTTGCTAGAAGGGAAGATAGAAAGTAGATTGGCCCAGAGACTAGTTGGTTGAAGCTTAATAGTTATGCACAAGATGGGGATTGGCTTTTACTTTTGATCCTTGTTCTATAAGTTCCAGTTTTGAAGATGTGCTAACTCTGCTACTCCTGTTGATTTGCTTCACTCTTAACCATTTACCAATTGACCATTGTATTTAGAATGATCATCCATTTACCTATTCCTTTGTTTCCTCATTGATCAAACTTTTCATATTTCAGGGATCCAGAGAATCTAGACATTAGTACACATGAAGTTATTCCCCGCATATTCAAAGAGAAGTTACCCTCTTCATAGTGGTAGCACTTACCTCACTAAAGGCAATTAAGTTCTGCACACTAATGGGAGAGTTTGACATTTGAAAGGGAACAGGTAACAGCAGATGCCCTTTTTCTCTTCTTTTACTCTCAACTTTGGAGGAACAGGACAAATGTGCAAGTGTTTGCGATGACCATGTCTTCCATCCTTTAAACTCTCCCTGTTAGGAGGGGGCTGTTCTGAGGTTAGCCCTCTTTATTGAGTGGTATATTTCCTGCTGTGAGCATAATTGTAATTGTTTACAATCACTCTATGTGGTTTTTGGACAGTGCTCAGCTTCAAACTTTAGGTTTATGGTGATTGATGTAAGGTTTTGTGCCAAGATCTAGCTTATATTTGAGCTGTATTTTCCATTCTTGGAGTTCTTGTTAATTGGTCCCCCGTATATAATAAAAGATTGTGTTTTTTTCTTGAGTTTATAATACAAATTAAACTTGAACACTCTCGAAAGAACATACTCAGAAACTTTTCAAAGATGTAACACAGAATGTAGAGACACGACTGGGGATGAGCCACGACATGAGTACTGTGGGTGATACTAACTCCCGTGGATCCGGTCCAACAGGCGAACGTGGCTTGGGGGCCATGGGTTATTTTTATATTTGCCTGCTAGCTTGTGAATCTTCTACCAACTTCACCCTGTTAAAAGAACACGGTTAAATCCGTTTCCACAAAGAATAAAGAAGTTTTTCAATAGCTTGGTAACCATTATCGCTTAGTGAGAGCTAGTACCTGGCCTGTGTAACCTCAGACAGAAGCAGGACTACGAAAAGCAACGTGAGCACATGGATATTGGTACCGTTTTGTACCCATCGGTTTAGTACGGAGAACGTTACCTAAAACATAGGTACTGTACCAGTAACAGGTATGTTATGAATATCGTACTGGATATTGTATCAGATTAAGTTCTGGAACGGTGCTGTATCGGTATCGGTTAATATTGGGTATCGTTTCGGACAATTTTTTATATTTATAAAATAGTCCTTGAAATTTTTAAAATTTACAAAATAGTTCACTGATATATTGTACAGTTATATACTGTACAGTTTACTATTTACAAGTTTATATCAACCCTATTTTCAAAAATCATAATAACAAATAATAATCACAATTAATAATTTTAATATAAAATGATAATAAATTTTAAATATTTCACATATAAATAATAACCACAATTAATATGAAAAAAGATAATCATCATAATACAAATATAAAAATAACAATAATACAAAGTATTTAAAATATTACAATAATATAATTTCAAATTTTTAATAAATAATAATCACATCAAAATATCCAATAAAAGAACAATAAATATCCTTTAACTATTAAAATTTCATCATGACAAGGAAACAATCAAATTGAAGTTAAACTTGAAACAAAAACATTTACAATTACATCACATATATAGAATTTAACATAAACTGATAAACATCAAATATAACTAAAATTAAAAGAAGAGGAAAAATAACCTACAACGAAATTCAATCGTCAACAGAAGGATACCCGCTATAATTGCACTAACCCCAGTTATTATTTGGTACAAAATCCTCATCATTGAGAGGAACTTCATCATCATTATCATTCAAATTTAATGCACCAAATGGCATGTCAAGGCTTTCCCATCTAAGATTATCTTCCAAGTCATTGATATCTACCAAATTCGGTTCTTCAAATACCCAATCTGCTAAAACTTCGATGTTATCAATGAAAATTGGATCATTTAAACTTCTTGTACTATTAGACTCCTAGTAAACAATAAATTATAATTATTAGAAAATTATAAGAAATTATATTGAAAATAATAATGATAATAAAATATCTTTCCTGACAATTTTCAATAATTTATATTTCCAACAATCACAAAATATTCATATAACAATTTTCATTTCCAACAATTCCCAACAATTCTCTTTTTCAACAATCACAAAACATTTAGATAACAATTTTCAATTCCAACAATTCTCTTTTCCAACAATCACAAAACATTCAAATAACAATTTCCAATTCCAACAATTCTCATTTTCAACAATCATAAAATATTCATAAAATATTTTCTATTTCCAACAATTCCTATTTTTAACAATCATAAAACATTCATAAAATAATTTCCATTTATAACAATTCTCATTTCCAACAATCACAAAACATTCATATAACAATTTTCATTTTTAACAATTCCAAACTATTCTCATTTTCGACAATCACAAAATATTTATATATAACAATTTCCATTTAGAACAATTTCCAACTATTCTCATTTCCTACAATCACAAAACATTCATAAAATATTTTCCATTTCCAATAATTCCTATTTTTAACAATCACAAAACATTCATAAAATAATTTTTATTTCTAACAATTCTCATTTCCAACAATCACAAAATATTTACATAACAATTTTCATTTTGAACAATTCCCAACTGTTCTCATTTCCGACAATCACAAAACATTCATATAACAATTTCTATTTCCAACAATTCTCAACTATTCTCATTTCCTACAATCACAAAAAATTCATATAACAATTTTCATTTCCAACAATTCCCAACAATTCTCATTTCCAACAATCACAAAATATTCATATAACAATTTTCAATTCCAGCAATTTCCATTTCCAACAATTACAAAACATTCATTGGTAAATTCATTTTCTAATAATTCTTAACAATTCCTATTTCCAACAATCACAAAACATTCATATAATAATTTCTATTTCTAATAATTCCCAACAATTCTCATTTCCAACAATCACAAAATATTCATAGAACAATTTCCATTTCCAACAATTCTTATTTTCAACAATCACAAAACATTCATATACCAATTTCCATTTTCAACTATTCTCAACAATTCATATTTCCAATAATCACAAAACATTCATATAACAATTTTCAATTCTAACAATTTTCATTTTCAACAATCACAAAAAAGTGAGATATAATTTAATTCTTAGAAAATTATAAGAAATTATATTGAAATTAGTAATGATTATAAAGATAATAACTTACCTTTCCCAAAGTTTTAAATTGTATCAAACAAAAACCAAGTCATTCAACCTCTTATCACTACAAGAAAATCATGGATTAGCGACGGACATTTCCCGACAAACTAAAAACCGTAGCTATTTACCAACAGCAAACCGTCAGTAAATATATTGTACTATTCATATATAGCGACGGAAATATATTACCGTCGACAATACTTGAGAGAATGAATTTCGCAAAAAATCTCCGACGACATATAGCGACAACACAACCTTTAGCGTCGGCAAAAATTACTGGAATGTTTCTCACATTTTAATTGCTTCGGATATATACCGACGGACACTCTTATGTCGGTATGTTTGGATTGGTGAACCCTATTCACCGACGGAATGCTGTCCGTCGGTAAAGGTGATTATAAGTTTACCGACGGGTTAGCCACAACCTTCGGCAATAATTGCGGGAATGACTCCTGCAATTAAGTAGTTTCGTACAGTTACCAACTGAACAAATACCGCCGGTAAAAGTGGTTAAGCTCCTGTTATATACCGAAGTAATTTGTTCCATCAGTATACATTTAATTAACTTTACCGACGGAATTTATGTTTCCGTCGCAAAATATAGCGGTAACAAGAGGCGGTGAAATAATTAGAAAATTTAAATACCAATGGAATATAAAGTTCGTCGGTAAATGTCGGCTATTTAATAAATAAAACGTCGTTTGGTTTAAGATGACGCGGTGAAATTTAATCACCGACAGAAACTGTAGGTAATTCATCGTCTTTAAGTCGAACCCAATTCTTCTTCTTCTCTCCTCGCCTGTGCCGTCTGAATCCGACCCCCTTTCTTGCATTTTCTGGCCATTTTTTGACCGTTTTCTAGCTCATCGTGTGTCGTTTAAGGTAAGTTCTCTAATGAGTGTATTATTTCTCCAAAAAACGCATGTTTTTAGTGTTAACCGTGAGTGTTTGGTGATGAAAATTTGCTTGATTATTATTGCTATTTGCGATTTTTTTATGTAATTGTTGGTTTATTTGTTGTTTATATGTGTTATTGTTGGTAAATAATGAAAAACTGCAATTGATTTGTGGTTAGATTGAGATTATGCATATTGCCTATGAAGTGTTTGATAAAATGCATTTTATGATGTTTGGAATATTTCTTTGTAATTATTGTGTGAATTTGAGAATTTGAATCCTTAATTTCGATAAAATGCTTAATTTGATGTGCGAATTTTTCGAATTTGACATTTAAGTGTGAATTTGATAATAGATCGGGTTGATTTAACTTACTAATAGATTTTTCGGGTTAATTTAACTCTCTAAGTCTTAATGTAATATTATTATTAATCTTTTACTTATTATTAATTTTATTAATATTAAATTTATTGTATTTACCAATATTGTCATTAATTATTATTAATAATAAGTATTAATATAATTATTTTGATTAATATTATGAAATTGATAAATATTATTAGTTTAATATTAATGATCTACTTATTAATAATTTGATTATTAT
>JANIIA010000192.1:85138304-85151031 GCA_027478495.1 Erythroxylum alaternifolium | reverse complement strand
ATTATACCATGATATGGACAAACCCACGAAATTAATCATCACAAATATTATACCACAAAATCACAAATTCATAAAAAAACCCACCCAACACAATATCGGGTCTCGATTAATCACAAAACTTGGGTGCAGATCTGGGTGGGCGGTGTTGGTGCCTTGGTGGTCGTCGGAGATGGAGGCGTGACCAGCGATAAGTGGAGGTGCGACCAGTGACAGCAGAAGGCAGCGACTAGCGACAGCGGAAGGGGGAGGCGTCGAGCGGCGGAGGAGGCGTGGATAGGATGAGGTGCGACGTCGCGTAGTGGAGGAGTTGCGGAGGACCACCGGAGAGAGCTACGAACTGCCGGGAGTTGGCGACAACAGGCGAGGACCCCCGAAGGACCGACGAAGTGAGAGAGAGAATGAGAGGGTAAATGAGAGCAGAAGCATGGAGAGAGAAGAGAAGACAAACTAGATTGGGGGGGTTTTTTTCATTTTGATCCTCAAACTTTTGAGGATTTACAATACCGGCCCGGTACCGACCGATACTCAGGGCCGGTATCGTTCCGGATTCCTGCCGGTACGGAACGGTACGTAATACGTTGATCCGGTTTATTATTAAATGGGATTAAAATAATATTGGGAATGAATTATGGAAAACATTTAAATATTTTGAATTGATTATAATTTAAGAATATGTTATATTATTTGCTATTTTAATTTAAAATTAAAATTTTATTATTATAAATTTTGAAAATACGAGTCGTAAAATTATAATTATTATAAATTATATTGTTTAAAAAATTCTTATGCACTAACAAATAGCTTAAAGTATGTAATGATAATCATGAAAACCGTAGAAAATGAAAGATTCCCTGTCGTTTTCTATATAAGAATGCTTCTATATAACTAATTGATACCCTAAAACTTTGAATGAAGATACAGTGCAGAAGTCAAAATAGAAGTACTAATGCCAAACAATGACCATTGATCCTTTCGTAAGGCCACGATTATCACAAGCAAATATATTAAAACTAAAGATGGATAGATAGTCAAATTTACTATGAATTAAGTATAATATATTATTGTCGGGACACCAAGCAGAGATCTGGTCCCGGTCATATTAGAATAATTGCGAAAATTTTTCATAATTTTTTATTTTTTGAAAATTATGATCATTTTAATTCTATAAAATAATTAATACATAAATCAATATCAAAGTATGAATATTAATTTATACTTTATTTTAAAGCTTGATCATGTTCTTATCGTATCCTTTGAACTGTTTCTGAAATCAATTCGTCTCTGTAGAGAATTAGTTGTATAACTGTAATTAGTTATAGTTTAGTTACAGGATTAGTTACACTAGCTGTATATATTTAGACCCTTGTACAGTAATGAAAAGTGTGTTGAATGAAAATCATTCTTCCATCGTTCTGTTTGGCATCTTTTTTCCTTTGATTTCATTTCTTTACACTCTCAATTACCGTAGTCACAAAAGTGTCCGACCTCTAATGATATTCACGTATCAGGTTAAGAGAACTCTGTAATTTTTACAGAGATGGTTAAGCGAGAAATGTTAGCTCCATAGAGCTTAAGCCTATTTATATTAAGTTTTGGACATTTTAGTAATTTAATTGAAATTAAATTATAATTGTAATTAAACTTTAATTAGAATTACAAATCATTCTAATTGAATACCTCTTATATTCAAATATGATCCAATATCTGATATTGATCCTTATTTATTAAATATATCATATTTAATTATAAAGTTTTTCAAACTTTACAATTAAGTCCAACTTGATTAAAATAACTTTGCTCTTTCAACTAGTTCTTTACGTGAGGCCCATTCGATTTCTAAATATGTTGACAATGAATAAAACTTATAACTATAATTCATAAATAGAATTAGATAAATTAATACTTTTTTTAATTTATTTTTAATTATTCAGTTTAATAGTTTATAATTATAAATCAAAATTGGCGTCTAGCAACACATCATGACCACCTAAATATTTAGGAATGTCAAAATGATTTTAATTAACCTTTCTATGCATGATTTTTCTGTATAATTCAATCATTTCATCATATAATTTTCCGATTAGACATTTTGTATGAAATTAATGTTTACTCTATTTTGAGTTCAATCATATTAATTATCTACCATTAGCTATCAAGTCAATTAATGACATTTGTAAACTATTTACAAAGTGTCACTCTACCTTGGCCAAGGATTTTCTAAATTAATATTAATTGAGAACAACGGAATATTTTCTTTAATTACTTTAGGGTGATAAATCATATCTTGATCACATAACTACCTTCATATAGTTCATGCTACATCTAATGACTACCGATTAAAGGACTTATGATTAAATAGGTCATAAGTAGTATTAAAATATAGCAATCCCTATATAAGATAACTCTGTGTCTTTAACTCAAAGGATCACTTATATCATTATCACAATAAAAATTCCATAGATATACATGTAATGTTCCAAATAAATTTCTCATATATGATCAGTTCAGTGGACTTGTTTTTAATAAATACTCACACGTTTGTTTAAGTATCTCAATACTTTAGCTTATAAGATCGACTACTTCCTTCAACAAAAAAAACATAACATGTGCTAATAGAACAATGACTATGAACAATTTAAGAATAATACATCAATGCAATATGAAGCTCATAATTATAATCTTATTATAATTTCATTTACAATGTATAATTATCCTATAAACTTTATCATATACATTTAAATATATATACATTTAAATATGTACAAAATAAAGAAAACCTTTAAATTATTTTGTCTGTAAACTGTAACCAATGGATTAGATATAGAGTACAAACTGACATCTATCATTAACGCTCCGAGCAACTAAAAATTCAATTCCAAGAGCTGAATTGTGTTCGCCTGATCAAGTAGAGGATGCACGATCGATTTTCACCATAAGCTAAAATTAGCTCAAACAGAGCATTAACAATGTAGACGGGTAATTGGTCAGGCTTAGTATGAATTAGGTAAAAAAATATTATTTTTACCGTCTACAGGATTCGATATTCAACTCGTAATTATAAGTAAATATAGTTGAGAATGGACAAATGATCCAATTAAATATTGATATTGATTATATACAAGATATTATTATTATTATCAGAACAATTAAACTTTCAACCCGTAATTATGACGACCCAATTATAGGAATGAAGCTCTATCAAACTTATTTATATCCCTCCAAATCAAGTTGAACATGCACGAAAGGAATTAGATGCCTTTTGTATACAAACTAGGATAAAATATATAGATTTTTTAGTTTAAAAAATTTTAGAAAAATTCTCTGAGTTTTAAAAATTTTCCGAAATTTTTTCTTTTATTTTTAATTTAAAAATCATTTTTCTTAGAATTTTGTTAAAAAATAACAATAAAATATATATATTATAAACATCAAATGTCACTAATATGATAACAAAACTTAACTTTCAAACTCAAATTGTTTGAATTAAATTTAATCTAAATTAATAATTTAAGATAATTATAATAAATTATTAGTTTAAATTTGATTTAATTAATTTAATTCAAGTTTAGGAGTTAAGTTGAATTGTCATATAAATAACATTTAATTAGTTTACCTTGATGTTTATATTGCTTATGTTTTGTCTGCATGTATACTAGCTTACAGACAATATTTTCTGCAAAACTTTTCCATGAACACTGTTCACTGATCTTGGAACACAAGAAACTTCGAAGTTCTCACAAATATCGAGCTTCTTCAAATCGAAAACAGGATCAAAAGCAGAGGCATGTGTTGGACTTAAAAGACTCCTACTAGTTTCCCTTCGTTTTATAAACTCCATTTCTTGTTAATTACTTCTATGGTTATTGTATCAGGAGTTGAACTCTAGCCAATTATTGTATTAGCATTTGAGGACTGAAATTACTAGTAAACAAATGTGAGAAAAAAATAGATTCTAAATTTAGGAAACAATCATAAAATTGAAATATCAAGATGAAATTACAGTGATACTGACAAAATACACACAGTTTCTATAGACATATAATATGATAGGATAGCTAATGTTCCTGCGTTTGATCTGTGATGCTTCTGTAATGCTTGTCCTAAGGAACATGTTTAAGTAAAATCACACAAGAACTTTGAAAAAAACGATCTACATGATGATATTTCCAAATTATACAGTTTTTTTCACCCTTTGACTGAAATTGGAGGAATCACTGATTTGTCAGAATCTCAGCTTGGGAACATTGTCTCTTGGAGTTTTCTCCATGGAAGATGGCTGAGAAATTGTTGGGAACATGTAAAATTAGTATCTTTTTCCATGAACCTGCAAGTACAGAAATTATACAGCCAGATAAGATTCAGACTGCAACAGATTAATTACATCCTTTTAGCTCCTTCCTGCTCAGTAGTGGTCATTGAGATCCAAAGTTGTCTTTTTGCTCACCTCAAATCCAACTAGAGATCTGCTGTAGTTGGTGTTTGTGAGGACCGTACTTGTAGATCCACACTCACTATCTTTAAGTGACACTGAAGATCTGTCAAGCTTGATTGACCACGGGTACAGATAATTTTGAGCTGTGGACCCAACATGAGAAGAAGATCTCTGCATTCTCACAGCTCTTGGGACATTTCTACCTTCTATTGATGCTCTTCTTCGACTTGGTTGCCTCTCAAAAGAATCTGGCCTTTGTTTTGGTGCACTCTGTGACCGAACCTTGGCTCTTGAAGATTCGGTGTTTGCCATGTAATTTGGAAATAGTGGGTAGTCATATGACAGTGATTCTGCATATTCTGGGCGAGGAAATGCAAATTGAAGTCTTGAAGGGTCTGGTTTGGAAATGGCAGAATAGTACTGAGGACTACTCTGTGCTGTGCTAAAGGAGTAATCCTCAAAATGCCCACTAGAAGCTCTTGGGCTCATTTCTGTCAGAGCTGATGGAGCTGGAGAAACTTGGAAATTCTCTTGTTTTGGTGCATAATGCGTGGAGAATCTCTGCTCTGCTCCTTCTGCTTGACTTTGATGTGAATAGCTATTCCTGCTCTTGCTACTTCCCTTTGATTCTCCAAGATCCATCTCCACAATTTTGACGTTCTCCTCCATACTTCTATCACTCTCCTAAAAAAGCACCAAAAGAACATGTCGCGGATTAGTTGTTCTGGATTCATAGAAGGAACATGAAGAGAAAAGTTCAGAACAAGGACGGCTCACATAATTTGGGTGCCTAAATCTATTCTCTTGAGTAGATTTCCCGTGAATTGATTGTCTGTGTCTGATGGGTTTAACATCCTCAGTCATTTTAAGCCTCTGAGCTCGAGCTCTAGCCTGTACGTTCACCAATGCCTGCATACACCTCAGTGTAGCAGTGGCCTGTTTCCTGACAAGGTGACCCCTCACTAGTGCCTGCAACTTCACTAAACCTCTCAGCGCACATAACGCTTTCCTGGCCTGTTAATGGAACAGTTCAGATATAACAATTCAGATTTCATATATTTTGCTATATGATTGCAAATTAAAGATCCATGAATTCCATACCAAATAAGAACGAAACACAGACTGAATTTTGATTGCAGCAGCCTCTTCAATCGCACTGAGTCTGCCACTGGAGGCATTTGTCAGTCGGATTACGGCGGCTGCAGCCTGAGCAGCCGCAACGGCAGCATCAGTGGCCGCCGTCGTAGCAGCTGTTATGGCCATGGCGTGTTTCTTCTGCTCATTATCTGAATCAAATGAGAGCTGCACTGGTGGATGTGTAT
Organism: Erythroxylum alaternifolium; assembly: GCA_027478495.1. Lineage (NCBI taxonomy): Eukaryota > Viridiplantae > Streptophyta > Magnoliopsida > Malpighiales > Erythroxylaceae > Erythroxylum > Erythroxylum alaternifolium. Next base: position 85,145,277 of record JANIIA010000192.1, on the reverse strand, counting down.
TGCCATTTGATTCAATGGAATTGGTATCCTTGGGACCTGTTCCCGTGGCTGATGATCTACGAAAACTCCATCTTCTCTTTTCTTTAGGCGGAGTTGGTGGGATCGAAATTGGAGTCGCCGGATTATTGGTCTCCAAGGTTGCTGAATTCTGACCAGGGATGCATTTCTCCTTCTCTTTTTTTCCTGTCAGGAAACTTTTAAGCCATTTTCCTGTCTTCCCCATCTCTGTCAAATCCTTCTAAGCGGGCATTTGTATCCCACTTGCAAGTAGAACCTATAAGAAAGCAACAAATGAATTGCAGATCTATCCCTGTCTATATATCTCATTTGTAGCTTTCGAAACCATAATGGTCCACCTCATTAAGTACGTAGTACAGAACTGAATTACCCTTTCGCTGTTCCTTCCCTAACCACCAGTTCCACAAGATGACATTATCTTTAATGTAATCTAATTAGGTATAGGAAGAGAAGTAGAGAGGAACCTTCTCAGTTGAGCCACTTGCATATTTCATTCCCTTGGAAGAGATACCTTGCTTTCGATGGAAAGTTTTACTAGGTGATCCTCCAATTAACACGTTTTTCTTCCATTAGTGATCCAGAGCAAGGGTGCTATGGTCATTGAAGACTAGACTACGTTGGTTAATATTGGATGGGAAGGTTCAGAAACCATGTGAAAAATGGGACGAGAACATGCAGAATCCGTGTAAAATACTCAGTTCAGGACGATAAGTGACTTGTCCACTGCAGGTTTGTCTATCCTTATGAACATGGATAACTGTTAAATACAGGAGGCCAATCAATAAGTAGAGGATGGCACGTGCTTATCCTGTATTAGGCTGGTGGATGCCTCTCAGGCTTTTTGGAATCGGGTTCTTGCCAAGATCCCAAGTGATGTCCTCCTGAGTCCCGACCCTGATGGCTGATGCCAAGACCCCGAACTAAGGAAGGAAGCTAACATTGGCTTTGGCTTTCTAAAGTTTCGACATTCCCCAAAAGCAAGATAGGGGTCCAGCTGCTTCATGTCCTTGTACTAGAGACAACAGAATATGGTGATGAGAGTGTGAGAGCTACAGTTGCGGAGAGACAAGCTAATAAATGCTTAAATTAATACTAACTGGCTTTGCCTACAAGCAGTGCTAGATACTAAGGACCACTTGCAATTACAGTTGGTGAGCATTTGATGTGTAGATCCAACCGAGAAAGGGTAGTAACTTAAACTTGATTAATTGCAAGTATCGTGGAAGATCTTTGGGGACCTAACAAGTGTACTTTTGGTTAACTTTCAATAACATCAACAGGTAATCATAAAATAATCCTAATTTTGGATCTGTGTGATCTAGATATAAAAGATGATAAGATAACTTTGATAACATGAACTACTCTAATTTTATCTGGAATTAGTGCTTTAACCACATAAGATTTACCGAAATGACTGATTTTTTATCGGCTGAGAGAGTTTAGAAATTATCATCTATTGTTTGGTATATTGTTTATTAAAGTTGGCTCAGTTTAGAAGTTTCAGGTTTGAGCCATGTTTTAAAAACTAACCGGTTCAACTAATTTAATAGTAAAAATCTTAAACTTAATCAATTTTTTAGTTTGTTTTAGTTCAATAATTTTTTTTGTTAAAAAATTGATCAGTTTATTCATTAATCGATCAATTTTTATAAATTAATAAATTTTTATATATCAAAATAGACCGATTAATTTTTATTTAACAATCTCTTTTTTCAATTAAATTTTAAATTTTTCAATAAATAAGAATAATCTTTTTCAATTGTTTTTAAAATTTTTAATTTATTAAATTTTTAACGAATTTTATAATGGTCTAATACATATTGAACCTATTAAACTTTAAAACTCTTATTTTATTAGTTTAACTATCGATGCGATTTTGAAAATAATAGATATGAGGCACATTTAGGAGGTTGCTTCTTATCTTAGTGAGTTGAAGAACTTAACAGAGACGCATTAAATCTGTAAATATTAACTAAATTAAGTTTAGTTTTTAAATTTGAATTAATAGTTTATTAAATAATTAAATTTAGAATACATGAACTATACATTATTATATGTATTTAACAATTTATTCAATATATACTAAAACAAAATAAAAATAAGATTAGTTAATTCTTCAATATTAAAAATCTTGTTAATCTCGTTATTTTGAACATAGGCAAATAGGTTTTGATTTATTTAATTTTTACTGATTGACAGTAGCAAATTGAAACATAAGCATAAATTCTTATAAAAATATTCAAAAAATACTAAGATATAATAATTATGTCGTTATAATAAGTCATTTTATATATAAATAGTTAATACTAAACAGGTAATTTTATCAAACATCTTTAAATAAACAACTGATGGTATCTGCTGATCAAATAAGCTATATTGATTCATTGTTAGCTAACTGTTGATAAAATCAGCTAATAATTAATAGAATCTACTGATTGTCAAACAGAGCATTTATGTATTGATTATATTTTAAATCTCAAGTTTCAACCTGAAAAATCATCCTCTTTTACTTTACTTTAGTTGAACTTATGATATTGTAGTAAAATACGAAAATGATTAAAACATTAAGCAATATCAGAAATTGTTCAACAAGGACATCATTTGTACTGGTAATAGTATTTTTATTATGTTTTATTAAATTTTATCTATACATTTACGTAGACTTTATATAAATATATAAATAAAATTTAATAAAATACGTTTAGAATATAGCAGTTAATGGGTAAAGTTACTTCAGTCCTACAACTACCGATCTAATTTGGTACATGAACATTAAATGGTACTGGAGCCATCTTACTCATAATGGATGAATAATTAGTTAACTACTATATCATATGATGAAAGGATTACGTGTCCATCACATGGTATGTCTGCGTGCTTTCCTATTGTAGCAATGTGTTTGGTTGTGGGAAACATTTTTGTACGCATTGTCGTTTCTGCAATTTGCTTCTTCTGGTTATTCTTATTCTACTACCCAATCAAATCACTTAATTTTCGTCACTCTATCTCACAACAGCAAGTTGGCATTGCATGTTCTAGGTAAACAATTTGACTTCCAAGTAAGTTTCATTGAATCTGAAGTAGATGGACTATTAATTGAAGTACACATTTAGCCTTTTCTTAGTCTTTTCATCCGTAGATCGTGCTGCGGTGAAATTGGAATTTGAAGTCGTTACGGCGGTGTCAAAGGTTTTTGGCTGTTTTACTTTTACAAGTCTAAAGATCTGTCCACCGTTCCTTGGTTGTTGGCACGAACATGTCAGACGATTCTAGTTCAAGAAGTTGATTTAAGATTCAATTAATAAAATATATATAAAAGTTTCATATAATGATTAGTTAAATGTTTTAGATAAATTATTTAATAATTTAAAATGAAATAACAAATTTAATTTAATTAGTAGTTTGTAACTTTTTAAATCTCTGATTTCGATTAGTCATTTCATTAAGTCTTCAAAATAATCTGCAACTTTCTTAATTAGGACTCGACCATGAGACGTGTAGTCGTTTGCTAGCAATTGAATCATTCATGTGTCAGCCATCCAACTGAATTTCGGTACTAACCGAACCATATAGTTCTTTGCCCACTCCCAGAGCGTAGGAATAGTAAAACACTCTTCGGCCTTAAGGATATCAGTAGGATAGGTGGCCTGTGGCCTGTGGCCTTACCTATGGCTTGACGAATTGGGGCTGATTGGGCCATGGCCCGATAGGTTATTAGTGGGCTAGATCAATCCGACCCATCTTATATATATTTTTAAAACGTCAAAAACAATATTATTTTTTAAATTACAGTCGAGCTAAGGGTCGAGTCAGGCTAGCTTGCGCTCAGCTCGACTTCATCATTCTTAAAATTATGGTCAGATTACGGGTCAGGTCAGGCTGGATTAGCTTGTGCTCAGCCCGACCTCGGCTGATATAATTATCTAATTAGATTACAAAACGAATCACTACAATATTGTTATTTGATATAATTAAATAAAAATAAATTAAAAAAGGTACATGAATATAACTAAAAAGCAACAACGGTTGAGATCAGATCTCTTGTATTATTTATGATGTTTATATTCTGTTCTATTAAATCTCATTTATATATTTACGTAGATGGGTATCCATCACTTAATATCCTATCAAATTCTCTGTTTTATTTATTTTATTTCAATAATGTTCTACTAAATCTTACCTACGTATTTACATAGGGTCGCTTTTGATGCAGGTAGTTATCATTGAACATCCCATTAAATTATTTGTTTCAAACTTATTTCATTAAATTTCGTTCACACGTCTAAAAAAAAAGTAAATAAAAAAGAGATGATTTAAATGGAATATTTAGCGATGGCTACCCGTATCAAAAGCGACTCTAGGAAGAATTGATAGAAATGACATTGCTTACAGAAAACCAACACAAACACCTAAAACAGCTAGCACCAACAATGACTCCTGGAAGAATCCGACAACAGCAACGGTGGCATCTACAAAGCTCCATCGTTGATTCCTGAAGGCGATGCTTCAAAAACTGCCGACATTGGCCGCAAATTCCTTAAAACAAACAAACGTAAAGGCCGACGTCGAATGAACCAGCCTAAGTTTCAGATAATGTTAGAAAGGAAAAATCAAAATCAGAATCAGAATCAGAATTGAAGAGAAATGAAAAATGATGGTTTATTCATTTTTATATTGAATAATTAATATAAATTCACAAGTTAAAAGTACTGCAACCAGTATTCAACTTCTTCTTTTTATTCATATTCTCAATCAAAAAACAAAAATTTGCCTGTAATGCTCTCGTAAACAGTGGAAAAGGTTGATGAGGCCATTGGCAACTTGTGATTTTTATATTGGCTTAATAAAATATGTACAAGGCTATTGTTTATATACATGGCTAGACTAACTGAATTGCACATAAGACAAAGAATAAAAGAATCCTTTTGTACGTCTCACTACATGGCTCTGTCACCAGCTGGAGCCTGCATAACAAACTCCTTTTGACGTGTCACTGTTGCATTGCTGTGTGTGGTTCCTTGTGTGTTGCTGCTGTGTGTTGCTCTGTTGGCTGCTGCGTATTACCCTGCTGCTCAACAAATGCTTTCAATTCTTGATGGTGTCCACTTTCCAAGAATAGAGTGGACGGGTCAAATAACCCGACATTGTGATAACGTCCATCCCTCCATGACACCGATGCTCTTGGATCTTGTCGGATTTTCTTCATTCTGATTGCATTCTTATAGGAAGTAACTTGCAAGCAATATTTTTACATTTTCATATATCTAATACACATAATATGGATCAATCCGTACTAAAAAGCCCTCTCCCTTAACAAACATAAAATTATTATTTTTTACATTATATTTATTTGGATCAAGAATATACAATTCCTTAATCTACCATAAATTGAATTGAATTTATCGTCGTTTTGATATTATTAAATTAGACTTCATCTAATAATCAATTTCGAATAATTCAAAATTAATTAATCAAAATTAAAATAATATCATTATACGCTCTTGGTATCGGATAAATCATGTTAATTTTGTCATCCTTAATCGGGCTACCTTATGCATGACTTTGAAAAAAGCTTTTAAGCACATAATTTCTTATAAAATGAGTTATGATATTCTTGACATGCTAAATTCGGATTATTGTCAATGATACTTATATGACATTGAGATAATGTACAACTAAAATTATATTTTAATGAGAACTCTTGATTTTGGACCCTAAAAAACTACAATGAGTAATAAACAGAAGCTTGTACGTAATAAAACATCTTTGTTTTTGAGTATACGAGGGAAAGTTGCAAGGATTCCGATCTTTATCATGTCCTCAGTATCCTAAATCATTTCCAATTCCATGCTAAAATTGAAGAAGCCGTCAAACAGGCCCTGCCGGTAAAAGGAATTGAGCTTCTTGTGCTTGCAGAGAAAAGTCGAAGATTATCCCCAAGCACAAGGAAGTGCAGATGATTAGAATTGACTTACGAAGTTTCCTTTTTTATATTTTAATTTTAAGTTGCTACACAGACTCGGTAGACAGGGAAGATTGAACCCTTTGTCTTGATGAATCTTTGTCGTGTCCAACTGGCTCTAAAATGGCTTAAGGTTCGGTTCCTTCTTTTGTCAGTAAGCAGAAGGAATAACTACAACATTTTAGGTTCGAAATCAGGTTCAGCCTAACAACTTGAATTAGATATCACATCAAAACCAATATTCCAATTTTTTGAAGACTATTGAATCAAGAGAACAGTCACTTGAAAAAACGTAAAAGAGGATCTTGTAGACGTCCTAATGATGACACCAAGATCTCTTCTGTTATTCAGCTTTGGAGGCATGTGTTATATATAGTATCAAGTTTTAGGAAATTCTTATTAGCACAAGTTCAGCTATTCCATCTTTGAAGAGAATTGATAGTTGTGTGAGTTCTGAATCATCTATAGACGTACAAGGCTTGAGGGAAAAATTAATGGAGGCGTGATAGGTATGGTTGGCATATCATTACCAGGAGTTGGGCTGCCTCCGAGACGTGCAAGGAGGAGGATCCATCACCACCACCGTGTGGAAGACCATCCTGATCATGCTCAACAGTCGGATGTTACCAGTACTTTGAATGAAACAGCTTTTAGAGCTCGCAACCGGTTGGACCAGAAACTTGGTTATTACAAGCATCCCATTTTCAGGTTCTTTTGAACTTCTTGTTGAAACAATGACTATCTAATCTGCAATTGTTGTAATAAATCTACATCTCCATTACTGCTACAATTCTACTTTCCAACTGTAGGCCAAGAACCTGTAAAGCTACAGGACGCCGAGACATGAATCATAAAGAAGCACAAGGAACTTGCTTTGATGCAATGTTACAGTGGTTGATGAAGAATTGGGACTTGAAGTTCCAACTCTTCAGATCTAAGCTAAATCATACAAAAACCTGTGCTATTTGCCTTGAAGATCTTGAGGGAGAAGAA
>JANIIA010000192.1:85124962-85138204 GCA_027478495.1 Erythroxylum alaternifolium | reverse complement strand
ATTTGCCTTGAAGATCTTGAGGGAGAAGAAGAGGTAATTATGACTCTGTCATGCTCTCACAAATATCACACACATTGCCTTCTGCCATGGATTACAGAGCACTCGTACTGTCCTTACTGTCGAACTCCATCAGATCAACCTTCGAGTGCAACAAAAGCCGGTTGTAAATAAACTATTCTTTTAGCACGAAATCCTACACGTTAAACACAAATTATGTAGAATGTTGTATGCTTTTTATAGTTCTAATGTGACGAATGTTTTAAATGTATACAATGTCCTTGTAAATTATATTCATTAGCAATAATTGATTGATTAAAAATTTAAAATATATATAATATAATCTTTCAATATTGTACAATGACATGCTAATTTATATGTTATTACATTATAGGATATACTTCTAAGCCATTTTAAACTGTTTTTTTTATATGACATTGAAGATGATATGATTTAGAGGTCAACTTGTGCCTAACGTTACAAGTCATTTATGAAGTTAAACGACTTATCCTCCTTCGACATATTTTACATAAAAAATGTAAATTATCTCACATAGTCTCTTACCTGACTTTCTTACCATAATTATGTCAAAGATTTACCTCAAAATATGAGGCATTGTTGGGGAGGAACTAACGTATTATAGTTCCTTCTTTTTTTTCAATGTTAATAAGAGGTGTAATCGTGTTTATGTTATTAAAGTTTCTTGTTCTCCGTCATAGTTTTATATCATTTATTATGTATGTTCAAGTGATTAACACCTTCATCGAACCAGATACTTATACCATCACAAAGTAATTCTTCATATTCCAAAAAAAAAGTTGAACTCTTTGGTTAGCCATCCTGAGTCATGTTTGTGTACAATCCGTCTGAGAATATTATGCAATCACATTGCTCTGTGACCTAAGTCACAATAATCTAAGTTATTATATAATAAACCTTGCATATTTACATACCTTTAAAACTTCTCATCAAAATCAATGCCTTCTCGCATCATCAAACTTAGCACTACCTAATTGTGCTACTCTTTTTTGTCTCATCAATATGCATCAATCCATGTTAACACTCGTTACTCTTGAGCTTTCATTGACATTACCCATTTGACTCGCGGATTTGCAAACCTTTAACTTATTTTCTACTTAACATTTCATCTTCATATCAACCCAAGTGTTAAGTATCGGCTAAAGCTTATTAATAGAAGTGACAATTTTGGACCAATCCAACTTAACCTAACCCAGCCTGAAGTTATCAGGTCATATTTAGGTTGATTGAACTTTATACAGAATCTACCCTGACACTGGTGTAAAACCAGCTCAAACAACCCAATCTCTTCTCTAACTCATTTTGGGTTATCCAAATGGCCTCAAACAAATGCTCGACTGAATTTCCTGCAAAACTTGGGCCACCTTAAGATAGAATCAGGTTGAATGATCGAGGCCACAACCCATTGACTTGCCCACTCGTTCCCAATTAAAAGCGTTTGATTCATATGCTTTTCCAATATCCTTTATTCTAGAGCCTTTTTGGATTTGAAGACTTTCAGTTATATGCAAACTGTTATAATTATTTTTTTCTTACCTAAATCATTACCGATTTCATTCATAATCGAATTACATCCGCTTGTCAACTCGATAGTTTAGCTACATCTCTAAACTTTTACTTCCTTTCTCAATGCTAAATGTAGCTTCTGCATCGACTAAACGAGGCATCTGTGGTCAGTCATACTAGTCTAACTAAACAGGAGAGAAAATCAAAGAAAAACGAGTTTAATAGTGTAATAGTGGACTTTCCTAAATATATGTGTACATTATTGCATTTGATGAACGTTTAATAGCCTCTGTTTCAATAAGATTCTTACTATAATAAGCGAGACAGCATACAATTTTTCTAACTTTATCCGATTTTTGCATGCAGAAGAAGAAGAAAATGTAACAGTATTTATTCTAAATATAGGTCTTCTTCTTCAACTATAAATTGATAATTTCACACAAGAAAAACGATCCCGGAACAATGGAATCCGGTAAAAGGGTTTTGATCCTTATTTCCATTATTTCATCCTCTTGCCTCTTTCCTTCTGAGGCCGGGGATGAAACTACTCTTCAATTAGTGTCAAACACGTGCAAGCAAGTCGGCGACGTCAATTCCTGTACGAAGGTTCTCAAAACTCTTCCACGTTCGACCAACCTACAGGGCATGGCCGTATCTGCTCTCGACGTAGCAAAGAAACAAACCATAAGCGTGCGAGATTTCTTCAACGATATATCTAACAAGAACCCTCGATTCGAAAAGGCACTAAAGGTCTGTGCAGAACAATTTGAGGTATCAATTACTTCATTCAACCCAATGGTGCTTGAAGGAGGAACGGGAAGCTTGGACGTTCATTATGCACTAGATAACATGAAGGTTTGTGAAGATGGTTTGGCTAAGAGCAACGTTCATATTGATGACGTTACCAGCAAGCTTCGTGAATGGATGCCATACTTTACGGCAGCATATGCTACGGTGATGGCCGTGGAAAATACTGCTAAGTAATAACTTATCTCACAAAAATTTCCTGAGATTACTTGTTCAAGTATGTATTTTCCTTTTATATAATACTTTTCTTTTTCTTTTGTTTATTTTCTTTGGTTTGCTTGATCATTATTTAAGGTTTATGACCTACTTCACATCTTGAACCTATCTTTGGAGGAATCCGAGAAAAAGAACTGATTAAGAGGAAGATGTGTTTTAAAAGCTTTCAATTATTTATTTTTTTATCCGTTTTGATTTATTTTAATAAATCTTGTCACTAATTAATTGGTTAATTTTATAAATTAATAAATTTTTATAAATTAAAATAAATTAATTTTCATTTAACGATCTCTTTTTTAATTAAATTCAAATCTTTCAATAAGTAAAAATAATTTTTTAATCATATTTTAAATTCTTAAATTCTACTTAATTTGTAGCCGATTTTATAATAACTTAATATCACTTGAACGTTTTAAACTTTAAACCTTTTATTTTATCAATTTAACTTTTGGTTCATTTTCTAAAACATTAATTTTCAATACATCACCTTTAATATTAGCGTTGAACTTCAAAGTACTATCGAGCCTATAGTGGGAAAATAAAACATTGAGCTTTCGTTATCATTTTCAACCCTTCGTACCCACAAATATATATACATATATTGTATAAAAAACATTAGGCCTATTAATTCGGTCAAAGAGGAAATAAATATCCTTTCAAGCTTTTCACACACACACACATATACAATAGCTCCTTTGGATCGTGTGTCAATTATAAAAAACGTGTGATTAGTCAACAAATCTCTATTAAACAGGGTCTAATATAATTTTAACATGAAGACTTTGATGTTTAAGTTATTGTTTATTAAAAAATAAAGAGAAAATAACAATTATTGATTGAAGAAAACAATTATTTTTTGGCATATGTTAATCATATGAAATCTAGAAAATGAAAACATGATTAAGGAAAACACGTGTTGCAGAAAATAAAATCAATTGGAGATCATCAAAAGTTAAGTATAGGTCTCATGCGGATCATTAATTATCAGAAAACTTAAATCATTGACCTTTACATCACGATAAATGATCTAATATTTAAAAGGATTAATGTATGTAAATTTAAATTGGCTAGCTAGATAATGTTTACCTAGAACCCATTGTAATATGTAACGGTACTTTAATTGCGTATCTCATATCGAACATGAATAGAAAAAAACAGAGAAATACAGAAAGTACCTGATTTCGGTTTTGAAAGTTAAAACAAGTTTTTCGAAGCCGAAACAAGCCTGAATCTACCGTCGTCTTTACGAAAATCTATCTCTGGAACGTAGTCTAGGCTTTTCTACAAAGAGTCAAATAATCTTTATGCTTACGATTGATATGAGCAACTGTGAGAGACCTTAACCTTTATATATATAGTTTCCGTATCGGACTTTCCCATCACAAGGTTGATATAGACAGGTCCATAGTAATCGGGATTTATTTTCTACTCGAATTTCGACCTATTAATTTAGATAATTTATTGGGCTACTTTATTATCTTTATCTGGATCAAATTACATAACTTAATCGATAATTTAATTGAAAACTAAAAATATAATTAAATGTTGTCAAATTTTGCAAAAATATCCCACACCCACAACTTTGAAATTCTTGCATATAGCTCCTTAAAACTAAATTGAAAGGATCTACAAAGAAGAAAGAGGGAATCATCGATGAATGAACACCTTAATCTACAAAGAAGAAAAAGGGAATCATCGATGAATGAACACCTTAATAAGCCCTCGTACTTAGTCACCACTGGCACTTACTGGCATGAAGTAACGATCTAAGCAAACATCCTGAGAAGTGTCAAGTATTAGGCTTGGATCAAGACATGTAAATCCCAAGCTTGCGTAGATAAGAAATTGTTAACGAGGTATTATTTGACTGTCACGTTTATGTTCTATGAGGTCAATTGCGCCGATTTCCCCCCAACTTTCATGGGAAGCACTCAATCGTATTGGTAAATTTTCAACCACCGTTTTTAGACTATTCAGCGATACATTTTAAAAGCATGGACCTTTTCCCTTTTAGAAGCGTTTTTTAATATTAATTTTTAATTTTATGCCAATAAAAAAAGAAGGACTTGTCGAGCAAATTCTGTTCAAAATTAAGACATACTAACCAAAGACTCAAACATTGCAGGATTATAACGTAATCAACATACATAAAAGTCCAAGTAGCTACACAAATATAACTCCTATATTGTTATGTAACTCTACACAATATACATAAAAGTCCAAGCAGCTACACAATATTGTTTAGTTTTCTCTAGAAACAACGGACTGCAGAAGTCGAAAGTTGAAATCTGACGGGTCATTGATATTGACGCAGTCTATTTAATATCTATAGGACTTTAGTTGCGGTAACGGGACCGAAACCCAAAGTCTATTCCAACTACCAAACGACATTCTAAGTTCTTACAAGTCAGCCGCGTTAACATTTTCCTTACACTTCCATGTTCCATGCATTTTCTAGACAAATCAAATGATTCTGTAACTTCCATAAGTCGTCTTCAAATACAAAGCTCACCAAACTTGACCTTCGTCATTTCTCTCTTCCTTTCCCTTCTGTGTTTTGTTGAAGAGAGAGATATGGCTTATCGTGCTATTATGACAATTTCTTGCCTTGTAACCCTTGTACTTCTGCAACCTATGGTTGCTAGAAGTGATCTTTTAACTCCAATTCTTTCACCTATTCTTGGTATGCTGTCTGCTTGCTCACCTAATTTAGAAGTTGTATAGTCTATTTCCATGTTTTTTCCGTTTTCTTCTTTTTGTGTGATGTTGTATCGGTTTCTTGGTTACAGACCAAGTATGCAATCACGTTGAATGTGGAAGAGGAACTTGCAAGCCGAATAACAGTAGTACTTTCTTCTTCGAATGTGAATGTGCTGCCGGTTGGAGGCAAACCCGATCTGGCTCTAGTGATGGTCTCAAATTTCTTCCTTGCATAATCCCGAATTGTGAGTTCTCGACCCTTTTCTCTGCTTTCCCTTCTCAGTTTAATCGGTTTCAATCTTTGATGTCATTCCACTAGCTTCTCTTTTATCTTGATATTGATACAGTCATCCCCTTTCCATGTATTAGATTATATGGATCAATCATAAGACTTAAATTGCTCTCTCATAGATGTATCATAGCTAGTTACAAGCAACCCTTGCCTAGAATCTAATGAAATCTAAGTGATTTAGGAATGGCAAATTAAGTCTGGCCTGATCTTAGTTCAATAAAATCAAGTTGACTTAGTATAATTGATTAAGATAGAGCTGTTTTATTCTTTTAGACCTTAGTTACATCGAGTTTTGAAATGAATTCGATTCGAGAAAATGTCAAAAGCAAAATGGAAACAAGTTTAGAGTACGAATGGGATGCAGCTCTTGACTGGAAGGAGGGAATAGTCGTCAGGGATAACTACTTAGACACGTTTAGAGTTTGGAAGCTGAATCAAGTCAAAAGCATATCTCTATAATACGTTTCAAGCCAATTTCTATTTAGACACGTCCAGAGTTTGGATGGTGAATCAAGTCAAAAGCATATCTCTGTAATACGTTTCAAGCTAATGTTAGTTAAAAAAAAAAGTTGGTGATGAGTGGTAAGTAATCAGTCTTTTCGGGGACTTTTGCCGTGTTCAGGTATATGTCAAGTTCTTGTATTTGTCTTGTGCAGGTGGAGTAAGTCAAAGTTTTAAATATTTATTATGAAGCTAAACGATGAATGTGATTATGATGCCTTGATTAAAAATTAATTTGTTCCGTCGTTTCTAATTAAAGTTGGCAAAATATATTATAACTGGTACTAAAGAAAATTATTTAATTTTTATTTAAAAAATAAATGTTCTTTTTTAGTTACTAATTATATTGTGACGCTGAAAACCCAGTATTTTTTATTTACTTATTAAAAACAAATTATCTTAATCTCGTCTTTATTATTTCTTAATTGTATTTAGTCACATTTTCTGTAAATGGAGATTAAAGTAGATCAGAATTCTAATTCAGATTTTATTACAATTTTCTCAGGTACCATGGATTTCTCGTGTGACTCGGCGCCTTCGCCAGCTTCGGATAGATCGGCCCCCAATAACAAGTCATTATTTGATCGTAAGAACAATTAATGATTCAAAAATTGAATAAATTATACTGAATTCTCTTTTAATTTGGATTTTTTATTTTAATCTATAATTTTTAAAAATTATCTTACTTTTCTGATATTATATTTTTATATAACATGTATTCTTCTTTAAAAAATCTAACGAGAAATGTCGTTTTGTCTTTGCTTTTGTAGCCTGCTATTTTGTGGATTGTAGAGGTGGCTCCTGCAACAAGAAATCTAACAATTTGAGCTACCAATGCACATGTTTAGACGGTTATCATAACCTTCTCAATCAAACTGCCTTTCCATGCTACAAAGAGTGTAAGCTATGAAACTTTTCGATACCCGATTCTTATTTTCTGTTTGTTTCTTGAGAATTGATATGGAGTTCTGGTCCTGGACTTGAAGGCGCAATCGGAATGGACTGTAAGAATCTTGGTGTTAATATAGCAAACACATCTTCTCCACCAGCACCTGCATTGTCTGATAATGGTAGCAATCAAGGTAAGGTTTGTCAAAGTTAAGCTTCTGTTTCTGTTTCATCTCCTTGTTTTTATTCTCAGTTGTGAATAAAATTTGGAGATGAGTTAATTATTCTTGTTTATTCTGTCATTCAGCTACTTCAATTCCACTTGGACACTTTGGTTGGCTAATTGTACTGGTGATTTCCCTGGCATTGACTCTGGGGAAATAGAACAGCAACGTATGGACTTCTTATCTCGTGTGGTTTCACATTCTTTTACACATTTTTATCACTATAAGATCACTTGTTTTTGTTTGATGTCTGACACCTGGTTTACGTGGTCATGAATCTGTCATTGTATGATCTATAATTCTTATACTTCTTGATTGAATAAAACATTTCTTTATCCTCTTCTGTAATCCTGTCGTTTTTGCTTCCCATAAACAGTAGAAGTAAAGAGGTCATTACATTACATTACAATCTAAATCATTGTTCCATGGTCGCATCGGTGACTCGTGGCTTTAATATATCCAGTTACTGACAAATCCTTCCACGGCAAGGAGTTGAAAGTTAGAACCATAATAAAAGTATCCGTGTGTTATTGAATATATGGGTCCCCGTAGCTCGGAGCTGGACCAACATCTTTAAATGTATTCACGAGTGAACATCTGTATGGCTGTAGAAACAAAAAGATTGGGACGATGCGCACGCACCTGTTGATTGATTGATAAGTGATGCCCATCTTACAAATTCAACAACGTAATCTAACCTTATCACCAACTAAATCACTTATAGTACGGCGCCTCTAAATCGGCGGCGTACGGCCCACGTTGCATCATTATCGTAGCCATATAAGAAAAAATATATATTTCTCAGCGCTAGTGATTCTAGACCGACCTACCATCTCATTTTCCCTTTAGTACACGATCTCTGTGTCTCTTTTCCCGATTGAAACATTCTTCGGTTTTTGTGTGTGAATTATTGCTTACTTTTTTCAATTTCTTACTATGCCATCCATCTTTTATGCTTGAACGTTTCTCGAGCATCGCTTCTTTTACCAATGAGGTTTCCAAATTTGTCAAGCACTAACTTGCTACTATTGTGTGTCTTCCTCGTCTTTCTCCGGAGTAGATCACCTGGCTTATCCTACTTATAAACATTTATTTATTTAATAAATATAATTTATAATTAATAAATAAATAAATATTCATGCAATAGAATAGAAATAAAGTTACTGAAACAGATAATCATAACCCTCTTTTTATGACTTATTCTGGTCGACTATTTCTCTTTACGTTCATCAAGGTGTCACGTTTAATTAAATACCGATCAGCAAAGTTTTACTCGCTTGTTCTTTTTCAATGCGTTTATTTATTGGCTTGGTAAACAAGGTTGATTCTTGGTATAAAGAAACAGTGAAATGCAATGGTCTCCAAAGTCCAACCCCTATTCCTATTAACTCTCGGGAGGGAGGTAGCTCTAGGTAGCTCAACCATCCTAGTCTGAGCTCGAAATTTTTGGAGGCCTTGGAAATTGGAGCTACATGTCCATGTCTTCTAGCTTTTTGCATATGTGACAGCAACGAAGTCACCCTTTGATTGGTGTCTCTTTGCCAAACTTGGTCCCACTTTGTCGGTCACTAAAGCTTATGATCTATATTTTACATTAAGCTTACAATATTACCAGGATAGATGGAGGTTAATATATTTGGACGAAGCTATAATATGAAGATACCATTTCCTTTACTTTCTTAGGTTTAGAGAGCGTATAATCATTAGGAACCTATAAAGATAAGCTAAAATAAAGAATGGAGACTATAAAACATGGCTTCTTAGCTGTTGTGCTCTGGTGGGCTGGTGCTCCAATTAATAGGGATTTAAAGCCCTGGATGAGTTTATTGACTTCATTGTTTTTCGCATTATCTAAATTAAATGAAACTCAAGTGACGTGATTGAGACATTTGATGGGATTTTCTGATGGGAAGAGCATTCGATGTCATGCATTTGGCAATTTGCCAATTTTCAAGGCCCGAATTAAACGGATACCTTCTCGTCCCATCTGGGAAGATGTTAGTCATTTCATTTCAACGTAACGTTAAGTCCCAAGTCCCTTGAATGAGTGATAATGGAGCATCAATTACGAGATGTCTGGTGTGGATAATCAAAGAGTGCACTCGTACTCAACTTGAAACTGATGAGAGTCAGAGATCGATCAAGAGTGTTTGTCAAGTGGGGGATATTGGAATTCCGTATAAATATAGTCTTCTTCTGTTAAGCAAATTAATAAGTGGCTCTTACATTTCCATCTTTGATGTTTGACCCCTTTTTGTTGTTGGTGGGTTTCTATCTTCATTTTCTTAAACGCCTCACTTTCATTTGTTCTTCCATGTTTACTCTCCATTTCCGAATAATATTTATAAAAAATCGTAATTATGCATTATAAATGAATTATTTAATAAATATATATTAACAGCAAAAGAAATCTAAAAAATTATAAATTTTAATATATATTAAAATACCAAAATTACGGAGTTTGAGTAGAGATTCATTAAATTCCATTTTTTGAGATAGAGAGGATCCTAGGGTACAAGTAGTATCATGTTTAATGATGATAAGAAGATCATTCTGCTCTACCAACCAAAGCACCACACGTTAACCACTTTCTTTATCATACTCTAAATCTTAGCGTGCCCATTTTTCCAAAAGTTTTAAATGCAATTTTATCATCTTAATGAAGTAGATTAAGATGAGACTCAGCAATAAATCATTAGTCATATATAAATTTAATATATCTTCTAGTTACTTATTGGGAGAAGAATAAAGAACGAACAACTGCTCCTTATGTTTCTTTCTTTCTGCTAAACCGGCCGGAATAATCATTACGAGACTATGGTCACTTGGTGCTTACTTGCTTGTTAGACACAAAATGATCTGATTCCTAGTGTTATTGTTTTTGAGTTTTTTTGTGTCCCATTATACACAAATGATTAATGGTTCTAGATGCACTGGTAATGATTCTAATCCTTTCAACTTTCTAAATAGTTTTCTCACCCTCAAAGTAATGACAATATGAAAATCTAGTTCTTTTCTTTTTCTTTTCCATTTTTTAATTGAAAGATAAGTTTATATGACTTTACACTTGTGTGGTCTAACATAATTTCTGGGTACCTAAGGGCCATCCTTAATTAAATTTAGACCGACTTGCTAAGGACAATACCATTGCGAAATGGACCAGATGAAACTGACCAAATACCTATATTTTTTTCTTGTGTGACAATCCAATTAACACATGTATAGCAATTGCAATAGAGTCGACTTTGGTCTATACTTATGTAGTTCGAGTTTAATCGGTTTAAATAAATTTAATTTTCTGTATTATTAATCGAATTTAAGTGAAATTAGGTAGATTTGATTCTATTCTATTAGACGCAAATTATTTGTTGAAGGTGCTTTTGATTGGATGAGGAAGCACCTGATCATGGCAGGATCATGATATGCATCGCCATCGCAATTAAGAAACCGGTAGTCATGTGGCAAACTCGGAACTTAATTCAGACAGTAGCCTGACTTATCCATATCGTTTTCTATCCTTCATTCAATTTCCTCAGATTGCAATATGATCTCCGTCATAATCCGTCGCCATCCAAACCCGTTTATCAACTTTAATTAACCCATTTCAATGGCACAAATAACAATCCTTTGGTTTACCATATTTAGCAATTCAATGTCTGCTCCTCTAGAATCCCCAACAAAGTTTGCTCTCAAGTTCATGGTAATCGAGAAAGGTGAGACTGAGCACTTGTATAGAAACGAAGTTGAAGAAGATAGTGCTATAATTTAAAAAATATATATTCATGATTTTCAAGCCCAAATCATGTGAGCATACTAGGTAAGAAAAACACGAATCTGACATTGTTCAGACCAAGTTCTCTTTTCCAGGCACAACGATGATGATTGTGGCTTGACCCAAGGCCAACTAAACTTCCCTGGTGTTTAAACAAAGTCCTATGTGTTATGGGATTGTGTGGAAAGCAACAAAGTGTTGGAATATTTGACAATCCAAGTACAAACATTCTCCAGGAATTCAATTTACAGCCCCACTTATTTGACCGTTTCTATTGACACTTTCTGTGATTCGTCTCCATTATCAAGGGTTCTTTGCCAGTAAGTCTTGTTTAGGGATAAACTAACTGAGTAAAAAGCATTGTGCAAAGCATGAAGATATTATATATCGAATGGAAGTAATTATTGGATTATTTTATAAAATTTTATATGCTTTAATAATTAATACATGTCGAAGTCTATATTTTATGAATAAGAGATGTCTTAATAGTCTTATGAATATGTTGAGAAAATAAAATTTAGAAAAGGATCACTAATATAATTAAGAATTAATTATAAAATAAAATTTTAAATAATTATGATCTACATAAAAGAAAAATTGAATCAAATGGAACAATTTTGGAGCATACTCCCTGTTATTGGTTTTCCTCTCAATAATGGGTAAGAAACAAAAGACCATGAGACGGTGCAGTTAAAAGGAAAAGAGAAAAGGGGAAAGGAAAGGGGAAGCTTTTGTTTTCTATCGCATAGCTTTAATCAACTTTTGATCCGATACAGAAACGGAGACTAATGAACAAAAAGCAAAGATGATGACGTAGCCACGCATGCGATACACGCGCCCAGCTAGCCGGTACACCGTACATACAGTAACATAACAAGAGTGGTAAATAGTAAGTACTGCGGTGGGGAAAAAGCAAAACGAGAACCAGTAAGAACAGACTCACAGAGAATCACTGGTATTGGTACAATATTGTGGTTCTGATGCAACGAGTGCATAATTTCGTCTGTACGAACGTGTGTGTTGGATTGGTCAGGCTCAGGGCTCTTACTCTTGCTTTTTCTGTCGGTCTTGTCACCTTGTCTGGTTTGGAGAAAGCCAAAGCCTGAGGCTAAGCTGAAGAGCGGATGTTCAAGTTCAACCTCCCTCCATTATTCTAATTTCGTGATCCTACGTGGCATTCTGTTCAAGGAGATGCAGATGGAGATGGGACCAGTTCCTGAATTGGATTGCAGTCTTGTCTCCATGGAAGTGTGAAATTTACAGTCTTTATGGTTACTCTGATTTATATATATTAAGTCCGAACGGAACAAAACAAAAAGTAAAAAATAGAATAGGACGAAAATTAAAGGCAGTAATGTATTTAATTATAATGGACAAAACAGATAAAATTATGTATCTCGATAACATAAATATGTTTAATTGCAGTTGACAGAATATAGAAAATAGTGTCAATGACTAAAATACCACTGCAGTATAATATGATTGGAAATATGTAATTCATTGGTTATTTTAAAACGAATGATTTTTATTAGTATTTTTTAATTGTATCTATAAATAAGGAATTAATAAATAAAGAACCTAAAAATTTAATGAAATGAGCTATTGAATAGTAAAAAATTCTTATAAGTTAACAACAAAATGAATTACATAAACATTTTTTATAATTATATCAATATTTTTTAATTGTGTTTGTATTTTTTAATTACGATGAAATAAAACGAAGAACTTAAATATTTAATGAAATGAGAAACTTAAAATTTTAATAAAATGAGTTATTGAATTAAAAAATCCTACAAGTTAGAAATTCTAGTACATAAAAATTTAATAAAACATCTAAGCATTCATATAATTAATTATATAATAGGTTAAAGATATATTCAAGCCTTATATTTTATTAAGAATGTCTTTTTTGCTATTTATAATAATAATATGGAGATATTTTTGTTTAACAGCTCGCATGTTTTGTTTCTGTGACAGACACAAGAAATTGCGCCACAATTTTAAAAGGAACAAAAAATTTATATTTTTGTGAACTGGAGATGGAACAAAAATGGGCAGTGTCAGCAACCAAATACTACTAAACACAAAATTTTTATATTTTGTTATCTGTCTCTACCCACAGAGACATCAACCACACGCAGCATTAAGGAACGTGAAATGGGAAGATTCATCTCCCAAATGGGGTCCCCTCCATTTTCCCCTAAGGTTAGGTTTTGTTGGGATTAAATCTTCGTTATTTAACCAAAAATATGTGAATACCTTTAATTGCTTTTATATAGAATGAAAATGAACATGATCAA
>JANIIA010000192.1:85031332-85048403 GCA_027478495.1 Erythroxylum alaternifolium | reverse complement strand
ATTAAAGTTGAAAATACTTTTCCTCTAAATTGTATTGCTTTCTGCCTTTTCATGATTGCTAACTAGGTCTTATTCATTTTTGCCAGACTTTATTTCATTATACTTGTTATTTATGCATCTTTTTGATATTAGTTTCCATTTGCAGCTTCTATTGTTTTATTGCCATTCAGTTACTTGGTCGGTTCAAGTGGTGAAGGCTTACGAAACCCTCTGGCAGGCAGCAGTCTTCATGTGTTGCTTATACTTAATTATTACCATAAATGCGTTGTTGGTGATGAGACAATAACTGACAGAAGTGAAGACAGTGCTGTTTCAGATTCCCTTCCCAAAGTAAATACATACTTCTCTGACAATCCATACTGCAAAGCCTTAGAAAATGCGAGGGATATTGAACGTGAGATCTTATTCTTTTGTTCTTTGTTTGTCCTAAGTTTCAACCATATGTTGTTTACTCCTATCCTAAGGTAGAGTACCCTAATTGCAGTTGATCGTGTTGATATTGAGGGGAATATGCACAACGGATCACTTGTGAGATTACCATTTGCATCCCTTTTCGATACTCTTGGCATGTAAGTGTGTTATCTTTTTTAAGGGAAAGTATTTTTATGCTCAATCTGTGCTACATGTACATATATAGGTTATCTGAAATTCAATTGATTCTCTGCAAGGTGGGAAGTATATTCCCTGGCCTCGAAAAGAAAAGGAAGAAAAAAACGAGTGACAGAGGAAGTATTTTGACAATTAAAATAACCTCCTTTCAATACTTTCAGTGTTTCCTTTGTCCCTGAAAATGAAGGTTAATTAATGTCTTGAACTCTTTTGCAAATTGAATTTGTAAGAATAATTGCACCACTTTCACCATCTTTCAGAGTACGCCATAACAGGGTTGGCCTCTGCAGGTTCTTGGCTGATGAGACTGCTGCACTATTGCTTTACACATTGGTGCATGGAAACTCTGATTTTTTGGAATATGTATTGGTGCGAACAGATTTAGACACATTGGTAAGCATTTTCCATGCTAGCCAATTTTTGTTCCCATAGAATCAAGCTGAGATTTTGATGTTTAGGCTGAGTTTTGACAAGGTTCCTCTTACATTTGACTAGTGGAATAACTAAGCTTCACTTGAAGGAGGCATCTCCCAGCATGTTCTATAGGAGGGAGTTGTTTTGTAGATGAATTTTACAGGCAGATTAATGTATTTGATTCCTTAATCTTGTATTTATTTCTGGATGAATCTTATATATGTTACAACTTCTTGAGCATTGAAGGTAGTAAATCATTTATGTGTTTAAACTTCTTCAGCATTGGGCTTTGTGTTATCTCTTGCATTGTAAAACATAGGGTCAAACAATATGTGATTGTCATGTAAGATAAAATTTTGACTTTCCTTTTTCTGACGTGTTGGCATGGATGAGTGAAGTTGTACTGTTTCGTTGAGCCTCTAATTATTCTCTTTTCTTCCCATGAAATCTACAGCTGATGCCTATTCTGGAGAATCTATATAATGCTTCCAAGAGGACTTCAAACCATATATACATCTTACTGATCATACTTCTTATTCTTAGTCAAGATTCCTCTTTTAATGCAAGCGTCCACAAGATGGTGAGACTCTCCTCTGTTGGGTGATCGATTTACTTTTTCCAATTTTTGTTAAGATTCTTATGTTGATCTGTTGTGTTAACCCATTATGCCTACAGATACTGCCTACTGTTCCATGGTATCAAGAACACCGTCTCCATCAAACATCTCTTGGTTCACTAATGGTCATAATTTTGATAAGGACTGTGAAGTACAACCTTTCCAAGTTGCGGGTATGACTTCAAGTTTCAGTCCTAGCTTAATTAACTACATTTAAAGTGAGCTATCTCTCTTAAGTTTGTTCATGTGAATTTATATCTGTTGTCTTATTGAGACTGCCTTTAGTGATGGTTGCTTACTGCTTTTTAACTTGGAGTAAATAGGCTCTGAAATTGTGCTTGTTAGATCTTGACTCATAACTGGTGATGGTAATCTGATTGAAGGCATGAGGGCCATTTAGATCTTTGACTATATATGATCATAGATAAGTCTTCTCTTCGTTCGCTGCCCCAATCTAAAATATTGCAAGTTTGTCACAGGATCTCTATCTTCACACAACTTGTTTAGCAACTCTTGCAAACATGGCTCCTCATGTCCACCGGTTGAGCGCATATGCATCACAAAGGCTGGTTAGCCTTTTCTATATGCTCTCACGCAAGTAAGCCATTCTAAGTCATTTACATCAATCTCTCTTTTTGCACCTCTTTTGTTATTATCCCTATTGCTAGGTTACTCCAATGTATATTCTAATTTTCCAATATAGTTTCATTTTCACCCAAGTTCCTTGATGTTATGACATACTTCAGGTACAATAAGCTTGCAGAGAGGATAGATGACAAGATGTGGAAGGGTGGCTCAGTAGAACAAGATAGCCTTGCAGAAGAAGTGGTAGTAAATTTGGCTTAAATTATGCAGCTCTCAACTATGATTATAAGCTATTTGTTATGCATTTAACTATATTCTTCTTATCTTTTCTGCTGATTGGTTTTTTTCTGTTGCAGTCAGCAGAGCTACATATTTATACTGACTTCTTGAGAATTGTCCTTGAAATATTAAATGCAATTTTGACCTATGCCCTACCACGCAATCCTGAGGTATGAAATCCTTTGCACGTAGAGTCCTGCATTTTATCTAAAAAAGATGTTTATAGGCAGATTGTCTGTCTTCTTACATCCCATGTTTGTGTCTTGCCACAGGTTGTGTATGCAATAATGCACCGCCAGGAGGTTTTCCAACCATTCAAAAACCATCCACGTTTTAATGAATTGATTGAGAATATATTCATGGTAAGACCTTATAGTGTTTACTCTCATGTATTTTGCAATATATTTACATGACAATTTGGATAGATGTATTAGCTTCTTGTCATTTTCTGAGTACTAGGAGATGTCATGTTTCTTTGTGCATGATTTATAGAACTGGACTTCTGCAGGTTTTGGATTTCTTTAATAGTCGTATGGATGCTCAAACACAAGATGGTGAATGGTCTGTAGAGAAAGTCCTTCAACTGATTATTTATAACTGTCGGTCATGGCGAGGTGAAGGAATGAAGGTATAATTCTTTATGTTTGGAACTTCGGCAAACTCAATGATATCATCATCATTAACTTTGTTATTAAAACTGAATTTATCTTGAATCTTTGCAGATGTTTAATCAGTTGCATTTCTCATACGAACAAGAGAGCCATCCAGAGGAGTTTTTTACTCCATACATTTGGCAACTAGCTTTATCCCACTGGTATTTCCCTCCTTGCATCATTAGTAGCTTAGCAACTATCTCCGTTGACACTGTTTTGCCAATATTTCTGTGCATTTTGGATTCTACATAATTAACACGTGCCCTTTTCCAGTGGACTCAGCTTTGATCCCAGTTCCATAAACCTGTTTCCTGTTGATCTTCCGGTTGAAGTAAGTACCTGATCTACTTTTTTGTCTTTACTAAGTGAAAATACATGAAGCTAAGTTCATTTTGTTGGATCTGCTTCATTTTGTTGGTTCTGCTCTGTTTGCGGGCTTATTGAGCTTTGGATGCCTTGTTCTTTGAGTAGATTTCTCTCTTTTTTTCTTTGTTTGAAATAGACTTGTGTGTTATTTTTTGTGGGCACTAAAATCCAACTCGGCTATCATGTCAATAGTCTCCAGTCCTTGTTATCCATAGAAATTTACATTTTCCCTCAAAATATTGGATATAAACAGTATATTATTTTAGTTGGAAGTTCTTAATCCGAGTGTGTAGAAAATAAATGGTGGTAGTAAGAATCTCGTTGGCCTTCAAATGATTAATTCTAGGCAAGAATTTGGCATAAGTCAAGCAATTTCTCTTCGTTTTCTGCATTATTTTAACTATCAAACATTAAAAGACACCCGAAATTTTATTTTCTTTGGCTGTCCATAGCATTGCACTGAATTCAGGAGTGGTAAAGCTAAAGTTAGAATGCAGCAAGTAGGAAAGGTTTTGCATATTTGTTACAAACATCTAGGTGCATAAGTGTTTACGTATCGCCGGACGATATGTGCATGTTGAATTCCTTACTTGATTGAAGTGAAAGTCAATGCTTTTTCCTTAATTGTTTTACCGAGACAATGGTTCCTTGTTGCAGAAAGTGAATTCAGATGAAGAGGAGCAGACTAAGCATCAAAATGGGAATTTGTCTCACCATAATGTTCTACTTGAAGTTTAGCGGGCGGGAGCCCATAGAATCTACCGTAGATGTTCATATTGTCTCAGTGGTTATGTAAATACGCAAAAACGGTGTATACTTCTCATTCTTTCTTGTTCATATACTTAAAATCATTGTAGAAGACTATGATTAATATATATATATAAGAATGAAGTTACACGGTGTGATGAATAAGAGAATTCTGGTTTCCAGAGTATATTTTTGATGCAATTCACCTTCCATCTTGTTCTACCGTAAGTATGACCATGTTGTTATTCCTTTCCCTTCAGCCTTTTAATGTTTGGCCAAGGACAAGAAGTATTCCAAATTCCGTAGCTATGATTGCTGTTTACTTTTTCACGTGATTCCATCGCTTTAATTTTGATATGTCTTTGTCAGAAAAAAGCTTATTGCAATATTTATGAATTTCCCCTTAAATCAATAAAACAGTAATAATTGGCAGTTTTTATTCTGAACATTAGGTTAGGTGTGTTATGCATTTGAGCATTTCTTTTGTAGATAGGTAATTTATCTGTAACTTCAAATGCAAAATTGTAGCCACTGTATTTCAATCCTCACTGAACCTATAATGTTATCTCTCCTTGTCAGGGGTACCCCCTCAGTTACCCATCTGGTCTGTATAACTTTCTTAATATTTTTTAATTCCAATTTTCTTTTTAAAAAAACATTATTAACAAAATTTAAAGGCTAAAGAAAAATTTGGCTATGAAATGAATTTCTCCATTGATTATCTGCGTTGATTTACTTATACAGAAAGCTTTTCAGTATTAAAGTTTCTTGGGCTCAACAGTATCACTGACTTGTATGACCAATATAGGGAACAGACAATTCTTTGCCAAGAAAAAGTTTTCAAAACAAGTACTAAATAATTTTAAACATTGCATAATATTACTACACGAGAGCTCCTCCTTTCACAAATTCAGTGAAGGCCAAAGCAACCAAACCTATCATAGCAAATCTACCATTCCACAACTCTGCATCAGACGTCATCAACCCTTCAGATTTAGACTCCGCACTGACCCCCTTGAAGAGAGGGATCAATGATGCGAGAGAGAGCACCAAGCTTGTTCCTAAGAACCACGGGATTCCTCCATTTGATATCTGAGAGAACACATCTTGACCGTTTGACAGCTCCACTGCCATGGCTGCTACAAACCCGATCATGGCCAGTCTTCCATTGATCCTCTCTGGTGCAGGTCCACTGAAGGCCAACACATCCGAAAACTTTGTACTAACCTGTCAAGTACCAAAACAAACGATACGTATTACCCTTCCCATGGTGCAAAAACGAAGAACTAAGATCACGAGACATGAATCCTCGCCTCCTACCTTCTTCCGTGCAGGGGTTGGTTGTGGCTGAGGAGGAGGTGTTACAGTGTCAGGCTCAGAAACTTTCTGCTCCTTCCGATCTTCCTATAAAGACAGCATTTTTCTTTAGCTAAACTAGCTCACAAATCACCCACGTATCAGCGAGAGGAAGTGAAAAGTTAAGACAAGACAAACCTCTCCTGCCATGCACCTCACCGGCGCTCGTACAGTTCTTCTTAACGATCTTGGCACATTCATTACAGGACGGAAGAGAATCGCTCTTGATTGTGTGAACGGACTTCCAAGAATCGCATTCATTGAGGTAGCCATGAACAAGATATGGTAAGCTACTGACTCTGGAGAAGAAAACTTAAACAACAGAAGCTTAAAATGCGTTTGCTATCTTAGATCTCTCTGCTTTGCGACGACGGTGCAGCAAAAGCAAGTAGCGTATAACCGTATAAATAGGAGAGAAAAGGGAAATGGAGTAGCGGATAGTTTGGATCCACGTCATGGAAATCTGATTCAGGAAAGTGATTGGATCACGTGGGGTACTTTGTCCACGCATAGCGGAAAGGATTGACGTGGTCAGCTTCAAGACCACCAGTGCCTGCCTAACCCACTCGTCGAACCAGAGGTTCGGGATGTTCTAGGTTTTTTTGCTAGGTAGGGACTAGGGCTAGGACTAGGACTAGAACATTCCAGGCTACGATCGATCTTTTGCTTTGCCACGATCTTCCCACATTAAGTCGACACGTTTTGACGCTCACGTTGTACTTGGTAAGTAGTCTCAACCGAGTCTCCTAAGGGTAGTAAATTTGTATGTCTAACCTGTAAATGCACAGCCCATTAGCAAAATGATTTAGACCCCTGACCGATGGATTCCAAGGTAATACTTTCAATTTAAATGAGATTTAATTTTTTAAATTATTGAATTTAATTAATAAGTTAATTTTGAACTTAATTAAATTAAATTATCTTGTTAAACTGCTCTCTTTAATTGAGTCACATACTCTTCTTGTTACATTAGACAACTTGGTTTATCTTATTTATAAAGTAGGTTCAATAATTACCGAAGTAATGCAAATATGTTAATTTAGTAATAATGGGATAAGACAATTTGAATCTGTAGAACATATTTATAAATTATTTTAAAATTTATATTTTAATATAATTAATCAATATTTTCAAACCGGGTTGAAATTCAATAAATAAGACAAAAAATTTAAGATTTAAAAAGTTCAACCGATATTATATCGTCGTCAAATTAATTATAAATTAAATAAAATTAAAGATTTTAAAAAGTAATAGAAGACTATTTTTATCTATCAAAAATTAAAAATTTAATTAAAAAAAGAGAATTTTAAATAAAAATTAACGGGTTTATTTTGTGCTATAAAAATTAATTAGTTTATAAAAATTGACAAACTAATTAATAAATTAATCAATTTTTAATAACAAACTTTAAAAACTAAATCGAAAAGTTAACTAATTTAAAGACCGATTAAACCATTTCGTTGAATTTAATTTTGGTATAAAACAACAGTAACAACAATGTTTCAAAAACAAATTCTGTTAATTTCTCAACATATAAAGTCACAATAATACCAAAAAGAAAAGACATATGAAACCTGTGTCTGATTCTTCCAAGCTACACACACAACTCGGACGAGGAAGACAGATCACTAGACAAAAATCTGATCCCATGAAGAAGATTTGTGTCGTTTCTATCTATGTCTTCCTCTTGGGTGTATTTGCCAATTTGTACACGTAATTGGCAAACGCGCCATATTCTCTTTCACCAACTATTTCAGCACTCGGCACAGCATCACCAATTTCTTGCAAATCCTCTTCTGTTAGTTTCATCGTTAAAGATCCAATATTGATCTCAAGGTTCTTGGCCTTTGTTGTCCCTGTGAGTACAAGAGGGACAAGACACAGAGAAAAAAATCACGTAAAAAAGCTTAAAACTTAGTCATGTAATAACATGTTCTTTTATCTGTTTACTTTGTGAGAGGCAACGAACCAGGGATTGGAACTATGTCATCTCCTTGATGAAGAAGCCATGCCAAAGCCAACTGTGGAGGCGTACAGCCATGCTTATCAGCAAGGTTAGCTAGACGAGCATATATGAGCTTATTTTTCTCTAGATTGCTACCAGCAAACCTTGGATGCTTATCCTGATCAAGTCGAAAGAATATCAAGTCAGTTTTTAAAAAAAATGTATTCGGTAATATATTCTCAGCAGTTTGAATACCAGCGTACTCTGATCAGGCAAGTCCTCCACAACTCCCTTCCCGCCGAAGAATCCCCGACCTAGAGGGCTGTATGACACTATCCCAATAGCAAGTTCTCTGAGAAACAGCAAAGAAGTAATTGGCAAAGGATCTCAATCAAATTCGAGGTTTATACTCAAGAGATTCAATTGACCTGTCCAATTGTCCCTCTCAACCATAAAAGGTTTTACATATGAAATAAAAACAAAGCTAGAATGCTAATCAATAAACCTGCAGGTGGGAATTATGTCTTCTTCTATTTCACGTGACCATAGGGAATATTCCATCTGTACAGCTGTTACAGGATGAACAGCATGTGCTCTTCTTATGGTGTCTACACTTGCTTCAGATAAGCCAATATACTTGATCTTTCCCTCCAACACCAGTTTCTTCAGCTCTTCCATCTGCCACAAACTCAAAACTTAAACGATACTGCAAATTTTTGCCTTGAATGAATTGCAGCAAGGACGAAGGAAAATGCTTACAGTGTCTTCTATTGGAACAGAGGTATCCACTCGATGCTGATAGTAAAGATCAATATAGTCCACATCAAGTCGCTTAAGACTAGCTTCACAACATCTTCGCACATATTCTGGAGTACCATTCACTCCAAATTCAAACCCTTCCAACTTAACAAGGCCAAATTTTGTTGCTAACTGGACTTTATCTCGTGGAAGGTGTTTTAGAGCCTGAAAATGGGAGACCTCTGTAAGATAATAACTTTCAAATTGAACAGCATCAATCACAAGCTAAACTCCATCAAGATGTGAAGAAGAGTACCTTCCCGATCATGATCTCATTGTCATTATTATCTCCATAAAGGTCAGATGTGTCAAAGAAGGTGATACCCTTAGAAAAGACCTCCTTCAACATCTCACACCCAGCTTCATGGGAAAGAGGTGCGTTATAGATTCCGGAGAGTCCACCACAACCAAACCCCAATCTTGAAACCTATCATGACCACCGTTAAAAATGAAAATAAACCTCAGTATTGCTGGCTGTTTCATGGAAGAACATGGATTTGTTTGTCTCAATTGAGTTATGCTTGTTCTTCCGTTCTCTGGTTTAAGAATAAAAGATCTCAAATTCCAATTTAAATATGGAGTAGTCCTGCAACTGAAGCTTTTTTCAAATTCAAGTTTGAGTTCATCTTCTAAGCAAATGAAATAGTTGCATATGATAGTCTTACCTCCAATCCTTGACTACCCAGTTTCACTCTTGGGATCTGAACTAAGGAACTCTTATCCATCTTCGCAGAATATGGACTATGATGAAGATGCTTCAACGATTAGCGGACAAAGGGTATCGTCCAGTTGCAGGGTGCCTTGGCTAGTTCTATCAAATGATGAGGTGCTTCAACATGTGAGAGATAAGGTCCTACCAATACGAGAAATGTTATTATTACACGCAATCATTAATATACACACTTTAAAGATGCTTCAACGATTAGCGGACAAAGGGTATCGTCCAGTTGCAGGTGCCTTAGCTAGTTGTATCAAATGATGAGGATGCGTCAACACGTCAGAGATAAGGTCCTACAACACGAGAAATGTTATTATTACACGCAATCATTAATATAAAAAAAAATGTTGAACTCCAAGAGCTCCCCGGGTCCTTAAGATTTGTAGAAAATGTAAATTGCGGGATATGCTTCAACTGATCAGAGACTTGGGTTTATCTATTGATCTCATCGTATAAAGGGCTCAAATCTTAAAGGTTGCCTTCAAAATTCGAACCTCCATCTTACAAGTTACCAGCATGGCAGGTACTACACTACCCAAACTTTTGCTAGTTGAGCTATACCCCGAGGCATTAATATACACTCTTTATAAAGAGTGTTTGAATTCATTCAAATAAGATTTATTTGACCTGACAGATACTCTCCCTGACTACATTTTTTTGTAAAAAGTAAAAGGAAAAAGGGTTGAAGAGTTCTGTAGAATATAAAACAAGAAATAAAATTATAAAGATTATTTATCAAACTAAGAACGGAAAATAATTATGCATTAATCATTATTCATTACACTATCTTAATAAAATTGAAGCACATCTTTTTTTAATATAAAACAATTACTATCTTTAATAAATAAATCAATTGCTTACTAATAATAATTTATTTCATATTAATTAAAAATATTTTTATTTTATTGAAATAAATAATTCATCGGACAAAAGGAAAAAATCATATTAAAGAATAAAGAAGAGAGGAATTATTTGTGCTTATTTTTAGATGAATTATTCGTGTGGTTAGGTCTTACTCCTTTGTTAACGAGATAATTTTACAATATTGGACCTACTGTTCGTTAGAAATATATGGACTAATATAATCACAATATTAATTCCATATTCACAGTTATTAATCAAATTGTCTAATGTATGTTTAATAATCATAATCAGATAGTTAATAATTTACTAATTACATTTGAGGCACATGGTAATATCCTAATAACTATATATTGACTCATTAAACTATAGTTCATCATACCCTTGAAATGACAATTATCCTTTTTCTACCCCTTAGGGTAGAACATGTTATAAAGAATCATATATGGTAAGATTGTAGTTGTGGAAGTTGTGGGTATGTGTGCAGAAAATAGGGTCTTTTACCATAAGTTTCCTCTCTTGCATAAGATTTGTTGATATTGATAGGTTTTGTGGTGTCTACAATGGAGAGAATGTATCAAGATTTTATGCCAAACATTGGAGGTATTTTAATCTTATTGTGTAGTTAATGCTCTAAATAAAATGTGAATCTTGATATTATCGTTATTGATGATTGTATTTATGAATAACAATTAGTATCAGAACTTCATGATCATTTGGTTTTGGAGCTTGTATTTGGGTATAAACCCATTTTTTCCAAATCGGTTTTTGGCATAAATAACTTCGAAATGATGCATTGAAGGTATGAAAAATGTTGTTGGTTGTTGTTGTCTTTTAACTTTATTTTAGACAAATGAATCACAATTTTTAGGTGAAATTTTTGAAAATTTTTTGGGTTTTCGTTAATGGCCGAAATGGGTTAGAGACTTTCGGGTTTTGGAGAACTTTTGGTTGAAATTAGTATTGGAAATCCATAGAGCATGAAAAATGGAAGAAAACCCGCTAAAATCTCGTCAGAAATGAGCGGCCGAAGAGCAAGTTGCAGGCAGGTCGGGCCCCTGTACCCAGTTTAGGGTTAGGGACGACCCATATGGCATCGTCTCGACTTTGTTAATTATATATATTTTATTTTATTCATATTTAAAATTTTTAAAAACATTTTCTGTATAGTAGCATGTGGGGCACATGAGAGGCTATTTTTAGACCATTTTGAAATAATTTTACTCCAATTTTTTATCATATCTTTTTATATGTTTATACACAAGATTAATCGGTGTTTTTTTATTTGATAATTCTAATTTTTTTATCTTATTGGAGCAAAAATATGATTATTTGTTGACAATAGTGAATTTTATTTTTACCTATCATAAAATTGAGCATATGAAACTATTTGTGATGAGATTTTTTTAATATTAATATACATTAAAAAAATTTTGTGTTTTTCCTCTAAAATAACATTAAGATCCATACCGGTAATTAATTATCTTGTAGATAATTACTACTTAGTAGGATGCTTAATATGGTGAAGAAATTTTATTGAAATATTATGAACCGTACAATTTTTTTATCCTTTCGATAGATGTTTTGGTTGTAATGTTTAATAAATTGTTCTTACTTGTGAGTGAGTTCTATATTTGTTTAAGGAATTATAGCATAAATGATGTAATTAATTTTTAATAAAAGAGTACAAATTGCATGATTTTATTTTAAGATGCATATTATGGTTATTGCTCTTAGTTCTCATTTAACTTTAAGCAATCTGGGAGTCTCTGCCATTTTGATGCTAAATATAACGAACCACAAGTAGTGTGTTGAATCTCTCATGATGAATTTGGCTATCATGTGAATGGACTTGGCCTTGAGAATTGATGCACCACCCGTTGATGATACTACTAAGAAGGATAAGAAAATTTATAAGAAGTGGAAATACTTTAACCAATGTTTTTTATGATTATAAGGTATCAGATGGATGAATCCATTTGTGATAGTATTCCCGAGCCTAATAGTGCAAAGGATTTTCTTGCTGCCATTACGAAGAAGTACACGAAGTTCTTAAAAAATGAGTACTTAAACACGATTCATCACACCATTTACAATGGTGCAGGTGATATTAGAGCTCACATCGACAAGCTCATAGGTTGTTACTATAAGCTTAAGGCCATGAATGTGGACCTTGGTGAGGATTACACGGTATGGTTTGTGACGGGGATTCTTCTTTTGAAATTTGATTCGATCATATCAAGATACAACGCTCAGAAAGAGCAATGGATTGTTGAGGAAATGACTATTATTCTTGCTAAGGACGAGGATGACATGAAAAAAGGGAAGGGTAAGAAGTATCTTCATAATGACAAATCACAACAATTTTCAAAAGAGAAAGTTCACTTCTAATATCTCAAGTGACCAAAAGACTTTCAAGAAGAAAGTTGTTAATCCTAAAGGAAGTAGACAATCGGGCTCATCTTCTGTTAGTCAGAAGAATAAATTTACAAAGGGAAGTGCAACTTTTGTCAAAATTTTGGGCATAAGAAAGCTGATTGCAGAAACTCAAATCTCAAATAGAGAAGAAAGGTAATTATCTTATGATGGTTTGTTTAGAGTCTAATATTATTGATGTGCCCTCAAATACTTGGTGGTTAGATACTGGAGCAACAATTCACGTTACGAATTCCTTGCAGAAACTGACAAGTCGAAGAAGACCTACTAATTCTAAGCAACATGTGTACATGGGAGACGATACAAAAGTCCAAGTTGAATTTTTTAGGACAATTAGATTACAGTTGAATACATGACATCTTTTAGTGTTATATGATGTCGCTTATTTACTTTCTATTATGAGGAATTTGATTTCTGTATCCATTTTAGATAGACTAGGTTATAGTCTTCTTTTTGGAACTAAAAAAACTGACTTTGTATCATGACTCTCTTTTGGTGGGAAATGGAATTTTATGTGAAAATTTATACAAACCTGAGTTTAATGATGCTGTTACTATTGCTTCTTCCTCTTTTCTTAATGTTGTTGTTGGTTCCAAACGTATGAGGTTAGATTTGAGATCAACTATATTATGGCATAAACGTTTAAGCTATATTTCTAGAGACAGAATAGAGAGGTTGGTAAAAGATAGTGTACTTCAAGATCTTGATTTTTTAGATTTCACTGTCTGTGTTGATTGTATTAAAGGAAAGTTGACCGCTAAGGTTAGAAAAAACAAAACAGAAAGGTGCTCAGAATTGTTGGAGTTGATTCATACTAATATATGTGAACCATTTATTCTATTTCCTATGGGTGGTTATAAATACTTCATCACTTTTATTGATGATTTTTTCCGGTATGGTCATATGAAGCTCATTCGTAAAAAATCTGAATTTTTGGAGGCCTCTTAAGATTATCAAGACAAATGTTGAGCTTCAAAAGGGGAAGAAAATCAAGGTAGTTAATTTTGACAAAGGTGGAGAGTATTATATGTATTATGATGAGAGTGGAAAGAATCCAGGGCCTTTTGCTAGATACTTGCAAGAATATGGTATTGAAGCAAAATATATAATGCTAGGAACACCTCAGCAAGATGGAATTGCTGAAAGAAGAAACCGCACACTTCTTGATATGTTACGGTGTATGTTGAGTCATTCTAGTTTGCTAGAATTTTTTTGGGGTGAGGTGTTGAAGACAACCGTTTATATCTTGAATCTAATACCTAGTAAGTCAGTCCCAAAGACTCCATATGAGTTATGGTTAAGTAAGAAATCAAGCTTGCGTCATTTTCATATTTGGGGATGCAAAGCAGAAGTAAGGGCCTATAATCCACAATCTAAGAAGCTTGATTCGAAAACTATTAGTGGCTATTTTATAGGCTATACCGTCGAATCAAGGGGTTCTAAATTCTATTGCACACCTCACACGACTATAATTATAGAAACAGAAAGAGTTATCTATTTTGAAGATGAATTTGGTTCAAGTCAAAGGTCAAGAGAAATTGTATTCAGGGAAAATCGTATTCTAATCCTTGTACCTATCTTTTTAGCTCCTACTGATGACCCTATGATTGAACATATTCCAACAGAATCTCATGATGAACCTCATAATCAAACACAGGATGAAGTCATTGATACTGGGGATGATGAAGTTGTTATCAGGAGATCACAAAAACATGTAGAATTGCCATGCCTGATAACTCTATTGTCTATTTGCAAGAACATGAGTTTGATATGGGTGATAATACTGAACCAGTCAGTTATTAAGAAGCCATGAATAGTCCTCAAATTGTGTTATGGATGAATGCAATAAAAGATGAGTTGAGTTCCATGTCACAAAATTGAGTTTGGGAGTTGGTTGAATTACCTAAAGGTTGCAAATCCATTGGGCGCAAGTGGGTTTACAAAATCAAACATAACTCAAGTAGATAAGTAAAAAGTTATAAAGCTAGACTTGTGGCTAAAGGCTATAGCCAGAGAGAAGGGATTGATTTCAAAGAAACCTTCTTACTAGTTTCTACTAAAGATTCACTACGAATCATCATGACTATAGTTGTTCATTTTGATTTGGAACTCAATCTAATAGATGTGATGACCGCCTTCTTGAATGGAGATTTATATAAAGATGTTAATATGACTCAACCAATTGATTTCGATATGACTGGTAAAGAACACATGATTTGTAAGCTTAAGAGGTCTATCTATAGGTTAAAACAAGCATCAAAGCAATGATATCTCAAGTTTGATATGATTGTCACTACAAATGATTTCAAGGAGAATGTAGTTGATCAATGTATATATATGAAGTTCAGTGGGAGCAGTTTCATTTTTCTAGTACTGTATGTTGATGACATTCTACTTGTTTCTAATGATACTGATCTATTATTTGAGAAAAAACTACTGTTATTTAGCCATTTTGATATGAAGGATTTTGGTGAGGCTTCTTATGTACTTAGAATTTAGATTATCCGAGATAGAGCTCATGGGATTTTTTGATTGTTGCAAAAGACTTACATTGATCAGATCTTAAAAAGATTCAATATGCATTCTTGTTCTCCTAGAAAGACACCAATACTGAATAGCGACGAATTCTGAAGGGCCCAATGTCCATAAAGTGATGAAGAGAGAGATAAATGAAAGTCATTTCTTATACGTCAATTGTAGGCAGTCTGATGTATGCTCAAGTATGCACATGCCCTGATTTTGCTTTTGTTATAGGCGTATTGAGAAGATACTTAAGTGATCCTGGACTTAGTCATTGGAAAGTGGCTAAGAAGGTCATAAGGTATCTTCAGGGTAGCAAGGATCATATATTGACTTATCGGTGAACTGACACTCTTGATATAGTAGGTTAAGTGACGCTGATTATGCAGAATGTGTGGATGATAAAAAGTCCACTTCAGACTACTTCTTTATGATAGTTGGAGGAGATGTATAGTAAAAAAGTGTCAAACAGACAATCACAACGTCCTCTAGGTAGAGTATATGGCGTGCTATGAGGTATCTTGTCAAGCAATGTAACTGTAGAATTTTATTTTAGCATTGGGTATTATGGACTCTATTTCGAATCCGCTGAAATTGTATTTTGATAACTCCGCAGCTGTAGTTTGTTAATTAATCAATTAGTTTTTATAAACTAATCAATTTTATAAACAAAATAAATCAATTAATTTTTATTTAACAATTTCTTTTTTCAATTAAATTTTAAAATTTTTAATAAATAAAGACAATCACCTTCAATCATATTTCAAATTATTTTAGTTTATTTAATTTTTAATCAATTTTTATAACAGTTTAATATTGATTATTTCAAACCTTAAATTTCTTATCTTATTATTTTAACTTTCGCTTTGATTTTTAAAACGTTACTTTTATGTACTTTGATTTGGTTAGTGTAAAGATCATAAGTTATCATTATTTATAATTACAAGTAGCTAGGGGGTCATGTTCAACTAAATATTTTGATTGAGTTCAAAACTAGAATAACAAATCTGAATTATTTTAGAATTAATTTTAAGAAAAGATAACATCAGTTATAAATCACTTAGATCACACAACCTGAATTTTTTTTGAGCTTTGAATTAGATTTGGGTTGAACGTCTAAGGGGCTCGTAATCGCGTTGAGAATGTCCAACCCCTACCTAAAGCCTGCAGGATGCCTTTTTTATTAAGTAAACTACAACATTGGTGCCCTTGTTCCATCATTTTCTTTATAGTTTTGCAAGTGGGATGGATCAATTGAATAGAATAGGCACCCTCAAATCAGATACTTATGGTCACTGCTATTGTAAATGATAAAAAATTTCACGGTAACTGTCCTTGATCAAGACCGCGTTAGTGGTGGGTGAAGATATTTTAATCTCTCCAACCGTTATATGTTGGATTTGAACTTTTTTTTTTGGGTAAAAATTATTCGAAAGTTTACGTCTAATAACAAATTAAAATTTAATGTTTCTATGTAAATTAAATTTTATTATTTTAAGAATGTTCAAATAAAAGAGTAACAAAAATATAATATCATTAATATTTTGTCACATTAATACTAATGTAATAAAAATTTATAATATTTTAATATTGATTTGAGACTCACAGTATTACATAAGCACTATGTGATATTGTGAGATCAATTTATTTAAATTAATTAGTTAAGCTAAGAATAAAACTCCAATCTGAAAACCCTAAATTATGAAGAGAAAAATGTCGCATTTGTTGTTTATTTCCCAATATCTCCAAATTGGCTTCGACCTAGGTTTAGAGATGATAATTGGGGCTAAGCTTGATTCGACCTGAAGTCAACGGGTCAAGTTTGAGTTGACTAAGTTTTAGGTTACTTATACCCAACTCAATTTAAAGCCTTAGGGGGTGCTTAGTTCATAGAAGGTAATGGGAATGAGAATAAGAATGAATATAGGAAAGAATGAGAATGGATATAATCATTATAATTATGATGGTTAGTTAAGAGGAAGGAATGATTATTATTACCATTGATAGTGGTTGGTTTGTAAAAAATATTATAATTAATTAATTACAAAATGAATTATATTTTAATTAATTATATTGTAATTAATTAATTATTAATAATATTTTAATTAATGAATAGTTATATTTTAATTAATAATAATATTTTGATTAAATATAATGTAATTAAATAA
>JANIIA010000192.1:84990221-85009517 GCA_027478495.1 Erythroxylum alaternifolium | reverse complement strand
TTACGCCCGCATTATATGACTCCGGATAGTTGGCTAATAAGGGTTCTTTGAAATAACCCTACAGGGTAATAAGCTCATGTGTTATGATATTCTGGATAGTTGGGCTCCAAAAACGGGGTCCAACGGTTGTGATATCAGAGCAAGCAGGAGTTAGACTCCGAAAACAAGGTCTAACAGATACATATATTCCGACCGATAAACAAATACCACACAGGAGAAAAAGAATTAATTCGACCCAAAATATTATGTGTTGTTGTTCATTTGACATGTGTTTTACATATGTAATGACTGGATAGAAAGGTACTACAAATGACTCTCGAGTTCTTTTGAAAACAGTGACAAATCCAGCGAATCAATTTCTTATGCCTCCATAAGGTATTATATTATTTTAAATAAACATAGTAATTATAATTCATTTTTAATACCTTTTTGTTAATATTATGTTCTTTCTGTGTTCGGTAAGTACTATTTAGTTGATTCGGGTTACACTAATATGCCTGTATTTCTTTGACCATACCGAGGTGAAAGATATCATTTACGAGATTATAGAGGCAGACGAAGACCTCAAGGTCTACAGGAATTGTTTAATTATAGGCATTCTTCATTAAGAAATGTTATTGAAAGATGTTTTGGTGTTCTAAAAACAAGATTCCCTACACTTAAAAACATGCCAAATTGTGATATGAAGAAACAAAAATATATTGTTATTGCCTTTTGTATTATACACAATTATATTAGAATATAAGGACAAACCGATGAGTTATTAGATAGTTGTGCCGAAAATGAAGAACAAATTAGGGAAATTAAAAATGAAGATGTAAGTTTTCAAGTAGAGTATAATATCACTTTCGCACAACTTCGAGGTATGTCTTGAAAGCGAGATGAAATTGCTAGTCAAATATAAAGTGATTATATTATTTCTAATTGATTTATGTTTCTTTTTGTAAATGATAGTACTATTATATTTTCAAAAATTATAATACGATGGACATCTTTTATTGATTAAAATGACTTAATATAATTTTCTAATTTATAGAATTTTATTATATACAATTAATGTGTAATTAAAATTACATTTAATTTGCATATATTTTAATTTTAACTATAATGATAATTAATTAATTTAATAATATAATGTATTATATAAAATTATTAATGTAAGAGTATAATTACAAAAATAAAAATAAGATGATAAAACCACACATGTTTTTGTTTTAATTACAAATCTCAATCAAACAGGTTTTTGTTTTATTTTTTTAAAAAACATAAACAAAAAAACAGAAAACAAAAATTAAAAATTACAACAAAAACAGAAGTGAAATCAAACAACCCCTAAGTTTACATCTTTGATAACTCTTCATTAATTTTTAAAGGAATTTTATTTAATAATTATACTCTTATTTACATAAATTTTTAACTTTATCATGTAAAATAAAAAATTAGACTTAAATGACGTAATAAATGCTGTTAATTTCGCTACAATAATACAAAATTTAATTAGAATTAAAATTACATTATTATATATAAATATGATGGCACGACTCCTGTAATTAAGAAAACTCACTTAAACAACTTGATATAGATTTTAATATAGATTTATTATTATAAATCGATAGTTCTTTCAATAGAGGCTTAGTTTAAAGAAGCGGTGACGGTTGATAACCTGCTGAAATTAATCTATTAAATTGATAAGTACTTATTCTCAATAAATACTTATGTGTTTGAAATTGCTGTTTTGATAAGTGCTGAAACGTAAAATTAGGTGTTTGACAAGTGCGGTTGCGGAAAAGATATAAAATGACTAAAAAGTTCATTGATTTAATAAATTATTAATTGTTATATAAATAATTAAAAAAGATATTATTAGACATATATATTTAAAATTATAAATAATAAAACATTGAATTAAAATAAGAAAATATAAATAAGATAAATTTAATAAAAAAATATTTCATAAAAATATATTATTAATCATATAAATTTAAAATTATCAATAATAAAATATTAAATTAAAATAAGAAAAATATTAGTTTAGGGTATAATGAAAAATAATAATTATAATAAAGTTATTAATGAAAAGTAAAATTTCTATTGCATAAACACTTTCTTATCGTAACCCTCTTTTTACTTATCATTTTCTACAATGACATCTCACTTTTCTCCCATTTTTTGTTATTTGCCTGCAGATTTAAACATATTACTGTGTTTAAAAACTACGGTAAATAAAAACTTATTCTTACCACGCTGCAGATCCAAACTCAGTCGTAAAGTTTATCCATATAAAAAGTACATAATAAATTCATGGATAAAATTAAATTCATATTTTTATAAAATAATATAACATTTAAATATACTTAACCATAAATACGTCAGAACCTCGGCAACTGTTGAATTTAAGGTGATCGAAAAATCTCCGCAATCTCGGACACAAACCACAACCATGGAGAGAAGACAGATCTATGTTGTTGTGGCTCTCTTCTTCAGTTTTGTTGCCCGTATTTCTTCGCTCTCCGTCACCGTCAACGACGTTGAATGCGTCTACGAGTACGTTCTCTATGAAGGCGACTCCATCTCCGGCAACTTCGTCGTCGTTGATCACGATATCTTCTGGAGCTCTGATCACCCAGGCATTGATTTTACCGTATGTGTTTTACCTTTTGACTTTCTAATTTTGATTACATCTAGATCTGTCTCGGTTCTCTTTTCCTTTCGGTTTAGAATTGGCGGGGTTCTATTAAAGTTAGGGTTTTTGAATCTCGTTGGTATGTTATTAAATAGTAATTATTTTGTTTACGAATTTTGTGGGTTGATCAATTGCTGTAGGGTATTTGATGGGGCGGTTCTCAATTCAAAGTTTTTTTTTTCTTAAATTGCATTTGGATTTGTCCGAAGTTGTGGTCAATTAAAGAGATACTACTTCGTTTGTTCCGTTTGGAACCTGTGTTCTGATCTGATTATGCTGTATTATGGGAGTGTCTTTCATTTCAAGTGGGGAATTTTTGACTAGTTAAGAGAATCGTCCCTTTGATGCTTAACCATTGATTGTCATGGGGATACCTGGGTAGAAATCTGGTTATCAACTTTCTTAAGTCTCCTTTTAAGATTACCTGTCTGCATTCATATGAAGGTCTCTCCTAGTCTGGCATGTAAATGGTCTTTCATTTTCAGTTATTCAATTATAATCCACTTTGTCGTGATTAGGTAGGAGTGTATCTGGTTGTAGAGATGGTGGCAGGGGAGGGTGGTGGTGAGCAAATCCTTGTATTAAATTAATTGCCTCTGAGAATAGTAGACATTAGAAACCTTGTATCAATTTGTGCCTTATGGATCACATGAAGTATATGGGAGCCTATTTATGCTGTACTGTTGTCAGATAATCATTGATATTTTGTGATTATCCTTGAAAGTTTGTTACTCTTGGTCAGTAATTTTGAAATATTGGGGTTGTTACTCTTGGTCAGTAATTTTGAAATATTGGGGTTTTGGCTGTTATGCAGGTGACATCTCCCGCTGGTAACACGGTGCACACAGTGAAGGGAACGTCTGGGGATAAGTTTGAATTGAAAGCCCCAAGGAGTGGAATGTACAAATTCTGTTTCCACAATCCATATTCTACACCAGAGACTGTGTCATTCTATATTCATGTAGGTCACATTCCCAACGAGCATGACCTTGCTAAGGATGGTATGATCCCTTTGCTTTTTGCTTGGAATGTTATCAATCAGGTTGTTAAAGCTATAGTGCTTATTCATGTTGGTTGTGGAATTTAAACAATACATCCAAACAAAATGTCTAGATTCTTGGATTTACTTGTTTCAGGCTGTTTTTTTAATTTGAAATTTGTCACCTTTGGTATTTTTCACCTTTCATGTAATGTTACATGCAGAGCATTTGGACCCCATTAATGTTAAAATTGCTGAACTGAGAGAGGCACTGGAGTCTGTTACAGCGGAGCAGAAATATTTGAAAGCACGTGATGCTCGACACCGTCACAGTATGCTCCTTTCTTTTATTTATACTTATTTCTTCTTCCTTTATATATCTCTTCCTCCTCCTCTTCCCTATCTTACTTTTTTGTGGCATAAAAATCCCTGTTGCATGTCCAAATGGAACCAGTTTTTTTGTTATACAGTGACAACTATTTTTTTGCTTCTAGTCAAATCATGAACATGTTAATCTGAGTAAACTGCATGAATCATGTAAGATTCCGAATTTCCTCTTTATATAATGAAATACTACTATCCGCGGGTGCTTAAAAAAACCGTCCCCTTTGTAGGAACAAGTTAAACTTGTTTAGTAGCATAACTAATGTTTCAGAGAATGCCAGCTGGATGACCTATTTGTTGTTTCTTCTGCAGCAAATGAGAGCACTCGCAAGCGTGTAATAGGATACACAGTTGGAGAGTACATTTTGCTGGCTATTGCTAGTGCTCTTCAAGTAGTGTACATCCGCCGGCTCTTCAGCAAGTCAGTGGCATACAATCGAGTTTGAGGCTCTTCACTAAGTTATTGGCTGTTGATTAATGATAGACAAGTTCTTTTACATGTTCAGAGAAAATAGAGTTATCTACCGGCCTGTACTGTTCATCTTTCACACCTTCAATTAAATACATGTTCAGAATACTACAAGGTTAAAGCAAACTAGCAACTTTTACTTCATTTTCTCCTGGTACATGGGATGCCATTTTTACTTCATATTGAATATTCGTTTTGTAGTTTGGTATTGGTATTAATAATCAGGATCAACTTGTTTGTCTAACAACTTCGATATAATCTCTCCCAAAGGTAAAAGAATTGAATACTTTTAGTGAATAATTACGTTTTTATCACAGAAAATTACAAATATGTATATCAATCTCCTTGGGTGAAAATGGGGAAAGTCTAAAAATTTGTCTTGTTAATAAACACTCTAAAAGAGTACTTAATAAAAGTCATAATCACTCGAGAACTCGAAAGACCTCGTCGGTTTATCCTAAAGGAAAGGATTATTACGTAAGAACACATCAATTGCGTCAGGCACGTGTATATATCAAGAACTTAAAGCGCTCTCTCACGACACACGTTCTTGGACTTCTCTCTCTCTCTCTCACTCATATTTCTCTGGTTCTAGTTTTCTGCACTGCCAATCACTGATCTGCAAAGCAATCAAGATAATGCTAGCGGTTTTTGACAAAACAGTGGCCAAGTGCCCTGAAGCTTTGCAGAGCCCGCAGACTCAGAATGTGTTGGCCCTGAAAGATGGAGTCTTGGCGAAGCATTTTGAGTCGATCCACTCTGATTCTGTCACAGTTAATCTTGGCTCCTCTGGTTTCATTGCTTACTCTGCTCATAAGCAAAACCCTCTCCTTCCCAGGTGATTTTCATCCATAGCCATGTTCCTGTTCGCTTACCCTGTAGTCGCGTTTGATTATTTTCTAGGGTTCTTTTTTGTGTTTGATTTTGTTTGATCGCTGGTTTTGGTTAATAGGATATTTTCTTGGTGATAAAATGGAAACGTAGAAAGTTGGGAACCTTGGATTTGATGACGCTTCTTTGCCCTTGTTGTGAAATATCCTTACCATAAAATCTGTAGGGTATTGTAGAAACTTTGCGATGAACAGAATATTGTAATAATTATGGCTTACATGTGTAAAATTGGATCCTGATGTTTTGTGAAAAATGTTATGAATTGGGGCGATCAGAATTTTTAGGTTTTATTGATTTTTATTGTTAATTTCTTCAGATATCTGGATTAATAAATAACGCTTCTTTTAACCATTTCTAGTCTGATCTGATAGTTGGATTATAATCTGTTATTCCATCAAAAGATAGTTGATTCTTTGATAAAGACAAAAAATAGATTTAGTTTCCATCAAAAGATAATTGATTCTTTGATAAAGACAAAAGATAGATTTGATTCTTTGATAAAGACAAAAGATAGATTTAGTTTCTTGCCTATTCTGTTTTTGTTACAGAAATTTTCCATCTATTATGTTTGTAGTACTTTTGATTAAATGGATCAAGTCTGTGGGCATTTTTGTTGGACCGAACTATCAGATCATGTCGAGGAATTAATTTCTTACACTTTGAACTTTTCAAGTCCTGTGATTTGGAATTTGACCTTCAGTTTCTTCTTTCCGACTGCTAATTGTGCATTCAAGTACGAATGAAGATATACTTAGTTTGGTTCAATAACATGTTAACTATGCGTCGCATCCCATTATTGATTTGTAAATTAAGAATTGATAATTTATTAGTATATATACTTTTGTTGCCTTCTTGTTATCTAATGCTTGTGTGTATCCTATTTCTCTTTCTAGATTATTTGCAGTTTTCGATGACATCTATTGCCTGTTTCAAGGCCATATCGACAATGTTGCTGCTCTGAAGCAGCAATATGGCTTAAACAAAACTGCAAATGAGGTGATCATCATTATTGAAGCTTACAGAACTCTCAGAGATCGAGGCCCTTATCCTCCTGATCAGGTTGTGAGAGACATCCAAGGGAAGTTTGCATTCATCTTATACGATAGCACGTTAAAAGCTACATTTTTGGCTTCTGTAAGTTATTATACGAGGAATCTTCGTCTTCATTCTCCCAAGTACCTCTTATCCTCTTGCTGTTTTCTTCCATGTCCATGCTCACTCTGTTTCCAAAAAATGTGCTGTTTGGATGAAGCTCAAGTATCCTATTTTGCAGGATGCTGATGGAAATGTGCCCTTTT
Source organism: Erythroxylum alaternifolium (assembly GCA_027478495.1). NCBI lineage: Eukaryota > Viridiplantae > Streptophyta > Magnoliopsida > Malpighiales > Erythroxylaceae > Erythroxylum > Erythroxylum alaternifolium. The sequence continues at coordinate 85,002,813 of JANIIA010000192.1, read as the reverse complement.
TCTGGGGTACTGATTCTGAAGGCAATGTTGTTCTCTCTGATGATGCCGAAATTGTGAAGAAAGGCTGTGGGCAATCCTATGCACCATTCCCTAAAGGTGAAAAACTTCTGAAATCATGACGGGTTCATCTACCGTGCAATCTCTGAAAATCTTTATTTGCCTACCATCTCGTTGTGTGGTAAAGCTATATCTACAGATGCATTGTGATATGATTTAGATGTAGTACAAGTTTGTAGCAAAATTTGAAGATTCCAGATATTTAAGAAATGCAGGTTTATTGAGATCTCCAGATAGTATATATGCAGCACATATTCCCTTAATATCTTTTCAATGACTTTTTTGTGACAATTTTAACGGTAAAGCTAATCTGTTAATTTTGGTGATTGCTGTTCTTGTTGTTCTGTTACATTTGTTCTTGTAATGATATCATGTTTGAAACTTCCGAGTTTCTCACATTCATATTTTCTTTTTTGTTGCATCTTTTGCCGATATTTACAACGATGTAACCTGATATGCTTTCATGATACAACATGGATTAAAATTTGAACCTTTAACTTTTAGTTCTTTTTCATATAGATAGCTTTGATTTTCCCATTTCTTATGTTCTTGTGTAGAACTCCCACTTTTACTTCTTTCTATTGAACCTTAGCAACGTAAAATATTACATTGTCATTTAAGTTGATCTCTTTGATGATTAATCAGCTAAAGGATTTGATGTTGCTTAATCGGTTTGTATTGTTCTTCTCAGGGTGCTTCTTTACAACTTCTGGAGGCCTTCGTAGCTTCGAGCACCCATTAAATGAACTGAAGCCAGTGCCAAGAGTGGATAGTTCAGGTCAGGTTTGTGGTGCAAATTTCAAGGTTGACGAGGAGACAAAGAAGGAAACTGGCATGCCACGTGTTGGGAGTTCATATAACTGGTCCTCCGACATATGAGTTTGAGTCCTTTCTGGAAAGATTTTCCTTATTTGTGGGCCTTCCTTTATTGTCAGACGACTTATTAACTTTCTGTTGTCCATCTTAGATGACATTTACATGCTCATGCATGCCAACTCGTAGCTAGTAATTCCAGTAATGAGATGATTACCATATGCAGCTGTGTGTTGCACCACTATCAGTCTACACCCACTTTTGGTGGATATAAGATTGAATAAAGTTTTACTTCATAAAGGATATGTGACATCTGGATGTGAATTTTGTGTTCAATGTTTTTGTATATATGTGCATGTTTATAAATGTTTAGTACACCAAACGGAGGTGAAAGATGGGTTTCTGAGTTGGAGATGGGTTAGGTAAAGAACTACTCTCTGTTATAAAGAGCTATCATATGAAGTGCTCTTTGAAACCATAAAAGGTACACCCAATTGTGTTCAGCAGCTCGATGCTGTAAAGGTCCCCAATTAACAGAACTGTTGGATAAGGTCATCATGCTAATCAATACCTCGGATAAATGTATGTTACCGGAAGAGCAGGCGTTAACGTCTTCTGTGGCCTCTGGCTTTCAGCTTCTAAGAGGTAGTTATATTAGTCTTTTGCATCGGCAATGCCTCCTGGAGTTATCTGGAATACGTGCTTATGTCAAGGATCCAACTTGGGTATTGTAGACCGTTGTGTTTTTGTGTAGTATACTAGGGATTTTAGTCCAGTCAGGATCTTATTTTATGGAGAGAGATTTAGCTAATCAAGGTTTAGAAGAAAAACAAACGAGAATAATATAAAGGATATCGCTTCAGCCTCGGGCAGATTTGGTGCATCAAACACTTTGCAGACTCGTTGTTCACCTTTGCCTTTCCTGAACATCAACCTGACTGTAGCTGCATGAGCAAGCACGTGGCCTCCTGCTGGCTTTTTAGGATCTGAAATGAATACTCCACCACCCGGATCGGCTATAACTACAATAATGAACCGATTCACGAGTTATCAGATTTAGCTGACATTTAACACAAATATATACTTGGACGATTTTGTATCTATTTGAACTGGATGCTCCACACAGACTCGGGATCTTGTAGGCCATTTAGCGTTTCGTAAATGATTATTACCTTGGTTGGTCATATATACTGCAACATTGAATTCCTCAGCTATTTTTGTTAATCGAGAAAGCATCTGTGCCAATTTTTGCTGTATAGAGACATCAAAGAAATGTCATTATAAAGAAACTGTATAGTTGCAAAGGTTTAATATAAAGTGGGATACTAGAGAAACATGGACTCACCTGACGTTCTGCAAGTTCTCCTCTTCCGGTGAAATCTACCCGGAATAGTGCAATTACTGAATCCACAATCTAAATTCATAGACGTGACTTAATCCCGTTACGATCATGCTTTGATATTATAATAAATTTGAAAAATCTTACCAGAAGTCTAAACGGTTCTTCAGACATTTTTGCAGCCAGACCCAGAAGCAAGTTATACTGATGCTCATATGTATATGCACGAGCGTAGATAATCTTTGATAATCATAGAGAAACATGTAAAATTTGATTTCCACTTTTTAACTAAGATAAAAAAAATGGCAATATTACTGATTACATTATCTAGGACGGCTCCTGGATCCATGCCGAATCTTTCAGCTATTGGCACAATCCTGTCAGGTCGGCTTCACGTGCATGAAGTTAAAGGAAAACAGCAATTAAATTATGGGGGTGATACACTTATATTTTCTCATCACTTTTTATTGAAAAGAAACAGCAGATAGTGCAACTTTAGCAGCTGAGGTAAGGGAAAATAGAAAAGCATACAATGTTCCTTCAGTATCAATGTAAGCAACTTTCCCGTTTCCTCCCCTCATGTTTGTCGGAAGCTGCCAGAAAAATAAGGAATTTCTGCATTTAAGGATTACAATGCATTCTATTCATATAACTAGATCCGGTATAAATCTATGTGTTGGTACTTTATTCATCGTTTTCGTGTTGATTTTGTTATATTAAGTTTGCTCAATCATAAAAATAAGAAATTTTGGCATTTCAAGTACAAGCCCTGCACCAGCTACCAAACTCCAAAAAGGCAAAAACAGTTAAAGAAGCCAATCTAACTTGCATCCGCATATTGTATGCCTATATCCTAGGAAATTCCTTTCTGAAAGTTTGAATATGAATCTCATTGAGGTGGGTATCCAAGTAACCCAACCATGTCACTGTAATAGAAGAAATGTGGCATCCTCAAAAAATCTGCATAATTAATTGCTAAATTAGCAGTCTTAACAACTAATAGTCAGACTACGCTCATACAAGGTGCTACAACAGTATCAACAATAACAAGCAAGGTGAAGTAGGAACCTGCGTTGAAACGCAAAGAGTATGGGCAAGTTGAGTTTTCCCAGACCTGAAGTGAGATTGAGATGACCAGTAAAGGAGTTACATTGCATACCTTAAAGATTTGAAAGGGAGGAAATCCACATACAGATTCAAGGATAATTTCTATAAGAGATGTGATTTAATTCTCACCTAAACTCCCCAAAAGCTTCAGTAATAGCCAGAGTTTCAATCCCACCTATTTCAAACCAGTCACAGCAATTTTATGAATAATTCTGAAACAAGCTAATACCCGTGTAAAACATCGACAGGACTAGAATATCGCTACCTCCTAAAAGCTCATCAAGGGCTTGGCTTCCAGTTGTAATGCGAATCACTGATTTTCTCTGGAAGAAAACCAAAAACCTTTAATACCCGTAATGCAAAAAGTAGGTTGTTTATTTCAAAAGCAATTTGGACTACCGATCTCCTTTTGATGAAAAATGGTTGAAATATCAATAACTCAAAACAGATACCTCATTTGAAGTTCTAAAGGGGAAGAAAAACTTACTCTAAGCAGAGCATCGCTTCCAGTAATGTAACCAAAATTCTAAAGAGCAGAAAGGGAAAAATAATTGAATTTAGTAAAAAAGATGACAAAAAATTTAAATGAAGTTCAGGCACATCATGAAAACTGACCACTATCTTCTCAGCAGCTTCACAGATCTTATCTACTTTAGCCTCAGACAATCCCTTGATTCCGGTCAAATTCTACAAAATAAAGAGTATATGGATACATATAAGTAGTTACTGGCCCGAAAATCTTCACAATTCAATATGTACGCTCAAAATTATTATACCTTCTTAGTGTGCATCATCAAACCATTGCAGGTGTATATCCCTGCATCTTGAAGCTTTTTTACATCTCCAGCATTGATACCTTGTGCAATCACTACAAGAACGGTAAAATGAACATAATATTCGAAAGATGTAATTCAAATGAGAGAGATGTGGACTTATAAATATGTGTGTGAGTGTGTGTGTTTGTAAACCAGAAGAGATATTAGAATTCAGTCATCGAAGAACAGTTAATAATCCAAGCTCAGCACTACGTAAATCAAACGCATTAGAGTAGAAAAAGCAAATAAAACGAGTTTGTTCTTAAACGCGGACAAAACACGAACCGAGTTATGTACACATCACAAAATCAACACCTGAACAGAAAATCTCATTCTCGATCTTTCCTAACGAGACAGTCTATACTTAATATCATAAGTAAAAGAACAGCAATCCACGAACTAAAGATTAACAAAATCAAATAGCGAGAAGAGCAAACAATACACGAGACAGCTATGATAACAACGAAGAAATTTTCAAAATACTCAACGATCAGGCACAAGCAGATGAAAACTTTAAAACAATTAAAAAACAGCTATGATAACAACGAAGAAATTTTCAAAATACTCAACGATCAGGAACAAGCAGACGAAAACTTTAAAACACTTTAAAAACAGCCAAAGAAGAACAAAAACAGGAATACAATACAATTGAGAATCGGAGGTGAGGTGTTATATTTAATTACGTTTATCGATCGCTTCGAACAAGTCGTCTTCATCGTCAATATCTTCTCGTTCAACGAGCTGCAACTGGCTTTGCTCTTCAGCTCTAAGAAAAGATTCAGAAATTAAGAATGCAATGAACTCTACAAAAATGGAACTGAAGAGAACAGAGACTGGATGCGTTTGAGCTTACTTGAGCGTTGCGAGCATCTTGAGTTTAGAGTAAACAAAACTGTGATGAATGGAATTGTTGATTGCTGTGTTTGGCTGTTTCTATTTAAGAGAGAGAGAACTCTAGAAGAAGAAGAAGACGCTCAGACTCGGAGTTTTGAATTGAAGAGTGCGAGTTTATATAGAAGGCGGGAAATGTGGCCTCGCACATTGTGGAGTTCAGAATGGGACCTTACTGGATGAAGTCCGTCCGCTAATAAATGTAATTACAGTAAACTCCCCTCAAATTTTACTTTTTTTTTTTAATTTTTACACTTTAAAATTGTTATAAAATAATTTTCACATAATAAAAAATAGTAAAAAATTAATTTTTAAAATAAGAAAGAAAATATTACTTTGTAATTTTAATTTTATATTGATTTCTTACTTGTTAATTAAAATACTCATAGATAAAAATTAATGAGTCGAAGGGTAAATAATTAAGATATATATTGAGATTTTGAGCTAATACTTCGATTTTTTTTCTAGAATTTTTGTTATTGATTATAAAGTTATAAAAAATGGGAGAAAAAGGTGAATTGACTTAAATTAAAAATGTATCAAGTTAATGACACGATGGAGTTCAATCCTAAGAAAAGATGCTCATTTTTTTGGATTATTATTGAATTAATTTATTTTAAAAATACTTATTTAATATTTATAATAGTAATAATTATCGATATTTACCAATTGACTATTTCTTTTACATTAAAGTATAGTCGTAATACTAGGTACTGAATTACATTTGAAGAAGAGCAATTTTTCAGTTTTTCAAAAATCTTAAAGCAAAACTTTTAAGTGTCATTTGATAGATAATTTAAATAAAATTTATGGCTAATGTGGTTGATACTATTATTATAATTTAAAATCTTATTCAATAAATAAATTTAAATCACAACTTTAATTGTCAAAACGAAATTTATTAATAGAGCAAAGCTTGTCGCAGTTGAGCGAGTACTTACAAATTAAGGAAAACCAAAGACTTTCTCAAGTTATATGGCTCAGGACATTTATGTACTCCAAGTTTAATTTCAGATAAAAACACGCCAATAAAGAGAAAGTACAAAGCTTAAGGAATAAAACCCCAGCAACTGTAACATGTAAAAACAAACTCTGATGACCCCAACCCATCCTTTTTCCAGGATTTGCAAGGGATATGATATGACTTGTTCAAAGCTGTCCAAGCAACTGATCTCTCATGGTCCCATCTTAAAAGCACACGGACAGCGATATGACATTTTGATTACCATTTTATGGGGGCAGTATATATAGCTCTCCTTTTGAACATCCGTAAATGGCAGGTAACAAGCCCTTATCGATGGATTCTCCTCCTGAACCTGTTGTCTTCATTGATGATAACTGACAAAACGCAAGTCCTGTGAAGGAGTTGGGAGAATCAAACTAATGACGTTTTTGCTTCTTTTGTTTCCTATGGAAAATGAAAGGTATGTGGAATCTTCCCCTTATAGAGCTTCCCACCAAAAGAGAGTAGCCAAAAGTTCAACAACCAAAGGGTAGCTAGTAGCTAGAGGCATTAAGTCAAACTTCTTTATCATGTATATTAGGCATGCCTGTGTGAGCAAGAAGACGTTTATATCTGTAGAACCCGTAATCGTTACTTTACTTATACCAGTTTTCGTGAATCAAAACTGGCTTATAAGCTATTTATCAAGACTCAACAACCCCTAATAGTATACAGCATCAAAAGCAATTAATAGTTATGAACAACTACTCAAAGCAATAAGTTAGGAGTAATTAACCACAGATTGCGATTTCTCAAATACCGGTCGTGTCAGTCAGTGCAATTGCAACGTCTTATGGTCAATAACATTTATGTTAGACCTCAGGTTCACCATGGAAATGTAATACAAAACAAAGAGGTGCTCATTCTCTTTCTGTATATCTGATTCATGATTCATATTTCTGCCTTTCATACCGGTATATATGGAAGTTTATTGAGGATAAGACCATGATTCATTTCCCTGTTTGAGTTTCAAGGTAGAACTAACAAGTGAAGCGGGCCTATTTTCATAATATTCAATTGATTTCTGAACTTTCCTCTGAGTATCATGAAGCAAAATGGGATTCAAGTTGCTGAAACAAAGCTTATCAAAATTTCCCATCCGATGTTTTTATTTGTATGGTATAACTCTTATTTCTCTTTTTGTCAAGATCGCAAGAAAACAAGTGAAGCGTTACTGTTCCATTGGAGTATTAGTAGCTTCTCTCTATATATTGCTAGCAGCTTTACCACCAATCTGATCTTCTGATCACTTCCACGACCCCTGAAAGTGAGAACAAGAAACAGATTGATAAGTAGAATTTCTCAAACAAATGGGATTTTCAAAATCTAAACAAAGTTGCGATTTTGCCCTGGCAGATCAATCAGATTACAAACTGATGTAGGCAAACAACTTATGGTGAGAATCTGAAAACTCAAGTGCACACGCTCACTCTTGATAATGTTATGGCAGAGGTGACTAACAACCATAGGTGTACAGATCGAGACAAGTCGAAAGGTAATAGAAATTCAAGTCTCTCTTTTTCTAACTTCACACCCATATATGCTTATATACACATCAAAGTACGCACTACGACTCTGTGCCTAAGAACTTTGCAGAATCCCTACCTACCTAGACCATCAAGGTATAGCCTTAATCTCTGAGATGTTTTTTCCCCATAAAACTGAAATAAGTAGTGTTGTTTCTATTATTACGAAGTTATTTGGTGCTCAATACTTGTCGTTGTCGTGTAACAACCCTAAAAGAAAACAATAACAGGCATAAGATTTGGTAAATCAAAGCACAGGACTTTGAAGATGCAGAACCAATTTATTAATAAGAGCGGTACGGAAGATTAATCGAGATATCTCAAGGCTCAATCACCAAAGCACGAATAGGGGATCTTGAAATCCTTGAACTGCACCGAGACCCAAAATTTGTCTCTGAAAACCCTAACAAAAATCCGCTCACTTACCATTTTTCGTAAGTTTCATGGAATAAAACAAGGAGAAGATACAAGAATCCGTACACAGACATGCACAAAAAAAGAAAAACAAATGTACCAAGTACACAGCAAATACGCAAATCGGAAAAAACCCAGATGAGAATAAATCATTAAAAAGAATATCACGTACCCTTTTCTAGGGATTGAACAAGAAAAGAAATTAGGGTTTTAATAGAATTAGGGCTTCTCATGCTACCAACAACAGGTGAAACTGCCACATGATCTGATCATTCCTCAACAACGGAGGCAAGTTAAGATCATGCTGGCAGCTTCAACTGATAGTGATGCACGATAAGAAACATGCTCATCAGCCATACACACCCCACTGAGATCGAAAACTCGACTTAAATTGGCCCATTTTCACACTCATCACCAGCACTGACTATGGTGTTCTGAGGTTAAGGTTGTTTAGAGATGGAGAGGATAACGGAGTATAAATAGAAGAGTAGTGAGAGGATAGCATTGAAGGGGAATTTATCAATTTGTTATTGTTATTTCTTTGTAGATGGAATATAAAAAAAAAGTTATTAAATGGAAATAAAATGTAAGATGTAAGAAGTGGTCCCTGGTGATGAAAATTGAATATTGTCACGCCAAGACTAGCTCCATTGCAGTTGCAGACAGGTTAGTGAGTGTTTCTATATATACTGAAAGAGCATTAATAACTTTTAGGTTGGGCCCTGAGAGAGTGGGGGACACTTGGCCTTTGTTTCTCTCTCTCTCTCTGTGACTGTGAGTAAAGCATCAGCCATGAGCCAAAAGAGTGTAAACTCCATAGTAGAGCATATGAGGGGACCATTTTTTGCATGGTTGTATAGGTCTTGCATAAGGTTCACACACAAAAGCCTCAAAAGGAAAGAGCATCTCAACCGAAGAAAATTTTCTGAATCTCCATCTCTCCCTCTCTTTGGATTGAGATTATATGTATGACGTCCAATTAATCCAATTCCGTATAAGCATCTTTGCTTTGTTCATGGATTGATAACCCCTTTCCTTTCCAAATTTTCCATATCTTGGATACTTGCCAATTCTGCCTCTGATTGGTGCCAGCTTGCACCTCAGTTGTTATTTAGCAACAGCTGATACAGACAAGCAAGAAAACGACTAGTAGTTTGTAAAAGTAATTTCTTTTCATTTTCTGCTTCCTCCTTGATCTCGGAAACCCGACCTGTGCAATGACTCACTCGTTCCCTCCCTGGAATAAAGTTTATAGACCATTCTATGGAATTTGTCTTACCAACTTAAAACCCTAATTTGTAGATTTGGCTCTAGCTTTTTGAGATATCTTCCATTTTTCTAAACATTTTCTTTTGCTCTTCCCCTTTATCTTGTGATTTGCTAAACTTTTTTCTTTTCACCATCGGAATATATTCCTTCGGTTGTTGTATTCCTCAAACGATATCGACATATACTATGATTAGAAAGTTCGTCGTGTCTCCTATTGTAGCGGGCCAATTAACACCTAACGCTTCAATGATAACTATCTATATGCGTACAGCAGTGGACCTATAGCTCTTAACACCTCAGTTATATTTATTAATTTGTACATTATCACACCTATTGCTAGTCTATATATTCTAACTTCTTCTTAGGTTATTAGTTAATTCATATTTCTGATTGTATTTTGATATCGCATATGACATGCGTCCTATAAAACTCTTCCAACTCGTTACTCGTATGATTCGATAAACAATTCCAGATTTTGGTTTTTTGAAAAAAAGTGATTCTGATTTTTGTCTATAGTATTCAAGCATACGCTCATCCTTCGTGCCTAACGCTGCAAAAACTCTCCACCTTAAAAGAAACTAAAATCAAAAGGAATTTAATAAATTTTACTAAATTTTGTGCTAATTTTTATGATAGTTAGATCAAGGCAGGTGTAATCACTTTTTTTTTTTTGGGGTAATCTGGAAAGATAATATGTTTTCTTGTCGTGTTCCTATTACCATAACTTAATAAATTGTAATGCATCTTTAAGAATGTCTTAATCTCTTCATTAGAACATTTGATTAATTATAAAATTAAGTAAACCAACAAGATATTGGCGAAGTAATACTCTCCTTCCGATATTTGTTAATTTTATGTACAATTCTTGAGTGAAAGACCCCATAAAATCAAACAACATCAATAAAACCAGTAACCAACCAAGGGTTTTTTTATCAACTGAAGGCTCATGATCAGTTGTAAAATCCCAATTCCTCTTCAATCTATCAAAACAATGTTACATCCACTATATCTTAACAACGAAACCTGATGTTTAGCCATTAATTTTTTTTTATCCTGACTTGATATGTTATTTGCCAAAGAAAATTTAGCTATTTTAACCATATATTTCTTAAATAGGTTGTTATAAATACTTTTTTTTTATAGAAATTTTAGCAACGAGACTTGATGTTTAGCCATTAATTTTTTCTTTATCATGACTTAACATTATTTTTTTTTCAAAGAAAAATAAGCTATTTTAGCCATATATTTTTTAATATGTTTTTATAAATAAAAAATTTTGCTATAATTTCATAGAAAATCTCAGTAATGAGACTTGAAGTTTAGACATTAATTTTTTCCTTATCGTAACTTAATATTATTATTTTCCAATGAAAATTTAACTATTTAAATTATATATTTGTTAATTTTGTTGTTATAATTTAAAAAATTGCTGTAATTTCATAGAAAATCATAGCACCGTTGTAATTAGACTTGAAGTTTAGCCATTAATTTTATCGTGACTTAATATTATTGTTTTTGAAAAAATAAAATTCAGCTCCTTTAGCCATACATTTGTTATATTTCTTATTATAAGTAAAAAAAATTGCTATAATTTCATAGAGGAAAAAAAAGCCTATTACATATCATTTATTTTTTCAAGTAAAATACTTTGATTGACTACATTTAGTTGCAAAAGCTATGAAAATACGTTTCAATAATTAGTATTTGCATATTTAGCCACTCCCTTTTTCATTATTATATTATGTAGTGTTTTAGTGTAGGATATATTCAGGATAAGATTGTTTAATGTTAATTGGGATTGCGTGATGAATTATAGAATGATGTAAAGCATCTATTCGAAAACGAAATGGTTGCCACGCAAAACCATAGCATATCACCCACATGGGTTCAAGAGTTTGTTGCCTGATCTTGATGCAAGTTCCTCGCATCCATTCTCCCATGGCCTGTAAATACTCTTCGACAATTATCTAAAAGATTCTCTGCTAAAGCTTTTGTCATATATTCTTACCAATAAATGTAATGAGGCAGATGCATAGTCCGTAACTATTACGTAATGCTTCTAGTTCTGATGGATGCATTTTGTATCTATTTCTACTGCCCCCTTTCTAATCATGTAGGCCAATCCTTTCCGTATCTACTTTACGAATATTGGGTGTTGTAGAAAACTGATCATTAATTAATTATGGTGACCACAATATCAGTTTGTTGTCTTTATATTTTTGTGATTTAAGATCGGACCTTGAACAAGTGTCTCGTGTACGTAGCTTCCATTAAACAAAAGATGCCGGTATTATGATGATCCTCTAAAATATGTGCATCAACCTGGTTTATCGGCATATTTGTTTTGAAGAGTATTTCAAAAGTAAAAATTTTTAATGTGGTTGGATGTCTATTTAATAATTACATAATATTATTATTATCTCATCCCGTCCAAAATTTTGCAAAAAGGTCATAAGTTTTTGTAAGATATGATTTCCATCCCAACCTACCAAAAATTATCATTCTACTAATATTTTGACATTCTATTAAGGTTTCACAAAAATTTGCGCTATTTATATTCCCTCGTGTCATAAGGGAGATCACAACCTATATACTTGGAAAATGGAAATTTAAGTGCGGTATGTTCTAAAGTCAATGTATCAAATTCAAGCTAATGGATTTCGGGTAAGACTTAAGAACAAACTCGAATATAACTCCAATTCTTTCTTTAAATGACGATATTTTGGTGATCTTTTAAAATGACGTTGTTTTGACGTGTAAATTTAAAGAATTTAAGATTAAAACCATTGCTAAGTTTAATAATCTCTAAAATAATGATTAAAATAATAATAATAAAGAAAACAAAAGTAATGATAATAAATATGTAATGTAACTTAAATTTGGGAAAAATCCGTTAAATCTCTTAAATCTTTACATATTTATTCTTTGAAAGCAATAAATTTTAGTTGCTTGTTTGTTCCAATTATGTTTTTGATTTTTTTGTTTTCAAATTTAGTAAAAAAAATTGAGCAGGCCTGGCCCGGCCCATTGACATCCCTAATTTTTGCTATCAAATTCCTGAATAGTTGGGCCTGTGATGGCCCTACCCAGCCCATGCGGGCTAAATATGGCCTGTGGGCCGTGGCGGGTGGAAACTAGTTGGCCAAGACTAGGTCCATGGCCCGACCTGTCCAGCTCGCCTAGGCCACGGGTCGTCCGTCGAGCCTGAGTCAGCCCGAGTATTTAATTTATTTTAAAATTTTTTAAGACAATTTTAAAAAATTGTAGTTGTATTTTTAAATTTTCATAAATTATAAATTATAACATAATCATTTATAGTAAAATGTAAGATGAAATTACCCATAAATTATACAAAAAT
>JANIIA010000192.1:84951105-84975515 GCA_027478495.1 Erythroxylum alaternifolium | reverse complement strand
ACTCATACTCTAGCTAGAGCTGCCTATCACTATGCTAGCCAAGTTATTTGGGATGCTATCCTAATTTCCTTGTATGACTTTTTCAGTACTAGATAATGAGAATTATTTTGTCTTTTAAAAAATTAATAAAAAAACTATATGCTTTTCAATAATCAAGTGTATTTTCTTTATTATCTATTGAAACTAGAGAAACTCTTTAAATTTAAAAGGTTAGGGGTGTGAAAATTACTTGCACAAATATTTTTTTTTAGAATTTATTAAAATTGTACCAAGTCTATAAAATACAAAATGAAACTGTTATAATTTTATTTTAGATATAAATACATGATGTAAGAAATTCCAAATGAATTGCATAGAACTTTGTCAAATTGATTTTTTTTTCAAACACTTCCATAAGAATTTCGAAAGCATTTAATGAATTTTTTAAAATTTTTATATTTCGAGATTTAATAGTGGGGAGGAACATTTAATCTATTAATTTGGTTAAATTTCAAACTAAATTCGAATTTCAAAGATATTCCAAATCTAATCTAAAAAGTTCAACCGTCCATCTAAAACAATGCTCGAAATCTGGCTTGAGCTCGCCGTTGTCATCCTTAGCTACACTCTTCTGCTGATTCACTCTGTCAGTCTGTCTTGAATCATCTCTTTTAGATTAGAGTCCGCAGGCAGGCCGGTTGGGCCACAAAGCCGCCTGTGGTAGGTGGGCGGCTCCTAGAGAAGAGCGATCACGTACTTCCTCCTCAAATGCCGTGGTCCTTCAGTTGTTCCTTTCGGCGTGCATTATTTTGTAGTTTCTAAGCTAGACCACACCATCACTGAACCTGCTCACACTGAACTCTGCGGTTTCACTCATCAATTCATCTTACTAAACCGCTATTGCATTCGTATTTTTATAAAAATTTCAGGCAATGAAAATAGAAACAAACTTTAGACTTTAGGATTGCCATTGTCGCTATACCATTTAGTCCTTACGATTAACGGGAAAGATTTCCGAGTTAACAAAGTGAGAAAACGTTCGATTAGAGTCTTATAGGGAGTTTATTTTGAGCAAAATCATTTTCAAATTCAATTATACGGAATTGATATAATTCATTTCACATTCTTTGAAAAATAAGTGAAATTAACAAGGGAATTGCACATTTTTTTAATTTATGGCATGCACTAGACTAAAATAGCATAACAAAAGTTTTAAAATGATTCTTTCAAGGGAGGAAACAAGTTAAGGATTTAATAGATAATTGTATATCTTAGTTCAATTCCACTTATGTAACAAACACAAGGTATTAAAAATTTTAATCAAAATTTATCTTACTAAAAAGATTACTCCACATACAAGAATTCATTTAAGAACGAATTAACAAATCCTAAAGTTATTTTTTCAAATATTGCTAAAGCAAAAGTTATATGACTAATAGTTCGCGTGTATCAATACTATCTAAAAATATATTTTTTAAAAATAATTTTTAATTGACAATAACATTAACCATGTAGTTGTTTTATATCTTTAAAAAAGTATTCATGAAAAATATATAGGGTAAAAGACATAAACCTCTTATGTTGTTTAAAAATTTTCAAATTTTGATTAAAAACAACCACAAAATATACACAATATAACTATATAAGTATTAAATATAAACTAATCAAATGTTACTAATATGGTAAATTAATTCAACTCTTAAACTTGACGTGAATCAGTTAAGTTTAACTTAAATTAATAATTTAAGATAATTATAATAAATTATTAGTTTGAGTCAAAATTAATTAGTTTGATTTGAGTTTCAAGAATTGGGATAAATTGTTATATAAATAGTATTTGACTAGTCTAACTCTAATATTTATAATGCATATATTTCATTGTTATTTTTTAACGGAAATCTAAAATAAGAATTTTAAATAAAATAAAATTTAAAAAATTTCTCAAGAATTTTAAAATTTAAGGTTTTGTTTATCTTCTTAAACTACATAAAAGATTCGTGTCTTTTACCCATATATTTAAATAGCGATCAATCACATGATCAATAGTTAGTGGTTTTATTATCATTCTCAATTTTAAAAAATATTTTATTTAAAAAATATATATCTTTCGGTATTAGTAGTGTCGTTGATCATCGGCCAAAATAGCTTATAGATAAAGGGAAGCTGTGTGCGTGCTTTTGGATGATAGAATTATTATGGCAAATGGCACATAATCTATAAGTGGGGTTGGGTTACTTTGAGCATATGATGCCTGGAGATACGTCAAAAATACGCATGTAATGTAAACTCTGAAATGCATGAGGGTTTAATGATCACAACTAGAGACCAGAGGTTCATTACATGCATATGCAGATGCTACAATACTCTAGCTACTGCCCGGTTGCTTTTTCTTACTTTGCAGAAAGCTAGATACATATATTTGTATATGTTTATGTTATGTTGCTTCCGAACCCGTACACTGTCTCTTTGCAGATAGCTCAGCTGGAGCTGGTCCTTGAGAGGAGGTGGTGGGCTAGACTGGTCCCTTACCCTTACACAGTTACACTGTTACGCTGTGTCTAAGAGTAATTGCATGCTATCTGCAGAGGAAACATGTCTCTCTTCTCTTCTTCCGAGTTACGTGTACATCAGACTCAAATACAGTGAATGAAATTTGATAACCAAATAACAATAAAATAAAGAAAGCTTTCATGGTATTAAAGCCACCTTTACCCTGATTTGGGTGCGAGTGTTTTTGGTGTTCTTTTGCTGGTTGATTGAACAAAAGGCAACGGAAACTTCGGATAGGGAGCTATGAAGATACTGTGCTTCTCCAAAGCCTCATAACGTGCTGATATGATGCTTTGTCGCAACTTCCTTAGTTTGCTGGCATTATAGGTGTTGGTGTATAGCTTTTAGAATAGCTTTGGTGGCGAAGTGTTAGGCTAGGGTTTGTTATGGTACCACAAGTCATTGTAATTGTGGTTCTAAGAAGCAAATGGACGAGATAGTGAGCAGAACAAGCTTAATGTAATGTTTGATGGGGCTTCATGAAGTTTACGAGCAAGTTAGGAGTAAATTGTTGCTGCAGAAGCGGTTATCTTTGGTGGATAAAGCATTGTTAATGGCGTTAACAATTGAATCCAAGGTAGAAGTGAGTCAGGATTTTACACGGAGCTGCTTTAGTTTCAAAGATATAGAATGAAGCTAGCAGGAGGGAATCCCTTTAGTTTTTGTCGTGCAAGCAATGTAACAGCAAGTTCTTTGATCACAAACATCGGGTCACAGATTACATGAGGGATGGTGGATTAAACTTATTTTAATCCAAAACTAAGCACTTGTAATGAATTAAGATTAAATTAATTAGAATTTGAATTATGCTTAAATTCAAAAAAATTGATTTAATTTAAGTTAAATAAATTTAAGTAGAACAATTTCTATTTTATCTCTCAATTAAATCAAATTTAAATTATTAATCAAAATTTTATTAAATTTGAGTGAATTTAATCTATATAAAAAAGTCGAGCTTGGGCCGGCATTGTCACCTTAATGACATGAGCCCATACTTTGTCTATGTTTGTAATTTTTCCTTGCTGCCTGATCCCTCATGACACCTCTAACCGTCTTACACGGGTTAGAAAAATAAACCTTGTATCCGAAATTCTTGAAAGCTGTAATGTTTGTCATGTCTTTCATTTTAATTTACAAGCAAAGATTAGAGCAAAAAGGTTAAATCTTGATCTTTCATCAATTTAGATGATTATAAACTAACTAGCTACAATAATTCACTGAAACAAGCAAAGAACAGATGAATATATAAAAAAATGAGAGGTAGTGTCTACGTATCGTCACTTTGTCCATTGTTTTAATCATCTCAGGACTGGAAGGCCTCTTCCATTTCGCTTTTCTTTCCGTCTGGGTGTGTAGTGCCACTCTTTTTTAAGTAGCCTTTACTACTTCTATCTACTTTCTTTAGAAGGAGCGTAACCGGTAACTCTTGTCCATGGACAAATCGTGAATAGGGGAAATTTCAGGTAGCTGATATAATCATTAATTGGATTAGAGCAACCTTGAGTGTCAACAATCTTGTATATTCTTTCTCCCCTAAAGTGAAATTTAGGTGGAATCTATAATGGGATTTCTCAAGTTACTCTATTAGCTTCGTTTCTTGCTATCTTGTACCGTAAATATTGTCTTTCTTTTTAACTCATTGTAATATCTATATTGTACCTGTTAATATTGTCTTTCTTTTTTAACTCATTGAAATATCGTATTAGTTTTGTCTATAATTAATACATTATTTATTTTTCAAAAAATTTAAAGAGTAGGCATAAATAAACTTTAAAGCCCATACAATTTTATATCATTTGAATAAAATATTACATAATATAGTTGTTTGAATCAATAATTGGAAACAATTAAGAATTTGGGGTGTTCTTTATCTCTCTTTTCTTTGATATTAGTCTCCTTTTCTCCATTTAAAGTTTACAAGATTAAGATAATATGTTTTATACATATCAATAATTACATTTTCTTATTATCATGGGCATAATAAAATTGGGTTATTGCAAAGTTTCGAAGAACAAAAATTGAGTTATTGCAATAATAAGTAATAAATCAAATCGATTGCAAGCATTTTGTTGTTTTGGAGGAACATAAACTATATTATAAGTTTTTGCTACATTTATTAGAATGTGTAATTATAAAAATAATTGCATCTTAAATCTCTATAATTTTTGTTCATATAATAAAATAATAAAGTAATGTTATCATCGCAACATGTAAAAGATTAATATGTCTTTTCAAATACTAACAATTTATATTGCGTAAGTAAAGTAGTATTGCCATTTTAAAATCATATAAATATGCAAGTATAAAGGAAATTTATTTTAATCTTCATATCTTACATCTTTAGTATATATGTTGTACATAGACACCACAAAAGAAAATCATTGCCCAGAGTTTTATTTTATTTGCGTAATTATAAGTTAGAGTTTATATAATCTATTTATATAAGAAAAAGCCTCCTCAACCTAATCTAACTTACCCTAAGTGCTACATTTATACAAGTACTTCGAAACCATGGAAATTTAAGTGACGAACATACATTTCCGCTCTATCATTCTTTCCTTTTTATTTTTTATTTTTTTGCCAAGTAATTGATATAAAATTCAGAAATTTCAGAAGGAAAATAACAATTTGGTGGATCAGATTAAGTTACAGTATTTTTATTATAATCTATTAAATTTTATTTATACATTTATTTAGACTCTACGTAAATATATGGATAAAATTTGATAAAACAAAATTAGAATACCGCAAATTGGCCATCAGTAATAACGCCTGTTGTATCAGAAAGCAGGTAAATATGATATCAGAAAAGAAGCCCAGAAGAGATATCAAAAGATCCAAAAACGGCAGGGAAGCATATATTCTTGCAGAGACAGCAACACAGCTAGTCTGGTGATTCTGATCCAAGACAAAAGGTCAGAATCCACCTTATCTGATCCAACGACAAAGAAACCTCTTATGGTATAGCCATCAGTTTCTTTTTCGATTCAAGGGAACAACAGTACATGCTTTTACCTACCTTGTCCTGAGCAGGTATAGAAAATTGGCGGGTCAGGTCGGGTCCATCACCAGCCCAACTCAGCCCAAAAACTAGGTGAGCTTGCGCCGCATGACCCGAGCAGATTCTGCAAAACGACATTATTTTGGTCGGACGATCAGGCTGAGTATTATATTGATTCCTCAGGTTAACTCGTTAAACTTGAAATTAGACCAAGTCAAAACCCAAACTCTGTTGTCATCACTAGCTAACATTATTCAAATTTTGATTTAAATTAATTTTTTAATCAAAATTTAACTTAAAATTCAAATTCCAGTTGAATTTTAGTCGTATGACCCTTTAATTTTACACTTGACCACATTCAAATCAAATTACTAATCCTAGACATGAGCAAACACACAGTCGTTAAAGAGAATATGTACATAATCACATTGCAATTACTTTTTCTTATCGATTAAAACAAAGTTGAGTCATTTGTGTCTCACAAGTTACTATCTAAAATGGCATGGAAATGGGTAAATATCTCTGACGAGACAAAATTTCCCACATATGACATTGATTAGTAAACAAGCGTTTCTTTTTACAAAGAAAAGAACAAGAAACACTACTTCTGCATTACTTTCTTCCTTCCTCCATAACCGATGCAGACATGAGAACTTGGACCCGATCTTGATCTCAATCTCGAACTCGAACTAGAACTCGAACTAATCAGACTGTTATCTATGTTGTCTGTCCAATGTTCCTAGACATGTTTCCTATCCAGGTAAAACCATATGACACGAGCTTCTGCACTACTCCCTGATGCAAGCAATCCTGCAAGGTATAACTTTCTCATGTACAAAGCTTATTTTTGATGCTGCTTCTACTCCTGGCCACCTGATTCTAACAATAGAACATCACTCTCTTCACGTTCTCTTTCAGTGCTGGCAATGGCCTCACACCACCATTACCATTGCCACTACATGCAGAACCATTCTCTTGCATTTCTGGTTCCATGTAAAATCGCGCTCGAAATGCAGCTAAATGTGCGTAGTAGGCCGGCGGAACTGCCAACATGTGTAGAAATTAAGCCGGTGCGCAAAACATACAACAAAAATCTGAGGGAAAACAATGATACTTGAGAGAAAGCAAGAAGCAAATATCTGATATGCAAAACATTTACCAACGGAAACTGAGCGTGTGCATCTGGCATATGTGTAGCATAGGTTGTTGGTCAAGGACTGGATTCCATCAGCAGTAAAGTTGTTTTCATCCCACAGGACATGATAATGAGCTGGCCGACTCGTCCCCTGTCACATCAAGAAGAGTACTATTTTCATTCCAATCCAAAGTCTGCGGAACTACAAAATTAAAAATCGAAGCCTATATCCTGTATCTTTAAGATATCTCAGCATGATACACAGTAACTGGGGGGAAAAAAATGGAGAGAGCAGAAAGCTGAAATGGATTCTACCTGAAGCCCAGCATGGCTACACAGATAAAAATCAAATTCTGTCGGATGGCATATTTTGGAATCCACCACAGTTCCTGAAGAGTTTGAAAAAAGAAAAATCAGGTACTATTTTTGTTAGGAAAAATTAAAAAGGAAATACAAAGACTCCAAGCTTTACCAGGTAATATGTTTCCACTCCTATCTGTGCTACTCCTGTCCCTGTGGTTGTTAGCAAACAATCGAGTGTGGTGCCGTTTTTGCACAACAATGAAAGTAACAGGTGGTTGATAATTTGGCTCAAGGGAAGCACATGCCTGGATACAAATTTTAAGCTAAAATCACAATAGTTTCTAATCATCTTCGACATACTTTAAGTAGGTCAGCACTAAATCTTCACCTTCCGGATTGCGTCCAATTCATAAAGCAGGACCTGATAGAATTGTCCTTCACTAACACCATCCCTGCTCAAAACAACTCCATTATTTAATTAAAATAAGCCTTCAGCATGCATGCATCTAGAATACTTTGGCTGCAGAAATACAACGAAGATTTGTGATAGCCTCAAATAAAAAAGTTTGCTCATGCAACCATTTATCTGCTATCGTAGCATCAAAGTGGAACAAAGAGAGACTGATGTTAGCAAGAAGCAAGTAACTGACATCACATGAAAACCTAGTAAGACACATCTAGGTCATTAAAACTTGCTATATTTTTAATAAATATACAAAGGAAAATATATTGACCTGTAAAATATAATCCTTAATGGCTTCTGTCCTGTGGCCTTTCTAAAGGAAATCAGAAGATCCCTGCAAACAAGATAGCAGAAATGAATGAAACACCGGTACTGAATAGTATATGCTGTAAATTAAATCAGAATACATGTGAACAGTAACTTGAACCCTGCGTACCTAATCATGCCACCACTAACGGCACCCCGAACAGGATCTTGCCAGGTTTTGTACAGGTCTTGTATCAGTTCCTGTCTGTGAGCTTGAGCACAAACTAATCCAGCATATTTTGTCACTTCAGGCCAGTCTTGAGAAGCTACCACCTAACAATAGGACCAACATGAATCAGATACCATATCTTCAGAGATGTTTTGAAAAACAAGGATCAAAACAAGAATATCTGATAAGAAAATGTACAGCTGCAATTGAGGGACTGGAGTCCTCCCCATTCTCTGGGTGAGTCACATCTGCTCCAAATATTATGGTCGGAATATCACTAACTAACGGTATTCTGCAACTAATAGCATCTAGAAGGACAGTGTTTCTACCTCCCATCTGCAGCAAAGAAATAAAAAGATTAACACAATTTAATTATCTTTGGCCACAAATGACTGGAAAAAAGCATCCACTATGTAAATACCCTGGCAAATGATTTGACAGTGTGTAATATGTCCCAGGGAAATGGATAAGTATCTATTATTTACTTCGTTGTTGGAATATACTCATTATAAAAAGATTTGGGTGTTAGTCCAGGATATTTCCTGAGATTTAGAAATATAGCTAAGCTTAGAAGCTAATGCCAACCTTGACATTGATCTTAAGGGACACATTAGCCAGGTAATGCTTGCTGATTTTAAAGACATGTTTTGTAAGACAGCATTGGGATATTAAACCTAGCTCCGTTTCGCATATTCTCTTGAGGTCACCTGAGAAAAGGACAGAGACACATTTGAAATCAGAAAATTTACTTTTCGTACTGTCTTCAAACAGTTTCCAAGTTCAAGTAAGAAAACTCAGTGAAGAAGAAAAGAATGCAATACAATGGAAACCACTTCCAAGTGAAGATGCGACCATACCATATAGAGATCCATTGTTGTCAGGTAAAATAGCTAAGAGAAGCTCCAGTTCTTTTCCTTTGGTTTTGTTAATTGATGCATGATAAACATGTTTCAGTGCTTTCTCTACTTGCTCCGGCCTGGCATTGTATATTGGAATTACAGGCTCTGGATTGAACTCCTGAAAATAATTAGAAAAAATTAAGTAATAGCTTAAACTAAATTGAGCAGAAATGAAAATAAAATAAGTACCATGCCAGATACTTGGCACATTTGAGCCAGTTCATTGCAAAACCCCCGAGCAACACTCTCTTGCACACTTCTAGAAAAGTTAATGCATGCCCACCGACTCACGGTCATTCCATTTATCATTTTCTGTACATTTGAGAAGAGAATTAACACAAGACAGATTATAAATAAAGGTAAGAGTTAAGAAAGGATAGATAACGTATTACAAACATCAGCAATATTGGTAATTCTAGAAGTTTGTCAGCATACTTCTCCAAAGATGTAAGCTTTTACAAGAGAAGTTCTGCAATGTAAATCGAAATACCTTATTCATCATATTCCATTGCCCAACCTGAGGCAGACAATCCTTCTCCTTTCCAGTTTCATGATATTTCAGCTGTAGGAAAGAGTGGCATTAGTTGATCAAAGCAAATGACAAGAAGTATCTTTCCAATGAAATCATTCAGAAGTTAGGAACAAAAGAGATGCTACTTTACCCATGGAGCAGGAAGTATTCGAGCCTCAACCGAAGCTAGCTTTTCACTGATTTTGATCCCAAACTCCTTTGCATATGGATCTTGATCATAAGCATTATGTTGAACTGTCTGTATGAAAGACATTCAGGATAGACCATGTACAAAAGGAATACCCACAGAAACTAGCAATACAAAAAACATAAAACCATACAAAACAGGCTGCAGAGTTATATATCTCCAATGATCAAGAGTATAGAGTCCTAATTTTAGTCTATAAGGGCAATAATTCTAAGCACGACCAATTAAAAGTCCTCATACACATTTTTCTCCGTTATACCAAGAAACAAAGCCGTTATATTGAGCCAAAATTTACTCCATTCCAAATCATAAAGATGGTGAACAGGAACTTGGGAAAAATTCATAAACATAACAGAAAACTCAAAGCTAATCTTTCAGAACACACCAGAAACAGTGGAGTTTAGGATTCAAGTAACATCTCCATATGGTTGGTAAAATATCCAGCACATTGAAAAGTTTAAATTTCAAGAATCTGCTTTTGTTCCACCATTGGCTTGCAAATAAAATCAAGGAATGACACTTTTTCAATATTTCAAACTTTATCAAGCATTAAGAACAAACACTACATCAGAACCAAACGAGAAAAAAAGATCAGAACATCAAAAATACCTGTAAAATATCATTTTCCCGATCCCGAGGTCTCTGGCATGTAACTTTTAGAAGGCTAGTTATTTGCTTCTCGTTCAACCTTTTTGTATATCGTTGCCCTTCTACAATTTTACAAGCCTGACAAACCAAATCAATTGAATCATAGTGTGAGACTACAAGAACAACACCAAAGAAAAAGTGACTGCATTACTGTTAGACAATGAATGAGATCGCTGTACCTCCATAGGTAGATAGTTCGCTTTCTTCTGATTCCCTACTTGAAGGCAAGGGAAATGTGTATGTTGAATGGTGAAGCCATACATCTCTTGAAAGTACTCCACAACAGACTTCATGGTTGAGTTGTCATCAACAGGAAACCTAGACAAGACGAACATCATTGATAACTAGAACCACCATGCACAATGACTCAACAAGAACATCCACTAAATAGGAAACTATATTGAGGAATACTTTTCCCAGTAATATAATCAGGCATATACCTTTCATACAAATAAAACTGGAAGAACTCAAATAAAGAATCTAATATAACCCGAAAAAGTGCAGAAGAGAGAAAAAATAACACCCACACAAGTTCTCTTGTAGGTTGAGATGTCAAGCCTGAGACACGATACTTCCTTCGCACATTTCCTCTGTGAGTTACTTCAACTTTTACTCCTCTAAGAGCCTTTTTGATCTAAAATGTTTCTTCAGCAATATCTCTTAAGTTACAATTAAACAAGAAAACAAAACTAGTTGCATGATAGCTATACAATGAAATTACCTTCACTCGATCAGAATCTGATAGTGGCCTAGACAATACATCTTTCCCAAGAAGTTGAGCAACAAAGTCCATTACTGGTAGTGGCTCAATGAAAGCAGCGGAAGCCATATCTGTATTATTTAAAAAGACCAAAAATATATTAATCGTGTGTATAATTGAGAAGAAAATCTCCATATAGACATTAAATTTTCTAATTCATTTACCAATATTTAGGGACAAGCCCATCTGAGTGGGTCTTATGCTTTGGTAAAATCCACACCAAGACTCCAAACCATCTCCAAGTCGCTGACGTGCCCTAATATCAGGTGAGAAGAAAGACCTTCCAATGGGGCAATACCTTCACAGGTGCAGACGTTGTTGAGTAAATGAAACTTACTCAGCTGATAGAACACCCACAACCAATAAAAATAGTTAAAAATCAAGAAAATGTTGAGTTATCATACCTCTTTGTTGATAGCTCTCTCAGTACTATGTCAAGAATTTGCAAGGCTTCCTGAGGAGCATCTGCTCTTTTACCAGCTAGAAACTGACCCAGATGATGTAAATTAGCCCTCGCAACAAATCTGATCACCACTTTGTATTGTCTCTCTCGCCTGCAAAATCATAAACAAGTAAATATACAAACTATGCAATAAAGACGAAGCAAAAGTAATACTTAAGGATGCATTAAAAACCGAAGAGAAAGAGGATGTTCATATTTTTTAGAAATGAGAAAGCTTTTACGTTAGTAGAATGGAAAACGAAGAACGGATGGTGAAAGAGGAAGGACAATTAAAATGGAACGGAAAGAGACAAAACAGAGACCACAAATACTCACTTAGGATAATTGACACCATTCTCTTCATCAACAAGCTTAACAGTGAATTCCTTCCAAGCAAAAGGAAGCTCACCCGCTGTGTACAGACTCTTTCTGCCATCATAAGCAGGCAGTCTCATTCCTAAGTCAGATTCTCTGTAAAGCTTCACAAGCTCTGCCATAATAGCTCTGTTCATAGTTCTTGATGCCACTTCAGGAGTTATGGTGACCTGCAAAAGATCAGAAGGACAGATGGTAAAAAACAGGAAAGCAAACAATAGGAACAAAATTGACGGCCTGATTCAAGACAGTAATAAATTCCATATAAACGAGAACTATACATTGAAAAAAGAAACCTATTCAATTTTATCTGCTACGCAGCAGGCAAGAGATGAGTAAAAACACCAGCATAAGCACCTACACTGTCAGATCAAGAGCCACAAATTTGCACTGACATAAATTGTCTTCAACCAGAAAGCAAAACGCGACGGAAAGATAACAAGAAATGACAGTGTGAACATGTTCAATGTCAGATTAGGGATCCCTGTTGGTTTCAGAAATCAAAAGAGGAAAAAAAGAAGAGAGAAAGAAACATGGAAAAAGAGAACATTTCTTTCTGCTTCAATGAATCATCAGCTCTACTAATGCAATAAAAAAGAAACAAAGAACACCATCAACTGAAAGAGCTTACATCATAGTGATTCAAATCTTTGTCCGGTAGCTCTGCAAAGAAGTGGTTGGCCTTAACAATACACTTTGTCCCAATTTGACCAAACCCAGGTCTAGCAGGAAAACTCAAAGACTTGCTTGAGGTAGGAAACCCCAAACCTATCTCCATATCACAAACGTTACCAGAATTTTCGGCAGAAATATGAGGAGCACTTGCTGAAAGTTCCTTAGCCGCCTGGTTCACAGGCTTATCTGCCACAGTACAAGGCCTCGAACTAGGCCTCATTAAGGCATCTCCTTGATCGGACTTTCTACCACCTCTTCCTCTTCTTCTTCCTTTGTTTTTGGCTGGAGGGGAGGTCTGGTTATGCGGTTTAGTGTTGTTTGCTTCTAAGGAAGGTGGCCCTTTGCCATTTTGAGCACTTTTGTGGTGCTTCTGAGGATGGTTCATCGTGTTTTGCAAGTGGGTTTTTATTACCAGATGCTGTTCTGAGCTCTCTTTCATTTGCCTTACAGGCATTGCTGGAAAACTTTCTTCTTTTGCTCTTCGTTCACAGAATTTGTATGAAAAAGCACAAGCTTTGTGTGGCTCGAAAACGTGAAGGTTCACCAAGTCACAACATTATACTTCTTCTCTCCTAGTCTCCACGAGATTCGGGACTTGGAACATTTCTCTGGTGACCAATCACACAAAAGGAGACAGGTGAAAATGGATGCAAGTCAAGTAAACAAAATTTGCAGACTTGTAAAGAAAACACAAATATTGATGACGACGATGATGCTAAGGCATGCGTCTATACGAAAAGTAAACAGGTATGGGTAAAGGACGGGTCTTTTGCTGCACATTACAAGCATTACTATTCCTTTGCAAAATTTGACACCCAACTATTTACCTCTGATTCAGTAAGCAAACTCCTCAAAAACCGATACTCCCAAAAAAGAAAATAACAAAACTCAAAACAATAGTAACAGTTGCAATCTGACTGCTGATATTGCAGAATCATTGAGTGGAGAAGGCAAAACATAGGTATAGAGTAAATTATTATTCAGTTGAAACTTTGATTACAGTTCTTCTCAGTTCTCACTAGGGCTTATACTGAAAAAACCAATGGGCCAAGCAACAAAGGACATGGAAAAACGCAAAACTCCAAACAAGACCAGACGCTTAAAATCAGCTCGGCAACTCTAGAAATAATAAATGCAACGACAAAACTTGGCATCACGACCCAAATATCAAAATCTGATACAGATGGTTCTATGAGCAATCCACAAAGTATAAAGAAGAGAGCAAAGGAACAAAATGAAAATTTAAAAAATAGAAAATGAAGGGTCATCGTAGAAAGTAGGAACCCAAGAAACAGAAGCCTACAGGAGACAAAAATCATACTCTAAACTCTAAAGCTTGTCCCTTCCAAAAACTGAAAATATTGTTAAAAAGGGAATGAAAATCATACTTAAGTTGGATAAGCCCAAGCAGATAAAAACAGTGAAGCAGCATTAAAAAGGAATTCCATTCAACGGGGAAGATATGAAACCAACAAGACTACGGATGGAAGAAAACAAAAGGAACAAAGGAAGTGTACACAACTCCGAAAAGGCCAGTGAAATCACCATCCAAAGGAATAAATTACCGCAAGAAAATGTAGTGCTTTGGACAGAAATGACCCAACAACAAACACCAAGGCTTCCAACAGGATTAAAACCACTCACCAACTCCTATAAGCTACGTAGCTATAAGCTCTCTATCGAAAAAGGCGAGCTTGGAGGAGCAAAAGAGGGTGAATCAGACGATGGGGTGGCGAAGAAAGTGATGGTATATAAAACAACAGCTAAACAGCAAGTAAAGATGGGATTTTTATGACGAAAGATTCAATTTTTCTCCCACAGACACAGTCACGGAGAGAGAGTGAGAGAGGGAAGGGAAGGGAAGGGAAACACAAAGGAGAGGGATAGATCGAGAGACAGAGAGAGAGACATGTATAGAGAAGAAGAGAGGGATATGATGATGATGATGAATCTTTATACACGCATGCAAGTGCTTTTGGTGTTTTCTTTATCACGTGTAAAAGCCTTTGTGAGGCCCTCTTCCCTTTTAATCTCTCTCTTCTCTCTCTCACACCCACCCTCTACTCTCTCTGTCTATAAATTTCGGTTCTGAGGAGGACTGAGCCGCGCAGCCTCGAGGACGTACAACGACTAAATATTATTAAACATCTCGTGTCTTTGCAAAGCAAAGTTCGTCTCTCTTACATTACCTTAAAAAGGGATCATCATCATCATCCATCAAACTAGTAGTTGTGTTGTGTTCTGTTGCGTTCTATATCAATCTTAACAAACAACAGATACAAGTTAATCCAAAGAATATAAATATATATATCAACTTATCATAAATATAAAAAGGAATAAGGAAGTAGTAGTGGAGTTAATGGGGTGTGATTTTTATACATAAAAGTCCAAAAGAACTACTGTGTTTTCTTATTATTTATTATTAAAAGCAATGAGATCCACAGAAGAAGAGGAATAATTGGAAGTCGCAGTACTTACTTTCTCTTCCTTATTTATTAATAAATATAATATTAATTTTTCCCTTTGTTTGGTTATTTTCATGACTCTCTCAACTCAAACTCTCTCTCGATTCCCTATGTAATGCCTTCCAAAATTCCTTTTTGTGTGACTACACATACATATATTTGTAAATATTATACGCATAAAATACCAACAGCACATGATCCTGCCAGTTCCGCGGTTCCACTTCCACCACCCTTGGGCAAGCCAAACCAACCAAGTCCAAAGCAAAGCTCTTCTCTTTAACGGTCGATTCAACGGGGGCCTTTTGAGGATCCACCTCCTACTCTTGTGGCCCCCACTGGCTTTTGTTATTAATGGCTCTCATCTATCCAAGATCACATCATGTGTGGAGCCATCAAGTTTAAGGGTGTCTTGTGATGAAGATTTATGCAAGAGTTCAAAGGTCTTGGGGTACAAACTGCAAAGCAACATGGTCATGATCATAGGGTTGTTGGTAAGTAGGGAATGCCAAGTACATAGCCTTCGGATATTTATTATTTGGGCACTAGAACAATTTAGATTTTAATAAATTTTTATTCATTTATTTAATACTTTTAAATTAAATAATAACATATTCATTTAAATTATTATTAGCCCAGTATACGTGATTAATTAAAACGTGTATAATTAAGTCTTTTTTTTGTGAATTAAACTCCTTATTTTTAAAATATGTATTAAACGAATTATTAAATATATGCAATAATTCCTAACCAAATATTTAAAAGTGTTTACTCTTTTGAAAATTTTTGGATTTTGTGCTAATCTTTTTAATTTTTAATTTAATTACTAACTTTTTTAAATTCATATAATTTAAGACAAAATACGATTTTTACTAATGTGGTTAGCAAATAAACACTCATGTAGTATTTAATAGACAAGTGAGTAAAAATAACATTTTAATTTGAGTTGTCCAAGTTTTAAAAATAAAATTTTAAAACAGTTTGATATTAAATTTAAAAATATATTAAAAAATTATGTAAAATTAATTTTTTTATTCCATAAATTTAGATTTAAATGACATATTTAATATAATTAATATTTATGGCATCATATTAATTTTTTATTCCATAAATTTAGATTTAAATGACATATTTAATCTAATGAATATTTATAGCATCTTCCAAATTATTAAAATGAGAAACAATCTCCCAATCAACTTAAAGTTAAGACTTTTGAATGGATAGATACATATGTGATAAGTTCCAACTTATAGTCGGTTTCAAATTTAATGAAGAAAAATCGGTCCCACTAGGGAGCATGTGCATGGTGAGATGGGAAGGCTCACTTTTGTGAGGTTTTTGAGATTGAAAAAGAAAAAGAAAAGAAAAGGCAACTTGATTCTTACTTTGGATGATTGTTGTTTTGATTGGTAGTCAATAGTGGGATTATTGGCTTCTTGACCATTTTAAAAGATAGGTGTTTTGTCTCCTTTTGCCTTTTTAATCCAATTCACCACTCACCATTATAATTTTGATATGATAGTATAAATATCTAATAGTTCGATATAGAAAGGGCATTGAGTTTTGAACTTAGATTAATATTTGCACCATTTGACTTTAAAAAATAGACATAAAGGTTAAAAACTTTTATTGTAAATAAATTTTAAATGAATATTAAAAATAGATATGGATATAGATTTGGATATGAGTCTAGTGATAATTCGAACAGATAGATATCCATACATAACTTGTTTTTTATTGATTATATTTTTTCTTTTTTCTTAAATATTTATAGTTAAATATAATAAAATATTAATAGTTTATGAGGAGAAATAGCTTTAAAATCTCCACTTTACTCTTCAATTTTTTTTAGATAAAAGTAGTCCCTTCGTTTTAGTTATTCTATCAGGGACATTTGAGTTCTCAATGCTGTGAAGTTCACACAAAGGTAATTTGAAGCTTTGAATATTTTTGTCTTTGTTTCAGTTATTAATTGTGAAAAATATATGTTATATTTGCACTAGACATTATGATTTTTATTATTCCAATTTTATGATTTTTTAAGACATACAAATCAAAATCTTGACTTATTATTATTAAAGTACGTTCACAAAAATTTTATCGTTATATTTTCTATTTAGAAGTTATATTTTTATGTATTATACAACTCGATAGATATCCAAAAACTCGAATAATTCAGTAGATTTAGATATGAATTGTTGGATTTTAAATAGATAATAGATTGAGTCGTAAAAAATGAATATGAATATGGATAGAGTAATACTTGAACTGAACCCTATCCATTGCTATTCTAGTTCGATATCATAATTATGAACATGTAGCTAAATTTAATTAGAGTTATAATAACTAAAAATACATTGAATTCGAAAAAATAGTACGAACATGTATAGCCCTTAAACTAAGATGTTAAAAGAAAGAACGAGACTATTGAGTGTATAAAATATATCACAATAAAGAAAATTTATTATTAGAATTTTGTTCAAAGCGAATCATATTAAAAAAGTTCTAAAAATTAAATTATAATTTTTAAATTTACACTAAAAATTAACCCGCACTAAAATATATTTTTTAAAATATCTAAATGCATTAATATTTTTTATTTTTTAATTTACAACTTATAATATATCATTTTCTATTTTTTGTTATCTTTTCTCCTCTATTGTTATATATTTTCCTTTTTCTTTTTATCCTTTTATTTCAATCTTACAATTCGTCTTCCCATATATTTCTAAACCTTTTGAAGATTTGTAAGGAATTTTATTTTTTTATTCTATTAAATGAACATATCCTCCTTTTTTTTCATCTCCTCTCATTTCACATGAAGAAAGAGTGACATTTATAATTGGACATGTTTAGAACTCATTTTTACTCTTCATTTGTTGCCAAAGTAACTTTTCCCGGTTAGTCCATTCCAATGGCTACCTTTGACTAAAATGTTAGGAACAGTATATGTATATACCCATTCAAGAACACAATAAACGTAATTAGAAGGCAGAGAGGAGGAGGAGGACCACTTGATCTGAGAAAGCAAGTAAATAATCGCTGCAAGGTATTGAGATGAGTCCGTGAGCATCATAATGAGAATGTACCCTTTGGTGGATGCTTTCGGGAGCCATGTACACATAATTCCACAATACCATAAATGCACCAAATCATTATACCCTTGGTTCTTCTGTATTAGATTAGATCTTTTACAGGCAGCAAGAGCTACCTAGTGGGTGCAGTTGGGTAGCCCTAGAATAAAAGCAGCAAAGCGATAAGGGAGGGTTTAATGACTTCGGGAACGGTAGAAGTAGAAAATGGCGTATGGGCTGGTTTTGGAATTTACCTTACTTTGCGTAAAATAAAAAGGTGAGAGACATAATAATAGATTAAGTACAAGGTGGTAGTGTGATATGAGATGGGCAGAGTTTGTTTTGTTGTGGCTGTGGAGGTATATTTGAGGTTTGGCAATGGCGGGGATGGGTGGGTGGTGATGATGGTGGCAATGGTGGTTGTGGATGTGGATGTGGGGTTTCCCAAGTTATTGTCTTCCACACCACCCAACTCCCCAGGTCGAGTTGAGAAGAAAGAGGGAGTGCACCACATTTTTTACGATAATACAAGTCTTATAATCATCCAAATCAATTGATTTTGATTGGGGAAACTTTCTTATCATCGTTATTATTTTAAAAAGCAATATAATATTTATTATTAACTTTGATTGAACATTGAAGTGGCATCTTCTACTTAGAATCCGATATTAAATAAACCCTTGATAAAATTAAGAAAAAATAAGAACAATATGGGCAATTCGATAACTTATGTTCTATGCACCCACCCAATTGGAATTGCAACACACGATCAATCAATAATTAACACCATTTGCTCAGATCATGCCATGTGAGCCCCATCTACAGTAATAAGTTGGTTTATAGAAGAGATAACGAGCTTTTATCATCTCAAATAGTACTTTCATTTTTTTTTTTTTCTCTCTTGGGGTGATCATAGAAAATTGATATGGTTAAAAGGAAATGCCCTTTAACATGCTTCAATCATAACATGGTATAATGGGATTTGTAGACCCAACCAACAAGTTATCTTCGTAATTATGAAAGGATGATATATGGTTCAATCCCATTCATGATTAAAGAGCATGCCTCAAGTCAACTAGTAAAGGTTGTTGGGTTGCATGCTCTTATTTGCTTTTTTTATATATATAATTATAATGTGCTGCTAATAAAAGAGTTTGATGGACTGAATGTAGACGAATTTATATTTTTAAGCTTAAATTATAAATAATTTTACATTTTTCTTGTATTTTATATAATTTTTACTAATGTAAGTGTTTTTATGTTAATTTAAACTATTTTTTCCTTTTTGAAAAATTTGTCACCATCTCATGCTCCTAATATGAGATGTATAATACGTTACAATGAGCATATAGCAAACATTAGTGTAAGTTGACGAGTAATGGGGCAGACCTCTAGTATAAAAAGCCAAATATTTAGCTCTTCTCTTTTATTTTTACATAACTTAGCTACGAATAAAACTAAAAAAGTTAACTCAAAAAATGAAACATAATATAATTTTTAAAAAATATTTCTGAATTTAGGTTTTTTAAATATATCATTACAAAGGAAGAGAAATATTAAAAATTTAATACATTTTTAATGTTATTTCAAATATCACTTTACATTTTAAAATTGCCAGAATATATTTATTATATTTTAATTTAATATATACAAATAATATTTATGGTATGAATTCATTTAAAATTTTATAAAATGTTAAATATTAAATCATATTTTTGTAAATTATTTAAATAAACTATTTTGTTAAATTATACCAATCGATATGAATTAATAAAAATCTAATTTTATCATCATTAAACGTGTTATTAATATCGTTTTAACAGTATTAAAATATATCATAATATTAAAAATAGTAGTAAATATTTATTTTCATTTTTTGAAACTTTAATTTGCAATTTAAACTATAAATAGAAAAAAGAAAAGATATTCATCTGCGAATGAAATTGGCTACCAATTAATCTGCCTACCACCTTAGAGATGGAGATTTTTAGGCAAGCAAGCAATCAAAAGATTTTCAATTTTTCAATATCAAACGCAGCGTTTCATCAAAATTTCTTTTGTAGAATGCGTCATTATATTATTGACCACACAATTTAATATCGGCCGACAGGGGTTGTTAACTTGTAACTAATATTACTAATTATTAATTAACAAGGCCTATTTTCTTTCTTGACCCTCGACGCGTGGATCTGTTGACTAGTGACTTTATAGGGTATGGCCCTAAGAATTGAATATCACTGTGTTAAAATAATTGCTTCAGTAATTATACAATAAAAGCTATAATAACAGTTGGTGGTAAGAGAGGTCAAGTGCTTCCCACATCTTGAAAGAAGGTAGAAATACGTTACACGTGTTAAATATAATATCCAATATATTATTTGAGTATGGGTTATTAATTTATTATCCTAAGATTTGAGTACAAGTCAGATTCATACTCAGTGTTGTTGTTATTGTTGTTGATTTATCAAATAATTTATTTTGAATAACTTAATTAATAGGCTATTACTAATGTTTAGTATTTTATTTAATATATATCTTAATTATTTTAAATGTCTGATTATTCACTTTATTATATATAAAAAACTCGATTTATTACAATTATGAACCATCGGTTGATTAAATAATATAAGCAAATTAAATTTATTAGAGTTAATTAATTAAATTTATTTTTACTCTAAATCATTAATTTATAGAATAATTTGTTTTAAAAAAATATAATTTATAAATCCTCGTTAGATAATTTTAAACCAAGACTCCAAAAGCTCTATTAGCAACAAGACCATATGCCGAGCATTCATGACTTTCTGATTATCACATGGTTTTATATTTACTTATGTGCACGCACCAACTTCGTGGATTATTATGAAGCTTGTTAGGTCTTTATCATGGCTCCCCCTAGAGTCTATAAATATGTATACATCACCGGTGAGATGACCGGTATAGCGCCGGCGGTGGATGCGAGGCAATGATGTGCATGGCATCCTTACTTTCGTTACTCCCTTTTTTTTTTTCTGGTTTCTTTCTATCTCCCTTCTTTATGAGTTAATTTAATGATGCTTTTTTATTTTTTACTAGTTCAAAGCGGCTTTTTTGCACACTTTTCGCAACTCTTTAACATCCTTCCTGCCTGCTTTATCACACAAAGGGCTCTCTGGAGATGGACTGGACAAAGCTGTGTACTTTTAATTCTTTTAATTTCAACATGCTTTTATGGTATCTAATCCTGTCCTTTAAAGCGGACACTTGACATAAGATTTAATACACGCTTCGATCTTTAAACCTTATTTAATTAAACATCGTCGAATTCAAACCGTAAACTACCTTTTCTTTGACTCAAAGAATGGTCAGGTTTGCCTGCCATATTCTTTAATCCGAATGTTTTAAATTTGAGCCAGCCCCAGGGATTACTTCTCATCTTCTTAATTTAGAAGATGATAGACCGGAAGTAGGTACATGTTGAGTCTATAATTGTTATTGAATCAAAATTTTACTCAACTTTGAATCGTTAATTTATTAAATAAGTTATTTGAATTAGTAATTTATAAATTATTATATATTTTTAATAATTTATTTAATAACCCGATTAAGTAATACATGGGTGGTAGTCATTTATAATTTATAGACTTATAAATTAATAAAAAATTAAAATACTATTTTTATATTATAAAATTTTTATAGTTAAAAGTAAGACTGTATATTACTAAATTTACGTATAATTAAGATTTTTATTGATTTGTAGTGATAATTGTTATTCTTATCGTGAATTATAGATAGTCGTCATCCTATGGGCAAAACACTATTTTCCTTTATCTAATGCATACTTAAAAATCTATTATTGTGAATTTACTACCGTAATAAAAAATTAAAATAAAAAAATCTTTTCCTTGTATATTATTTTGGTTGCATATAAATATACGCTATAAATCATAATTCTCGAGCTAACTATAAAAAGCAAAATATGTTGAATTAGTGTGGTATCCCTGCCTGAAATAAAGCTATCCACCAAGCTGTATTAGTGAAAGCTGCACTCCAAACAGTGACTGCCATGTTATATGACACTGGAGGTTCTATCTCATCTCATCTCTTCTATTCAATTCACAAAGTAGACTCCCGAAGAACAGTAATGGTAAAAAAAGGAGCTAAAAACCAGCTTTATTACTTGGAGATTACAATAAAAAGACAGTCTTTTTCTAGGCTTTTTCACCCTTTTTTTACCTTTACAAGACTAGAGATGAAGATAGTAAATTTTGTTGGCTTTTGAGAGGTGGCGTAGTGTCAGCAACCAAATCCTGTGTCTCTCCTTTGGTGGAACGAGGTCCATTGCTTCAATGCCTATAGTTTTGCCACGTGGACTCCTTCTCTATCCATAATGACCAAATCCTGAAAAGGACAACATGCATTACACTCACTAGCTCAGGTCAGGCCCAATGTTATATGAAGAAGATGCTCTCTCCTTTGGGCCACACCAAGAGGTCCCATTGGATATCAACGTCCAAAAACTCTTATCCTCAGTTGAAAAAACTAAAAAGGAAGGAACCTATAGCTTCAAAAAGAGAGTAATTACTAGCCTAAAAGGCACCATTAGAGGCAAAACATCATTTTGAAATGATTGCCAAATCACTCTTTAACTTTACCAGTTCGTGTTCATTATTGGTTTGTCCAACCCTTTCATAGAAAGGACAAGATGTCGTAGAACCAATCCTAATTTTTTTTTTTAAGGTAATAATGTATCTTCAACTTTATCAACTTTCAATTTCTGTTTTAAAATGGATAAATGATAATAAATAATTTATTAAAAATCAACCATAATCTTAATTATAAAATTTAAAATAGTTATTATATTGTCATAAATTCAAGTGTAACTACAAGTTATTTTACAAAAGTAGAGAATCACATTCATATTTTCATGTCACTCTATCTCTATATTATCTTCGCACTATTCTCCTATATTACCTAAGCATGAAGTGAATATAATTTCACCTTTGGTCTTTTCATGCAAAACTAGTAAATTACTCCCTAGGAACCAAACAAATCATCATGATGCAATGAATCAAAAGGTACAACCACTATCTACATACCCCCAATCTTTTCTTTTTGTTCTCCTTGTGTTTTGCCTTTCATTGTCTACAGAGATAAGCCACTATTGAATTACCTATGCGATATCATCTTTTTTTTCCTAAGATAATCAAGCAAAGAACCTTGAGAATTGTAGTCATTAGTCACGATTAAAGTTGGTGGTGTTTTGTCTTTTCATGGACAAAGCTTCTTCTAAAACCGCTTTTATCATTCAACCCAAAAGCTGAAGAGTCACGAAACCCTAAAGCCACAAACTACTTTATATCATCATATTTTTCTCACTTTTAATCATCTCAACCATCACAGCACTTCCTTAACCTTTCCTATCCCTTTTGTTTGACAGAGCAACGAGTGCATTTCCATTCACTAAAAGAGGTAGCCAAGTTATGATTATCACAAAGAACTAAAAGGGAACGATAGATATTTAATAAAGAAAAAACGATTAGGAGCCATCATGTTGATAATTCTTATGTTCATTATATATAATTTTTATTTTGACAAAATTATTCTTATAATACGCTAACAAATGATTTAAGATATACAACACAATTTAGTAAATATAAATTATGAAAATTACAAAACTATTAAAATGATAATATATTTATACTAATTCAGTTAAAAATTTATAAAATTTACTTAATTCTTAAATTTATCATTTTCATTTCGGATAAAACAATTATAAATTTAACCTTTGCTATCCCTTTTATTTGAAAGTGCATTTCCATCCGCTAAAAGAAGTAGAAAGTAATGATAATCACAAAGAACCAAAAGGGAATAATTAAACGATTAGGAGCCATCATGTTTGTAAATTATAACTCTTATGATCATTATGATTTATACTGTGATTAAAATAATTTATGAATATACGATGATTCAGTAAAAAAAATTTGTTTTCACATTAATCATCTAAATTAATTGGGTGCTAAACTTTTTTTAATTGAAAATTATATATAATTTTACGTTTATATTATTATATTTAACAATTGTTAAAAATATGGTAATTATGTAAACATCATTCTCATGATTAACTCACATTGTTCAATAACGCAAATACAAATTATCAGTTTACTCTAAAATAGTAAAATTACAATTTAGAAAAATATTCTCTGTTTGCATCAACTTTTT
Organism: Erythroxylum alaternifolium; assembly: GCA_027478495.1. Lineage (NCBI taxonomy): Eukaryota > Viridiplantae > Streptophyta > Magnoliopsida > Malpighiales > Erythroxylaceae > Erythroxylum > Erythroxylum alaternifolium. The sequence goes on along the minus strand of JANIIA010000192.1, from coordinate 84,951,354 downwards.
TGCAGGCAAATAAAAAACTTGAGAGGAAGTTTAAGTTTATAACTTTGTCTCGTAGCTGTCTTGTTGGACCTTCACCGGACATCTTCAAAGTCCGCTAGACTAAACATCCATCATCTGCAAGACCGTACAGTGATATGGGCTAAATGTACCTTTCACAGACACAATGAGTTTTTCTTTTTTTAATTTTTCATACATTTTTTGGGTGATAAAAAACTGAAAAAGAGGATGCTTTTGACCACTTTGCTGCTT
>JANIIA010000192.1:84843653-84854534 GCA_027478495.1 Erythroxylum alaternifolium | reverse complement strand
GCGTATAGTTCTGGAATTCCAGGCCTTTAACTACTTCACCTTCTAAGTTCTGATCAGGTTTGAGTATGCCACATTCTGTTGCTATAGCTCTGGCAGTTGAAGTGCTGTCTCTTGTTACGATTTTGATGTTCACTCCAACTTGTTGGAATTCTTCTACAGCTTTTCTGAATCCAGGTTTACAGGGATCTTTCACACCAACAAACCCTAATAATATCATTCTTTTTTCCTTGACCGGTTCTTGGAATACTCCACACTCATAAGGGGGTTCTGCATAAATTTGTTTGTGAGCAAAAGCAACGCACCGAAGTTCATCACTTTCCATAGCTTGAATTGCTTGCTTCATTTTTTCCCTTGCAATATGATCAATCTTTATGACCCTCCCTGCCGTGTCGTAGTAATGTGAACAGCTGGACAGTACAGCCTTTGATGTTCCTTTTAGGTGGATATGCATTGTATTATCACAATTCATATTCGTACAAAGCCAACCGTATCTCTTCATCAGATCAAATGCTTCACTGTAGAGAATTTTGCAGCCATTTTTTATTTCCTTCACATCCATGCGAATCTCCTGAGTGGCCCAAGAAATAATTGCTTTTTCTGTAGGAGTCCAAACGAAAGAAGAACCTTTTGACGGCGACTGACTAATGTTCAGTCCTATTGCTTGTTGCAGTAGTTTAATCACAGTTGGTACAACTAAAGAGGAGGCTTCTCGTTCAATAAACTCTTGTCCTAACCAAAACTTGGTTACTGTCATCTGATCCAATTTTGTGAAGATGGTGTTAGCTGAGGCGATCGCTTCGCAAGCAGAACGATTTCTTACAGAAACATGACTGTTGATTATACTCTTCATTGAATAAGCGAGCATAATTGCAACAGCCAAAGGTAAACCATCAACAAATGCTCCTGATGCAATAGCAACTGAAGCGGCTATAATTCCGGCTATGTCGCTGGTAACACCAAAATTTGGCTTGCCCCGGAAATTCTCATTCCTCCTCCCCTCAAAATATCGGATCAACCAGACTGCAAAAACAAGAAAACTTATTGACAAGCCAACTTTGCCAATTACTGCGGCCATCTTGTTGAGTTGAGTTTGCAAAGGTGTTGATTTCTGAGAATCCTTCCATTTCTTCATCAGGATTTCGGTCCATGTCGTGTTCATGCCAACTGCTGTAACAAGCATGCGAGCACGACCCTTAATCACCATGGAACCTGAATGCAAAAATTTATTCTCGGTGCTGATAAGATTTACGTCGTCAGTGCAATCCACCAGATTTGATTTGTCCACTTGCAGCGAACAATATTCGTCTAATAGCAGTCCATCACCTGGAACTTCATCTCCAGTCCTCAGGCTCACAACCTCACCAACAAGAAGTTCATGAATGGGGATTTTCTGACACCATCCATTTCTGACAACGTTCACCGTGACATTGTCAGTACTTTTGGGCATGATGTTGAGGTATCTGTTGGCCCACCAGTTGCTGGCAGAGCATGCTGTAGTAACCAGAGAAATGGCAAGAAATACGCTGCCTCCATTACTCCATCCTTCTTTAAACCCGTTCCTTTTAATGCCAAAACCAAGAGAAAAGGCTGCACATACTATCAGGAGGATGACGAGAGGATCTTTCATTGCCTTAAGCTGAAATCTGAAGAAGCTCTTTGTGTATGGGTTCTCGTATATGTTGGAACCAAAGGATTTTTGTCGGCTGAAAATGTCTTCATCATCACCTCTAATCCCTTTCTTTATGTCACTTCTGAGAGCTACAGCAACACCTTCAACTCCTCCATAATCTTCAAGCTTCTGGATATTTTCCTCCTTCACGAGTTGAAAAAGACTTGTTTGATCAATAACAAAGTGGTCTGCTTCTGGTGCAACATTAAGTGCAACATAAGATACTGAACGGCCATTAACCTTCTTCTTTGTGGCCTTATTGACCACCACAGAGAATAGAGCTCTGGAGCAGTAGATGGCAAGAAAGGCCGAGTGCCACCTGCGGTTCCGCTTAACAGGAGCTTGGATAAGGGCAGACATGATTTACAGAAAGAACGGAAGAAAGAACTCAGGCTAGTAACGGATTAATCACAAAGGAAGGACTCAGGAGAACAAGAAGCAAGGTGCTTCTCTGAAAATGGGTAGTAGTGCGTGGAAGTTTTATAGCCAACTAAGATCTCAGGCAATCCTAAAGTGAAAAACATGGTGACGATTAAACCTGAAAGCAACAACGTCAGTCAGCAAAAGCGTATCAGTTGGGGAAGGGTCTCTGCAGTTTGGTGAAATGGAAAGTAAATGGAAGTTGATGGGATGGACATAATAGAACGTTGACATTTACATCTAGAATGATAGAACATTGAAATTTACATCTAGATGAAAGAAAACTTTAAAAGCAATTATCTTAATTCAACAATCTCTTTTTTGTGTGTTTTGCCTTACCCATTTGAGTTGTATATTTTTTACTACCAATTAATCACGTAATGTCTCTAATTATTTTGAAGTCTTTTGTGCAATTCATGAATAGTAAGTAATTTCAAAATTTTAACTCTACGGAATTAAAAAAGAATTGATTTATTTATCTTATTATTCAGTCTTATTATTAATTATTAATTTTATGCTAGTGTTAATTAGGGATTTTATGGTAGATTTCGCCGCATGCAGTCAGAAAGAAAACTTTCAATCCTCCCTCTAATAACCTAATAGAAATCCAACCAACCCTTCTCTGCATTACATCTTAATCCTCCGCCACCTTCCTCTACCTAATCCAGTGAAATCACCGATTAGTTTTGGTTTTTCTAATCAAAAAATTATAAAAACCATAAAAATATTTTTATTTTTATTTTTAATTTGATTTACTATTGACCAATTATAGATTATTTAATCTGTTAATTATTAATAGTTCGGATTTTAGTGAAGATGTGATGTCATGTTTTATGTTCTTTGGGATTGGGACCGTGCATGTGATGATCATGGCAACTTTCAAGATGTGATGGGATTGAACATTTTAAATCTTAATCATCTAATCTTAAAAGTTTAATTTTCGATTAAGTTTTTAAAACATTTGTAAAAGGTAAAATGATATTAGTGGATAAGATAAAAAATAAAAATCGACATAAAAAGAGTTAAAGGGAGAAGGGAAGAAACTTCCACATAAAGTCTTCCCAATGTACAACTTTGAAATCCCTAAAAAATCAAAACTAAAATTGAAGAATTAAACGTAAATTTAGCGTGTAAATGGAGATCATGGAGTGCGTCGTGTGAATTTGATGCTTCTTCAGCCTTATACTTACCGGTGAGTTTGGACGGATTGGCTAAAAATTCGATTCAAGAATGAATTCCATTCCCTTTTAATTGGTTACTTATTTATGACTTCAAGAACCTCTAAATTTCAAGAACAAGTTGGGTCGGTTATTAACTACTTTTTCAGTTTTTTGATGGGTTAAGAAAAAAGTTGGTATATTTATTAACCGATTAGGTTCTATCGAATAAGTTACGCCTTTACCAAGTAAATTTATGCTATGTTTAATAAAACGTAAGGTTTTTAATAGAACAAAATGATCTATTATGAAATAAAATATAAATAAATTTAATATTAAAAAATTATTATTTGAGATAAATGGAAGATTTTATAATATAATATAATGACATGTTATTTGGAAAAAGAGTTCATAACGTAATATAGTAAAATTTTGTTTATCATTTTACATTCTATTTTAAACCCTCTAAATTAAGGGTAATTTTTTTTTACTGTTTAGGATGGAATGATATATAATGTAAAATCTTCCGCTTTCATCTAATTATATTTTATTTCATTATAAATCCTCCTCTTAAATACTAAAATAATATTTTATTCTATTTTATTTTATTAATAACAACCCAAGTAAACATAGTCATAGTGTGACGTTATTAATAACAACCGAAGTAAACATAAAATTGACATTTTTGGTAGGTTTAGTGGCTTGTATGTCATTTATAAAGAAAAATTCAAAATTTAATCAATTTTACAATACTAATCTTAACTCTAAAAAACTAAAACTAAAATATTTCAAATCTAAAATATAAAACAGAATAAAGGTTTGTTTGTTTCTATTTTTATTTTTGATTTTGTTTTAAATCCACTAAAAAAACTATTTATTTGAGTCTTTTGGTTTGGATTTTTTGGTTTTTAGTTTAATGTAATTTTAAAAAATTATAAAAATCATAAAAAGTAATTTTTGTTTATGTTTTTTTAATAATTTGATTTACTGGCAACTAAATATATATTATTTAATTATTTAATATATTAATTATCAATAACAACTATGAATAATTTATTTAATATTATATATTTAATGAACCAAAATTAATTATTAATAAGAATTATGAATAATTTAATTTTACTTAATAATTTTATCTAATTTTGTAATTAAATTAAATAAATAATTTTTAATAAATATAAGTAAATTTAAAATATGTTCAAAATATAAAACTTTAAACAGAATTTTATTTAATAATTAAAATATATTTCAAACAAAAAGTTCATTTTTGAATTATTTATTTTAATACAATAAAATAATTGTTATCAATAATTTATTAATAAATATTATATAAGAGATTAAAATAAATTTATTTAATTAAAATAATTTATTATTAAGTATTATCTAATTTATAATTATTATCGGTAATAAAATATAACTAAATTGACATTAATAATAAAAAAATTATTTGTAAAAAATAAAAAAATAAAACTAAAAATTATAATACAAAATAGAGGCGAACTCCTAATTCATTTATTAAACTTAAGATCTTACTCACTTGGATAAAGACTGATACAGAAACTATTTGAATATGAACAACAACAACTAGGAAATGGCAAAACTTTGATTCTCCTTTTCCTCATTCTGTGTAACTTTTTGAAAACGGCAGTTGTCTACTTTTTTGAAGCAGAAGTGGAAGGGAATGAGAGGACTATGATGTGACATGAGGACCGACATTTGCATCTTAAAATGTCTTGAAATTTACAAGGAGTGGCATCGTGTTCTATTTTATTTTAAGCATTGACATCCATGTACTTAGCATAAAAAAATAACTTAATTAAAATTAAAAAAATAGTTATTTAAATTTATTAAGAAACAATTTCTTATAAATAATTTTCAAGAAGTATAATTTAACTCTAAACATCCTAATAGAATTTAAATATAATATTTATATAAAAATTAGACTATATCTTTATGTATGAATAATTTGTTTAATTTAAATTATTTTTTAAAATTATTGAATGCGCGAGCCTGATTTCTACAAGCCTAAAAATCATGTGATAGAAACCTGCTAAACAAATCGGGCCATATTCTTACATTAATAAAAGAATATTAACTATACAAAGTTTTGAAATTTTAAATTTGATTTTAATGAATTAATTTGCCCAATTACTTGATAGAAGCTATACACATCAGCGTCTCCTGTCTATTGTGTCACAGACTCGATCTTTTACCTATGAACCGCATAGTGCTTAGCTATATATCTCGCAATTAAGTTAGTCTCGCTCTTTAATGCTAAAAATAAAACTAGCACAAGTCACTAAAAATGTAAGATAAAATAAAAACAACATTGAGAAAATTTAGAAAATACTTATATTGTTTAAGAAAACTTTTACAAGATAATTGTTAAGAACTTCTATGTATGTTATAAACGAATTCTCTTGAATATTTATAACCTTTTACCTTTTCAATAAAGGACTATGATTCATTTAATTCAAGGACTGGCAATTACTATCTAGAGTTTTCTACACTACTCTATATACTTTATGCACATTATGTACATATTTATCACATTCTACAAACTTCTATAATGTTTCATATTATTTCACTATACTTCATAAACTTTCACAAGTTTTTATAGTCTTCTATCATATTCTGGAAGGTTCCGGAGTTTTCTACGAACTTCTACCATAATCCAAAAGCTTCCAAATTCTTCCAAAAAGTTTCAACATGCTGTAAAAGACTCTTTTGAACCAGACTTCAACTCATGACATGCGGAATGTGACAATTGCGTCCTTCGAGATTCCTTGATTCTTCCCAAATCTATTACTCCATTACTTGTTTCGTCGTAATTCTTAACCTATTTACAGTTTTTTTAAAAAACCTCATTGCTTGTGCGGCTTTAGAATGAGCAAAGTGAACGCAACCCAACCTACTGGTCCAATTGATTAAACCCTAAATATTTAAAAGGTTAGGCGTAGTCGTCCTCTGGCCCAGCTTGAATTTAGATGTTCAAGCTCACTGTAATCTTGGTTCGGACAACTTTAAAAACGTTCAACTTTGCTAACGAAGTGTTTACCATGCTGCTGTCATTTCCAACTTCACTAACGTGAAGGAAAAATAAATTTGTAACAAATTCAGTTTTGTATATACGTAAATGAAACGAAAAAAAGAATAGAAAACGAAAAGGGCTAGTTGCAAATTGATTTAGTTTGGGTGAATTATGTTGCAAAATCAGGTTAAGATGTCATCTCCTCTAGCTAAATAATTATAAAACTGTTTTGTTTGATTTTTTTTAAAGACAAGATCACTAAAATTTTATAAAGTGATTAACACATAAATCATAATAAAACATTAATCCTAATTTAAACCTTATTCTAAAATTTAATCATTTTTTGTTATATTCTTCGAACTATTTTTCATTTCAACTACCATAACTGCACAAATATCCAACCTTTAACAATATTCGCGTAATGACTTGAAAGAAATCTGCAATTATTGTAGAGATAGATAAGTAAGGAGTGTTAGCTCCGTTAGAGTTTAACCATATTTATATTATGTTTTGTATATTTTAGTAATTTAATTGAAACTAAATTCTAATTTAAATTAAATTTTAATGCATTATAAATAATTCTAATTTAATACTAATTATGTCCAAATAAAATCTAATATTTAATATTAATCTTTATTTACTAAATACCTCATATTTAATCATAAAGTTACTCAAATTTTACGATCTAGATCTAACTTAATTAAAATATTTTTACTGTATTAAACTTGTTCTTTATATGTAACCATTATATTTCTAAATATGTAAGTAATGAATACAAATTATAAATCATATTATAATTAGTTAAATTAATTAAGATCTTTTAATTTATTTTTAATTCTCTAAATAATATAATGGATTCAAATACGACACGGTTCAATTTGAGCGGTATGATTATTTATGCCTTGCCCTAAATACTATTGAGAGATTATTTTAAGTTGATTTTTTATCATTCAACGACTGTACTCAACGTGTAACATTAGTCTTTCTTCTCTTCGGGAGTTGAGAAAGACTTGTTTGATCGACACCGAAGTGGCCTGCTTCTGGTGCAACATCAAGTGCAACATAAGATACAGAACGGCCATTAACCTTCTTCTCTGTGGCCTTTTTGGCCACGCCAGAGAACAGAGCTCTGGAGCAGTAGATGGCAAGAAAGGCCAAGTGCCACCTGCGGTTCAGTTAGCAAATGCTTCAAAATTGTTAGTTATTTGTTTGTGGTTTCGTAAATTTTTAGTCAAATAGTATGTTTATTTTATGTTAAATAGATAGTGATGTACGTGGGCTGTTTATCCATTTCCTAGTTAATTGCTTATTTTTACGTTAGTTGGTTTACTTTGGGTCTATTTAAGTAGTTAAATTGTTGGTTTTATTTGATGAAAAAGACAAGTAATTTGTGAAGTATCTTTTATTACTCTTCCATTTCATTTGTCTTTTTTCCTCTGTTCTCTAATAAATTGGTATCAAAGTTTCAATTTTTTGGATTTATGAGGATCGAGCAGCAAAATCTTTTTTAAAAAATTGTGAGTGTTCAACCCTAGCAATAACATCAAACAATTTCTCTATTCTAATTATTATTTTCAATGGAGAAAATTACCACTCTTAGGTTATTAAAATGAAGCCATATTTGCAAGCTGTTAGTTTATAGGAGGTTATTGAAAGTGAGTTTGAACCTCTATCTCTTCTGCAAAATCTAACTCTAAAGCAAATCAGGAAGAATGACGAAGAAAAGGCAATGAAACTAAAATCTCTATCTTGTCTTCATTTGGCCGTAATTAAAGGAACTTTTACGAGAATAATGGCATGTGAATCTCATCAAGAAGTATGGGAAAAATTAAAAGAAGAATTTGAGGGCAACATTGAAATTAAGAAGATGCAAATTTTGAATCTCAAAAGGGAATTTGAGATGTCAAAAATAAATAATTCTGAAAGTGTCAAGAAATATGAGAGCAAACTTATGTCCATTATCAATCAAATCAAGTTACTTGATGAAGAATTTCCTGCGCAAAGAGTTGTAGACAAGTTTCTTGTGATGTTTTCCGAAAGATATGAGTCAAAATTTTCATCTCTTGAAGTTATTAAAGATCTATTAAATATAACCTTCGAAGAGTTACCAAACGCTCTTTAAGTTGTGGATCAAAGAAGTATAATGAGTGACGAAAAAAATGGTGATAAGGTCGAAGGAGCATACATGATCAAGAGTTCCTTTTCAAAGGATAAAAGTAAAATTCTCTAATGTACAAATTATAAGAAGTCCAGTCATAAAGAGAAGGATTACTATAGTACTTTAGGTGCAAGGGGTTTGGGCATTTATAAAAAGATTGCAAAATTCAAAATGAAAAAGAAATAACATAGCACAAATGGCATAAGAAGAAACTCATTTTTAAAATTCTTGGTGAGAAGTGTACCAGGAAGAGATGTGTTCCAATATCTGTAAGTTGATTATAGAATTCTTGGTGAGAACAGAAGAAAGAGTGTTATATGGTATTCAATTCTGGCTAGTAATTAATGGATTAATCACAAAGGAAGGAGGAGAAGAAGATGCTTCACTGAAAATGGGTTGCAGTGGAAGTGTTACGGGATGTTTTATACCCAATTAAAGAGCTCAGGAAATCCAAAAGGGCAAAACAAGGTGAGGGTTAAAGCTGAAAGCAACAACGCAGGTCAATAAAATAAACGCGTATTCAGTTGGATAAAGGGATTCTGCAGTTGGTGAAATGGAAATGAAAAGTTCAGTTGTTCTCAAGGTGGAAAGTTGAAGTTCCTGTCGACCGTTAATTTTGGAACCTTAAAGCAGCCAAAAAAAGAATTCAGGGCAGGACACTTTCATTTCTTCTTTTCAATTTATTAAAATATAAAAATTGAAATAAAAATTGTAAAATAGGGGATTCTAAAACTCCTTGCATGCAACAAACCCTTTCTTTCGATACTAGTTGTTTCTTTCTAAGCTTTTCCTATTTATTTTAACAGTTGTTTCCATATTCTCTAAAGTAAAATTCTTTTCACAAGATTTTTTAGAATAATTAAATTTCGTCCCTCTCTATGATTTGATCTTTTTCTATTTTTAAATTATTATTTATTTCTTTATAATATTATTTAGTTATCATAAAAGTGATTTTTTAAATCATTTTTTAGTTTTTATTTATTCATAATTTTAAGAATATGTAGTATTTAAATTTAATTACTATGATAATTTGTTATTTTAAATAATCATAACTAAATAGTGAAATATGATATAATAAATTATGTAGTAATTAAATAATATTATAAGAGCAAGTAATAATTTTTAAAATATAAAATAAAATAAAAATTAGATTACAAGAATTCTAAATATATTTTCCTTTGTTTTTGTGATGACAAAGATTCAAGTATTAGATTTAAGATGCTTTATGGATCTGAAGTACGGTAGAGATAATTAGTTATAATTCACCGCATTTTTCAAACGCAGTCACATGTTTAAATCTGTAGGCGAACAACAGGAGGTTGGAGAAAAGTGTAGTGCCACCACAGAAATCAATAAGTAGAAAGAGAGTTACAGTAGGAAAGTCCTTCTGCGGTAAAATTTTTACTTTCCATTAATAACTTCTGATAATTATTATTTTTCATTATATCCTCAACTAATAGAAAACAAGTCCAACGTATCGTCTTCTTCGTTCTTTCTGACTCTTATTTTTCTTATTTTAATTTAATAATTTAATATTTATAATTTGATTTTATATGACTAATAATATATTTTTTAATGAAATATTTAATTTACTAAATTTATTTATTTATATTTTCTTATTTTAATTTAATATTTATTATTTTTAATTTGAATTTATATGACTAATAATATATTTTTATAAAATATTTTATTTACCAAATTTATTTTATTTATATTTTCTTATTTTAATTTAATATTTTATTATTTATAATTTTAAATTTATATAACTAATAGTATATTTTTAATTATTTATACGGCAATTAATAGTTTATTAAATTAATAGGCTTTTTAGTTATTGTATCTCTTTTCAGCAACCGCAATCGCAACCGCACTTATCAAACACCTATTTTCACGTTTCAATAGTTACCAAAATAACAATCTCAAACACATAAATACTTATTCTCAATAAGTACTTATGATTTCAGCAGATTATTAATTACCACTGTGTCCCCAAAATAAGCCTTAGACCTTATGTAAAGCATTAGGGAGTGTATAAAAAAATTTCATAATAATTAGAATAGCGTTCGCCTGATTAAAATTACACAACTGAAATGTTACATGTCACAAATTAATAGTGTTGTAAAGAAATTTTAATATAAAATTAATGGAGTTAAATTTAAATTATACGATTTTATAAGTTTTATGACGCCAACTATTATCAATAATAACGACCAAAATTGTCTTAGAGTGCGTTTGGTTCAGCTTTTGGGAGGTAGAAAAGTACTTTTTTTCACCGCAAAAATTATTTTAAGGAAAAAATGAGTGTTTGGCTGTAAACTTCAAAAGTACTTTTGGAGTAGAAATAGCTTTTTTAAAAGCTAAAATACAGTTTTTTCAAAAGCTCAAATTTGGAGCTTTTCAAAAAAGTACTTTTTCAGGTAGATTTTTTATATCAATTAATGAGCCT
>JANIIA010000192.1:84769032-84779390 GCA_027478495.1 Erythroxylum alaternifolium | reverse complement strand
TTCTCTCTTTCCAGTATGAGTAATTATTTCCATTGAAGTAAGGAGGCTTTGAAACAGATTGTCCTTTAAGGCTTCGCAAATTGTTTGTCATGATCTATCACATAGTGTAAAATACAATAAATGTGAAGTCTCGCTCTGATACCAAATGATAAGGCAAACACATAAAAGAGGGGGTACATTGTGTATGATTAAAATTCAAGGTACTTTCAAATTGATAAGATCCTGCTAAACAAAATAAATTTATAAATAAAAAGGTTCTATAAACTTTTGAAAGGATCTTATTAACATTGAGAAGAAAGGAGCCTGTTAATGCTCAAATAGAAAGGAACTAATTAATAGAAAGGAGCCTGCTAGCGCTCAAAACGATAGGAGAAAGAAAAGAGCCTGCTAGCGCTTAAAAAGATAGAAGTTTGTTAATCGATAGTAGCTTGCTAACTTTTGCAAGAAGCCTCTTGCGATAAAAACAAAAGGAGCCTATTATAAAATTGAATGAGCCTTTTGAAAATACAAACTTATAATGTGAGAATTTAAAAGTAAGGAAGAGAGAGCAAATGACACAGTAGATATATACTGGTTCAGCTTATAACGAAGCCTACGTCCAGTCCCTAAGTTTCCAACTTGAGTGTTTCATTATAAAAACCAAGTAGTAATCTAACAAGTCCCTTCAAGCTCACAAATGTATATTTTTTAAGATTCTTCAACCTTCCACACTAGTAGTATTTTGCTAGCCTCTACAAGTTCTCAACAAGAAAAGTATGAAGGATTTAACAGTCTCTCTTAATACAATGATATCACTTTCTAAGGCATAAAGAGTTTGATATAACAATGTTTTTTTTTTGTAAATGCAATGGCTCTTCCTTAAGTAGACAATTTCTTCAACTAACTATTGTTTAATCTTCAATATTATCTTTGCTAAAATCTTGGATATTAAGACATTTTGTCAAGGCTTCCGGAGCTAATTATTCAAATTAGTAAGATCCTTCCAGATGTCATGGAAACATTTTCAAAAAGGTAAGTTTATAAAGAAGATTCCTACAAGAAAAAAGCAATTATTCTATAATTTTAAATCATTTTATGAATTATATCATTGCTTATATAAGGAAATAAAACCAATTTGAATTTTGAAATATTATATAGATATTATCAAAATTGTTAAACATAAACCTTGAGCTAACTCCCTATATGATCTATGCACAACACTTATATGGGACATCCTGCTTTTTCCTTAACAATTTCTTTAAAGCATTTGAAAGCTTGTAAAGCTTCAGACTTCTCTTGTAAGAAGTAAATCTAAGTTTTTCAACTTAAATCATCATTAAAGGTAATAAGATATCTTTTACCTTTAATAAATGAAGGACTGATTGGCTTACATATGTCAGAGTGTAAAAGCTCCAACAACATTGTTGCTTTTCATGATTTTCCTTTAGGAAATGAATCTCAATGTTGTTTGCTAATAACACATTCTTTGCAAATCTTGAAGGGATTATGAAACTTGGAAGACCGACTAACATATTCTTCTGTTGAAGTGTTATTAGGCCACCAAAATTAAGATGACCATAACAACGATGTCAAAACCAAGCATCCTCCGTCAATTTTGATGCAAAATAGGACTAATTAATGGAGTTAAGATATAGTGGAAACATCCTATTTGCAGTTATCAACACTCGAGCAATTAAGCCCAATTTTTCATCATAATACAACATACTCCATTTTTCATTAAGATCTCATAGCCCTTCTTTTGTAACTAACCTACCAAATTGGTCTATAAATCTATAACATAAAGGAAACTAAAAATTGTTTGAGTGGTATCATTTTTTGTTTAAAAGATTACCTTCCCCTTTCCCACAACTGAAACCTTGGAATTGTCTTCAAAGTTCACATCATCTCTTAATAAATCATCTAGCATGGAGTATCGTGACTTGTCACACATATATAATTGTTGCATCCAATATCTAGATATCATAAGTTCTTGTTGGATTTTTCTTTAGTATGACAAATCATTAGTAAAAAATATCTCCTCTTTAATTTTCACAAAATTAGATTTTTCTCGATTATTTTTTAGACAAATTAGTTCAACATTTAGATTTGTAATATCCCTACCTATGAAATCAGTAACAATCCATATTTGACTTATTAGGCGTTGATTGTTGGCCTCCATGTTCTCTTTCTCTTCCTCTACCTCTACCTCTACCATTTCCTCTTCCTTGAAATAAGTAATTTTGTTCACCCTGAGATCGAGAGTTTCTACCTTCACTATTGCCTCTACCTCTACTATTGCCTCGATCTCCTCCTCTTCTTCTTAAAGCCAAAAGATGATTAATGGTTGATGCTTGAAATGCTTGCTCCTCTTTGTCTTCTTATTGTTTCAATTTTTGCTCGTTAACCAATAAAGGACCTTATAGTTCGTCAATTAAAAGAAGGTCCAAATCCTTTGGTTCTTTAATTGAACAAACCACATAATTAAATTTACGTGTCATTAAATGAAGAATTTTGTGAAGTACAGTCTCATCCTCCATCTTCTCTCCATGTCCTCATCTTGTTGACAATTGCCATTCTCCTTGAGAAAAAATTAACAACTAATTCTCCATATTATTTTGGGAGTAACACAAACTTTTGTTGAAGTGCTTGAAACTGCTCATCTTAGCTCTTAATGATCCTTTAAATTTTCTTTTCATAGAATCCCATATCTACTTTAAAGTATCCTTGGAAAGAATGGTTTCCAAGATTAAATGATCGATTGCTTAGAAGAGATACTTCTTTACCTTTAGATCCTTTAGTCATAGCCCTTCAAGTTTTGATTTTTACCCATCCATCAATATTGCGCCTGCTATTGGTTCAACATTTCTTTAGAGATAACTTGCCAATATTCCTTTGATCTGAAAAAATTTTCTATCAATATGCTCCAATGGTTATAATGCTATCAAAGCAAGGAATTGCAAGTTAAACAAAAGTTTTTATTGACATTGCTGCTTTGATGTAATTGTTTTATTGTTTCTCACACTTTACTCCCTTGCCCTCTTAGGCTATTACTATAGCACTCTCACTTTAGACCAATGGTGTGGATCTGATACTACTTATACAAGTGGAGGAAATATATTTATGAAATCAAATATTTTATTATGCATAAAATTGAAATTCGAAAGAAATACAGAGAGTGAGGAAAGCGGGGCTTAACCCCTAAATGCTAGGTGAAAAAAATTGAAATAAAAAAATGGCCTTAGTGATATGGACTTTGTCATTCAAAGTGGCAACTAGAAAATACTGTTAACAGGTAGCCTTTATTTCTATCATTAGCAAATCGCAATGCATTCATCAAGTTATTATTAAAGGAGTAGTGTGATTTGTTTTCATTCTAACTAATAGCATGCGCAGTGTTGAATCAATCTTTGAGAACTTGACACAACCTAATTTATTGGTTAGCTATCATCTAGAAGTTACGACTCTCCTTCGAGCCTCTAAACTCTACGATACTTTGAGTTTACTTAATATCTTACAAAATCTTGTTATTTTTTTCACTCTTTTTATTAGTTTATCAAATATTCTTTTTCCTATGTGACCTTTTAAATTTTCTTCTAAAATTTGATTTTACTACATATTTTAAAAAAAAACTATAAGTAGCATTCAATCTAATCAATATAATTTTTGCTGTATTTCTTTTTCTTTCATCTTTACTTAGCTAACTGAAATTAATATATTCACAAAATCTAAATCCATAAATCTATATCATTATAAATTGTGATTTCTACAAAAATTAAATTAATTAAATCAATGATTGTTATTATTGAAATTTTTATTTTCCTGATAATTAATTAACTTGTCAAAAAAATTTGCAAGATGGTTAGTTTAATCTTTATACGAAATGGATCAATCATTAGGATTCATATATCGATATTTCTAAAAAGATATTTGTTCAAAGGTTTCATATATCAATGAATAAATGCAAGATTAACCATATTATTCCAAAACTAATTTCAAGGTAAAGAAAAACCAAGTTAAAGTTTCCTACTA
The DNA here is from genome assembly GCA_027478495.1 of Erythroxylum alaternifolium. Lineage (NCBI taxonomy): Eukaryota > Viridiplantae > Streptophyta > Magnoliopsida > Malpighiales > Erythroxylaceae > Erythroxylum > Erythroxylum alaternifolium. Next base: position 84,775,382 of record JANIIA010000192.1, on the reverse strand, counting down.
ATATTTATAAGATTTGTACTATTTTGGAATTAATTTTTTTAAAATTTTATTAATATAGAGTTTATTTTTTTAATGAATATGTACTCCAAAATCATGATTGTCCAATGAATAAAAGAATATGATTTTTAAATATTTTTTGTCTAATTTTCTAGTCAACTTTATTAACATAAAAGTAAATGTAGGAAAATATATCAAAATAAAATTGACATGGTAGAAACATATACGTTATGTTAACAACTTATATTGCCACTTATTAAGTGAACATGATAATAAGAGACTTATCAAGTTCTAAGCACTAAAAATTATGTTTTGATAATATAGGTTTAAACTAACTGACGATGAAAAGGATAAATATGTTTTAATAACATGCCATTATTCCTAAGATGAAATGGATAATGAATATAATTTGAAAGACTTAAATTATTATGCCAATCCAAATGACATAAAGAAATGTGTTTGATGAAAAAAAAAATAAATATGTTAAAGATGAAATTAATTTATGCTTGAAGACGATCATTTTATTAATTGTGATGAAATGAGTTTTTTGTAATATGCTTTAGGTGTATATTTACTAAAAGAAAAAGAAAAAGATCGACTTTGTCCCTTAACATTTAATAAAAATTCTAAAAAGGCTCATGTCATTATCTTTAGTATCAGTTCACCCTTTAACATTTCTAACATGGCATAGTTTGCCCCAAAAAGACACTCCATCATGCCTCTGTTAAGTAAACGTTAAGTCCCAATTATATTGGCTTTGATACCACTTGGACCACGAGAAACATTAGAGGATCACCAGATCCCGTACTTATGAACATTTACCATTAGAGATCAGGAATAAACAAAGCAAGAATGTAGTGTAAATTTTAGGTATGTTGGTTGAGACACAAGCCCTTTCTCTCAATGAGCATCAATTCTCAAGGCTTGCCTTTTATGAATCTTACACTCCCAATCTTTCCCCATTTAACAATGACCTCAAACAGAATATGCGGTCTAAGACATTCTAATACACAAGATCCTCATGATGAAGCAAGAGTATAGCATACTTATCTTTTTGTATAACTATGGCAACGTTATTCAAGAATTAAGCTTTCAAAAGAGAGAAACTTAGAAAGAAGACATAAGATGAAAAATGCACTAACTTTTATTCATTCAAAGCTCTAAAATTCAACATAATACCACCTAAGTACAACAATGAAGAAGCCTTATTTTATAGAGGAAACAAGGGAATAAAAACAAACAATTTTAAGAGAAAAGATTCCCTAGGCACAATAATGCACACTAACTTACAAAAGTAAATAGTAAAAAGAAGAAAGATTGGGACACATTGGATCCCAAAGATTCTTTTACATGATAAGAAGGAATCTTTAAAAAAGGGCAGAGAGAGAATGTGGGGCCACCATTGTTGTTGTCAGAATCTTTTGTCAAATCCATGTCTTTTTTAAGGTGGTCTATGGCTTGGATAAAATTGACAATTTTTGTATTAGTCCAAGCAGAAGGTCATAGGCTTTTGGTGTCCTGGAATTAGTCGGGAGGAATGGGCCCAATAGGATTTGTAGAACTTTGGCCTTATTCAAACTTTTTCCAGGCTCAAAGCTAGGAGGACATGGGGTGTTACCAGCCATGATGTTAAATCCTGTAGTAGCAAATTGGTCAACAGAAGACCAATACCTAATAGAGGAGAGATGGGCTTGGGAAGAGCAAAGTCATTTGGATATAGACTAAGGGAAGTGCAAGTAATGGGTTTAGTTACCTTGGGATGATGATTGAGATGATCCATAAAGGAACATAAATCATTTAGCCCTTTTTTGTGATGTGCTAGCCAATTAGTGGCGATGTGCCAGAGCTGAAGATGATTAATGGTGCAGATATATCCAATCACAGTGGCACTATATAGACGATGAATAATAAAAACAGATTGAGCTTTCTGATTTGTAAGAGGAATATCCCATAACCTATGTTTGTTAAGGATGTGGGCAATTTGAAAGCACCATTTTGGGAGAGATAGGAACCATTCAAGGAAGGTCCAGAGAAGAGAATTAGCATTAGTGAGATCAGCAATGTGTTTGTAGACATGTAGTGGGGAAATAGCAATAGTACATGCATATCGGGTATATAAAGCCCATAAATACCACATTGCAGGTTTAGAGAGAGAGTTGTAGAGATGGTAAAATACTCTGTAAGGTGTTGTGGTGTCAAAGTGATGAGGGTGAAGTGGAACATGAAGAAGTGTAAGAGCAAGATGGAGATAATAGAAGAGGCTCTTTTAGAGAAGAACAACAATTTCATCTAGTGTAGTAGGAGGAGGTCTAGCAATAAGAGGGAAGGATTTGTTTATTCTGACAGTGGTAGGTAGGTCAGCCATTGAGAGAGGGATATTTCTAAAGGGAATGAGAAGGTAGGAATTCTTTTGAAGTTGAGAGAGGAAATTAGCTAGGACATCCTAGTGGTCTTGAATATAGAAAATGGTGAATTTATAGTGTGAAACCCATTCTTGCTATGGAAGCAACTGACTATTTGATGGTGTCTTCTTTTAGGTTCACAATAATTTCGCTTCTTATCAATCTCTTCAATGGGGATAGCACCCCAATAATGACCAATAACGTCAATCTACAAAATGTGTTGACCTATGTCAGAAATCTTAGGTTGAGTTTGACAGGCTTTCTTTAGGTGCTGTAAGGCTATGGTTTACTCTTTACTCCATAATGGTGTATTCGTTTTTAGCAAATTTGATAAGGACAATGTATAATAAGCCACATAGGGGATGAAATGTCTAATATAGTTGACAATTACAAGGAATTGTTGTATTTGTTTAGTAATAAGATTATCATCAAGAAAGTTCAATAATTCACTGATGATATATGGACCGGGTTGATAATATCCATTATGGAAATCCATACCCAAAAATTCTATTTGGTTTATACCAAATATGGCTCTTTTTTGCTGAGAGCATAATTCCATGTTGCTTTGTAAGATCGAAGATGGATTGGAGTAGGTTTTGATGTTCTTTATGGGTCTTAAAGTATAACCATATGTCATTAATGTAAACGTCAAAGCACTGTAGAGAATAGACTGATAAATCTTTTTCATTGCCCAATTAAAATAGTTAAGGGGCAACCTTAAGTCCAAAAGGTATGGTAGTCCACTGATATTAGGCATTCAGAATACAAAAGGTTGTCTTGTATCTTTTCGGAGGGTCAATTCCAAGTTTCCAAAATCCAGCTTTTAAGTCGAAGTCAGAGAAGATGGTAACTTCCTTGAGAAATAGTACTTGAGTATTAATCTTCGACAATGAGAACTTATGATCTTATATGAAAGTATTAAGAGATTTATAGTCAATGACTAACCTCTTTTTCCCTCGTTTCTATTCAGACCTTTTGTTGACATAAAAAGCCTGACAAGCCCAATTAGATTTATTGGGCTCAATTAATCCTTGTTGAAGAAGGATAGCATATTCTTCCTATGCGAGTTTCAAACTATCTAGGTTTATACCCAGATGAGTAGCCTTAGTAGTATTGATATCTTCATTCTTCTTGAAAGGAAGAAAAATGAGAAAATGAGGATTCTTCCATAAAAGATTGGAATGAGAGAACTGTACATGATTCTCAAGGCAATATTCCAAAAACTGATCTCTCAAGGCTTCATATGATGGTGGAACTTAAATAAGTTCAAGCACATTCCTAAGATCTATGTAAGAATTAAAGTTGGCACGACATCTGATTCTTTTGGGTAAAATTTGTAATGGAGATGCCTTACAATAGACATCAATTCTAATAAGAATATCTAGGCCAGGTAGATTACTGCCAAGAACCTTGGTCCATATCACACAGTCAGGGAAGAAACGAATACCTATTTTCCTTTTAGTAATAAGTTCAATCTTGAAAGAATTGTCTTCAGTAGCAGTAAAATATTCATGATGGCAACTCTATACATCAGGAGGTAATATGATGGGCTTCATAATGCTTCTATAGGATCTAGTATCCATGTACCTAATAGCTTTAATGAGTTTATCATATGTGTCTTGGAACAGTAACTAGATTTGAACATAGGGACAAGGAATAGGTTTGAGATCAATCTTGAAACATAGTTGTTGTTGTTATAACATATAGACAATGTCGTCTTTAGAATTAGAGATAGCAGATGAGCTATCATCCTCATAAGAGGAATCAAGACGAACAACAAACTTTGTTTCTTCATCTTCACTAGATTGTTCTTCAATAAGATCTTCAATATTCCCATTATCATGAATGGATATAATAGCTTTCATGGAATCCAAGAGTTTGATATCTCTTTGTATCTTATTAGGACATTGATGAGTAAAATGTCCTATCTTTCCACAAAGGAAACAGTGATATGCCTTTTTGGCTTAAGGATGTCTTCTTTTGAAGAATTTGACAAATCGTCGTCGTTTCTTTTTCTTGAAGTACTTGTAGACTTCCTTAGGAGACAAATAAGATTTGCAGAATTTCTTGTAGGAGAACTTCTGGTTATGAACTTTCTTTTTCATATAACATTTACAGTCTTTTTTCTCCTTACACTTGATTGTCAAATAAGTTTTTTTGCATGCCTTCTTTAACAAAGGACCACCTTTAATCATATTTTTGAAAAACACTTGTTGATCATATAGCTTGTCAAGAGAAGCTAAAGTGAGTTGATAAATTTCTCCAAGAGATATATCTTTCATATCTCTTAGTAGTGTAAAAATGGTCCTTTGTTACTTAGGTTGTAATTCTTCTGGAAGAGAGGAAATAAAAATAGAATGGAGAGTAACATAGTTGAATCTATTGAGAAGATAATAGCATTCTGTCATACGCTGAAAATGTTTCTATATTTCTTTTCTATCCAGAGAACAACACTTCATCTCAAAATACTCTTGTCTGACTTGTTTGTCAATGAACTGAAAGTCATCAATGAATTCTTTATGAATTACACTAAGAAGTAATCCAACAAATGTGACTTAAATGTACTATAGTCGTTGATAATCATCGAGACTTTGCCACCAGTCTCATAATATACTAGTAAAATAATAAGTAAATTTAGACAAAATATCCTTTAAAGGATTATTTGGTCGAGCTATTTGTAAGTTAATCCATCCACCGAATTTATGAAGGCACTCTCTCCATTTTTTAGGAGGAAGATCATCAGGTAAACCAGGGTGGTAATGGTACTACCGATGGTACAATTCTGATTTCCGGCTCAACTTTAGTAGGTTCAGGCATGATCATTATAATCTAAGCTAGATCAAACAGATCAGCTAATTACTCAAACTCATCAGAAAATGGTTTAGATAGTTCGAAAGATTGTTCATCAAAGGTTTGTTTAAAAATGCTAGAATGCTCAGATAAGCATTCTTCTTCAGATGTCTTAAGAATAGAGGCCAGTGCAAGAGTATCAAATATGCTGGAATGCTTAGAGGGGTATTCTTCGTCAAATATAGCAGAAACAGATGCTGGTGTAAGAGTTGCTATGAACTCTATTTGAGGAGCTTTGTCTTTTGAAAGCTGAGGTTTTGGCGGTAAAGAAGGTGGAGTATTAATTTGTAAGGTTCATTCCACAGATCAGATGGTTTAGCATATGAAGGTGAAGGTTCAGAAGACTTAAAACGTTTAAGTTTTAAAGATTTGGATTTTGAGGATTTGGTTGATTTAGGTTCAGTAGTAGTAAGATGGAAATGTTGTCTGATTAAAGGATAATTTATTTTGAATACCTGTTCATAATCAGTAGCTTCAGCATATGTTGGTGGAGAATAGATAGGTTGGATAACTGTTGGAGTAGGATAGATGGGTTGGTGAACTGGAAAAGGTGTGGGATAGGCTCCACAAACAAACTTGGATGCATATCAGCTTCAATTCTTCGAAGGATTTCTTTCACCATTCTCATTTCTTTCTCCTTGGTGTCCAAAATCTCCACTGGAATCTCCTCATAACTCAAATCATCACTCAACTGAACCTCAGTGATCTGAATGATGTGGGATGGATCTAACCTATACCTCCTCAATATGGAAACATGAAAAACATCATGTATCTGAGACAATTCCTATGGCAATGCCAACCTATAAGATAGCGGTCCGATCCTCTCGATAATTTCATAGGGTCTGATATATTGGGCTCAATTTGCCTTTCTTACCAAACCTCATGACTCCTTTCTAAGGAGATGTTTTAAGGAAGACTTTCTCACCGACTTCATATTCCATCTCCTTTCAGTGTGCATTAGCATAGCTCTTCATTCTATCCTGAGCTGCCTTAAGCCATTGCTTAACTAAGTTGACCTTGTCCACTGTCATCTGAAGTAACTCTAGCCCTATCAGTTTCCTTTCTCCTTCTGCATCCTAGAACATCGGAGTTCTACATCTT
>JANIIA010000192.1:84704840-84726125 GCA_027478495.1 Erythroxylum alaternifolium | reverse complement strand
TTTTTGTTTTGGCTGTTTCAGGTGGAGTCTTCCAATAATTCGATCGAAAATGTTGTAAGGATTGTTACATCTTTTACGTCAAAAGTGGAGGAGGGATGTTATGGAGGTTTGAATGCGTTTTCACTTTCGCTTTATGATTTTATTGGAGATGACAAAAGGTTGGCTCTTGTTTTCTTGTGTTTGTTTGCTTGTTTATGGGACCAACCAAAAGTGAGATTTGATGCGTTAAAGACCAAACATTAGCCTTTTGCTTTTCGTCCTCTTCACTGTTTCTGGCTCCTCCCTATTACCATATTTATGTTGCCACCCTTTTCTTTTTTCCTGATAATGGGGAACGTGCTGCTTTTCTTTTTATGTACTAGTTATGTATTTCAAGTAGATTGTAAAATCAGTAAACCTTGATCTCAAGGAATTGTAAATTCTTTTGAGTGCCCTCCAAACCCAATTTGATTACTCCTAAAAGCGACCCTTTACTTTATATTGGCACAACTTTCGGGGGTTATAATTGCACGTTCATGTGCAAGTCTTATCTCAATTATAAACATATTGTCCCTACGACGAGGCGGCTCATTTTGGATTAGTTTGGTTTGATTTGGTTTTAGACCTCGTTTTGTTTATGGGGACCAAGCTAAGATAGGCTTCTTCGTCGAGACATTGATTCATGGGGTTAGGAAACTGTATTTGTCATAAATTTGGATTAAGAGCCACCGACAGGAGCTTGCCCAAATGGCCTCTTTGTCGTTATTTGGAGTCCTTGGTATGTTGGCATGTAGTGGTTCGATGTCTTGGGTTCTTCACTACTAGGAAGGTCGTGAATTTCTTTTGCACCCTCTTTGAGAAGAGGTTAGATTCAGAGGAAGCAAGCTGATGTTTTGGATGATATAAAATGAAAGAACAACAGCTTAATCATGAAGGGAACAGACATGCGTGGAGTGTCAAATTTTGAGCTAAATTGTTTAGTTCATGAACGAGGATAAATCGAAGCAGATGATAATAATTTAAATTCGTTTAAATGACGTAAATTTAATTTAAAATTCCATCTATTTAAATGATATTTATCCAACATCTTAATTGTAACTCCTCAAGGATAAGGCTGCACCAAGTTTAGAGTTGTTACTCCCCATTCCAAGTGGATCACAAGTCCATGAGCTGATGGGCTCCATGATGCCAAAATCGGTCGTAGCCAATCATTTTCTTATAAACTTTTCTAAATGTTAAGTATACTTTAATTAGTTTTTACATATTTTTTTACTTAAAATAACTTGTTTGGTAAATGACTTATCATGTTATACACATATTCATTCATCAACAATCACTAAACTAAGATCAACATTTTATTTAGAGCATTATCAACACAATGAGATTGACATATCTCTAATGCTTGGCGTAGAATCTTGGTGTATTCTCTCCATTTTTTACCACAACCTATCAAAATCAACACCACCTTGTGTAAGAGAGGAAACTAATGGTAGAACACCCAATATTCTGTTTTTCACACCCACAAACCATATGCACACAATCCCACCATATGTTATATCTTATAATATGTTCTACCCTAAGGGACAAAAAAGAATAATTGTGTCATTTCAAGCATGTTATAATTATAGTTTAATAGGCCATCATATAGTTATTAGGGTACCACCATGTTCTTAAAATATAATTAGTAAATTACTAATTATCCCATTATAGTTATTAAACATACATTAGGCAATTTGATTAATAGTCATATATATGAAATTAATGTTGCAATTATATTAGTCCACATATATTCTCTTACTTGGACAATATAATCAAATCACAATACCAATCTCCATTATCCAAAAGTAGTCAAATGAATAATATGTAGTATTATATTGACATGATATATATACTACACATAATTTGGGCTTGTAGATATTCAAATACTACAATAACCATTAAAACAACACGCATGCAGTATAACAAATTAGACTTTGCATTTGTCTCTTTTTGTACTTGTCATTTCGTCAAACTACATATATACATCGACATATATATATATGTCAGTATTAACAAGAAGTGACTGCAAACATCATTATGCATGTTTCATATATAAAAGTCATAAGCAATATATACAAAGTACTAAAATGTTCAATACAAGATAGCAAACTCCCACTAATCTTATCAAGTTAGGCTCCTAACAATCTCATGTGAGAGACGTGTTCTGCAAGCACACATATAGGTAAGTCTTTTATAAGTGGATCTGCGAACATGCTAGCTGTAAGCATATACTCAACAGTAATGAAAGATTCAACGACTTTCTCTTTAACAAAATAGTACTTTATATCAATATATTTTAAGCGAGAAGTACTTCTAGTGTTCTTAGAGAAAGCTACAAATGCGGAGTTATCACAATACAATTTTAGTGGACTCGAAATAAAGTCTAAAATACCCAATACTGAAATAAAAATTTCGCAACCATATTACTTGACAAGCTACCTCATAGCACTTCTATGCTCTGCCTCTATGGTAGAGGATGCTATGAGTGTTTGTTTAACACTTTTCCACGATACCACTCCTCTAGCCATCATAAAGATGTAGCTTGAAGTGGAATTTTTATCATCCACACATCTAGCATAATCAGCGTCACTGAACCCAACTATATAAAAAATGTCAATTCGATGATAAGTCAACATATGATCTTTGCTACCTTGAAGATACCTCATGACTTTCTTAGTCGCTTTCCAATGGCTAAGACCAGGATCACTTAAGTATATTCCCAACACGCCTACAACAAAAGCAATATCAGGGTGTGTGCATACTTGAACATACATTAGACTGCCCACAAGTGACGCATAAGGAACGACTTTCATTTCATCTCTCTCTTTATCATTTTATGGACATTGGGCCTTTGAGAACTTGTCACCCTTCACTATTGGTGCCTTTCTAGGAGAATAAGAATGCATATTGAATCTTTTCAAGATCCGATCAATGTAAGTCTTTTGAAACAATCGAAGAATTCGATTAGCTTTATCTCAGAGAATCTAAATTCGAAGTACATAAGAGACCTCACTAAGATCCTTTATATCAAAATGGCTAATAACAATTGTTTTGTCTTAAATAATAGATCAGTATCATTAGAAGCAAGTAAAATGTCATCAACATACAGTACTAGAAAAATGAAACTATTCGCACTGAACTTCATATATATACATTGATCAACTACATTCTCCTTGAAGCCATTTATAGTGACAACCATATTAAAATTGAGATACCACTCTCTTGAAGCTTGTTTTAACTTATATATAGACTTCTTAAGCTTGCAAACCATGTGTTCTTTACCAATTATCTCAAAACTAACTGGTTGGGTCATATAAACATCTTCATACAGATCTCCATTCAAGAAGGCGGTCCTCACATCTATTTGATTGAGTTCTAAGTCAAAATAAACAACTATAGCCATGATGATTCGTAGTGAATCTTTGGTAAAAACTAGTGAGAAGGTTTCTTTGAAATCAATCCCTTCTCTCTGACTAGAGCCTTTAGCTACAAGTCTAGCCTTATACCTTTTTACTTGTCCACTTGAATCATGTTTGATTTTGTAAACCCACTTGCACCTAATGAGTTTGCAACCTTTAGGTAGTTTAACCAACTGCCAAACTCCATTTTGTGACATGGAACTCAACTCGTCTTCCATTGCATTCATTCATAATGCAGATTGAGGACTATTCATGACTTCTTAAAAACTGACTAGTTCAGTATTATCTCCCACATCGAACTCACGTTCCTGAAAATAGACAATATAGTCATCAGGAATGGTAGGTCTATGTGTTTTTTGTGATCTCCTGAAAACAACTTCATCATCCCCAGTATTAATGACTTCATCCCGTGCTTAATTCTGAGGTTCATTGTGAGATTTTATTAGAATCTGTTTAATCACAGAGTCATCAGTAGGAGCGGAAGCGACGAGTATAGGGATTAAAATGCGTTCTTCCGTGAATACAATTTCTCTTAACCCTTAACTTGAACTAAATAAAAAAAATGACAGCTCTATCTAATTCTATAATTCTGTTCGTTTGAGATGGGCAATAGAATATAGAACCCCTTGATCCAATGGTGTAGCCTACAAAGTAGCCACTAATACTTTTCAAATCAAGCTTATTAGATTGCAGATTATAGGGCTCACTTTTTCTTTACATCCCCAAATATGAAAATAGTGCAAGCTTGGTTTCTTACTTGACCATAACTCATATGAAGTCTTTGGGACTAACTTGCTAAGTACTTGTTCAAGATATAAGCAGCTGTCTTTAACGCCTTGTCCCATAAAAATTAAGGCAAACTAGAATGAATCAACATACACCCAACATATCAAGACGTGTGCGGTTTCTTCTTTCAGTGATTCCATTTTGCTGAAGTGTTCCCAACATTTTATATTTTGCTTTAATGTCACATTCTTGCAATTATCTAGCAAAAGGCCCTAGATTCCTTCCACTCTCATCATAACGCCCATAATACTTTTCACTTTTGTTAGAATATATTACCTTAATTTTCTTTCCCTTATGAAGCTTAACATTTATCTTGAAAATCTTAAATGTCTCCAAAGATTCAGATTTTCCACGAATGAGCTCCATATGACTGTACCTAGAAAAATCATCAATAAAAGTGATGAAATATTTCTAACCACCCATAGTAGGTGGAATAAATGGTCCAAATATATCAAAATGAATCAACTCCAATAATTCTGAGCACCAGTCTATTTTGCTTTTTCTAACCTTAGCGATCAATTTCCTTTAATAAAATCGACACAGATAGTGAAATTTGAAAAGTGAAGATCCTAAAGTACAACATCTTTTACCAACCTCTCCAGTTTGTCTTTAAAAATATGGCCTAAACATTTGTGCCATAACATAAAAAATCTGAAATCCAACCTCATACGTTTGGAACCAACAACAGTATTAAGAGAAGAGGAAGAAGCAACAGTAACAAAATCATTCAACTCAAGTTTGTATAAATTTTCACATAAAATTCCATTTCTTACCAAAATAGAGTCACTATACAAAGTCAATTTTTTAGTTCCAAAAAGAAGACTATAACCTAGTTTATCTAAAATGAATACAAAAATCAAATTCCTCCTAATAGAGGGTAAATAAGACATCATATAACACCAAAAGATGTCTTGTATTCAACTATAGTCTAACTGTCCCAAAAAATCCAACTTTGACTTTGTTATTGTCTCCCATGTACACATGTTGCTCAAAACTAGTCGGCCTTCTTTGATTTGTCAGTTTTTGCAAGAAATTCGTAACATGAATTGTTGCTCCAGTATCTAACCACCAGGTATTTAAGGGCATAACAATAACATTGGACTCTAAACAAACCATCACACAATTCCCTTTCTTCTCTAAGTGAGCTTTAAGTTTTCGACAATCAACTTTCTTGTGCCCAAAATTTTGACAAAAGTTGCACTTCCCGTTGAAAAACTTATTCTTCTAACTAACAAAAGATGAGCCCGCCTGTTCACTTCGTTTAGTACTAACAACCTTCTTCTTGAAAGGCTTTTGGTCACTTGAGCTATTAGAAGTGAATTTTCTCTTTTGAGAATTGTTGTGGTTTGACATCATAGAGATGCTTCTTGCTTTTCCCTTTTTCATGTCATCCTCTTCCTTGACAAGAATAACAATCATCTCCTCAACAAACCATTGCTCTTTCTGAGCATTATAGCTTGATCTGATCGAATCAAATTTAGAAGGAAGAGTCCCCATCACAAACCATACCTTAAACTTATGGTGACGACCCATGAACTTGTCGATGTGAGCCCTAATGTCACTTGCACCATCATAAATGGTGTGATAAAGCATGTTTAAGTACTCATTATTCTCATTATTTGAAAACTCCATGTACTTCTTCTCAATGGTAACAAGAAAAACCTTTGCATTATCAATCTAGGGAATACTAACACGAATGGACTCACCCATGTGATACCTCATAATCGTCAAACATCATCGGTTAGAGTATTCCCACCCCTCATAGGATTTCCTTTCCTTCTCAGTAGCATCATCGACGGGTTTAGGTGGTGGATCAATTCTCAACGTCAAGTCCATTCGCATGATAGTCAAATTCATCATGAGAGATTCAACCCACTGCTTGTGGTTCGTTCATTCAGAGTCAAGATAGTAGAGACTCTCGGATTGCTTAAAGCTGAATGAGAACTAAGAGTAATAACTATGATATGCATGTTAAAATAACATCATGCAATTTGTACTCTTTTCTCAAAATTAATTATATCATTTATGCTAGAGTTTTTTAAACAAATATAGAACTCATTCACAGGTAAGAACAAATTGTTAAATATTATAACCAAATTATCAATATACTATCGAAAGGATAGAAAAATTATGTGGTTCATAATATTTCAATAAAATTTCTTGACCATATTAAGCATCCTACGAAGTAGTAATTATCGACAGGATAATTAATTACCCATATGGATCTTAACGTTATTTTAGAGGAAAAACACAAAATTTTAAACATACATTAATATTTAAAAAATCCTCATCATAAATAGTTTCACATCCTCAATTCTAGGACAGGTAAAAATAAGCATTCACTATTGTCAACAAATAATCATGTTTATTCCATAATAAAATTAAAACAATTAGAATTATCAAATAAAAATTACTAATTAATCTTGTGCATAAACATATGAAAAAATAGACTTAAGAAAATGGAGCAAAAAGATGAAAAATGGTCCAAAAGGAACCTTACACGTGCCCCCACTTGCTTTTTTGAATTTTTATTAAAAATAAAAGAGTCAGTAAGGTCAGGACATCGGGGTGCGCAGGTCTGACCCTCATGTAACTTCCTCTCCCAACTTCAGTTTTCGACAGTTTTTTAGGCATTTTCTTCCATTTTTCATACTATATGAATTTCCCATATCTATTTTAGCCAAAAGTGCTCTAAATTTCAAAAATATTAAACTCATTTTGGCCATTAACAAAAACACAAAACTTTTCAAAATCTCACCTAAAAAATCGTGATTATTTTGTCCAAAACAAAGGTAAAAGGCAACAACAACAACCAACAACATTTTCTGAACCTCAACGCATCATTTCGAAGTCATTTATGCAAAAAACAATTTGAAAAAAAACAGTTTTGTACCCAAAACGAGCCCTAAAATCAAATGACCCTAGAGCTTTGATACCAATTATTATACACATATGCATTCATCAACAATCGCTAAACCAAAATCAACATTTTATTTAGAGCATTAACAACATAATAAGATTGACATACCTCCAATGCTTGGCATAGAGTCTTAGTGCATTCTCCCCATTTTTTACCACAGACTATCAAAATCAACAACACCCTGTGCAAGAGAGGAAGCTAATGGTAGAAGACCCAATATTATGTTTTTCACGCCCACACACCATATGCACACAATCTCACCATATATTGTATCTTATAACATGTTCTACCCTAAGAGGTAGAAAAGGATAATTGTATCATTTCAGTGATGTTATGAATTATAGTTTAATGAGTCAACATATAGTCATTAAGGTACTACCATGTGTCTTAAAAGCAATTACTAAATTATTAACCATCCTATGATGGTTATTAAACATACATTAGGCAATTCGATTAATGGTCATGTATATAGAATTAATGTTGCGATTATATTAGTCCACATATGTCTAACATATCAGTCATTTTTTGACAGATTGAAAGATTTTAGCTCTTTGAGTATATCAAACTATTGATAATTATATTTGGTAACCAGCTTATTGGGTTAGCGAATTGAATCATAATTTTAAAAACACTCCTCCTCCAACGATTGAAAAATTAAGGGACTAAAACACTATTATATTCAATAGTTATTACAAATTACTTAAAGAGATAGTGATAGAGATAGATATTTATTGAGATAGAAATAAAAATAGAGATAGAGATAGAGATAGTAAGTTTATTATTTAAAGTTGAAATAATATCATATTTGAGTTAATTAGAATATACAACTATTTATGATAATACTACTTCTAGTTTAATGACAATTAGACATCATTATTAGATTATTATAAACTTATACTTTAAATGATGGTGTGACTTTTTTGCTCTATCTAAATTATCATGAGAATATTCTAAGAAATACTAAGATATAATATTTATATCTTTATAAAATTTTTTTAAATCATGCCCTTATAAGTCATTTTACACATAAACAACTAATACTAAACAGTTAATTTTACCAAACATCTTTAAATGAACATTCGATATTATCCACTGGTCAAATAAGCTGTATTAATCCGCTGTCAGTTAACTACCGATAGAATTAGTTAATAGCTAATGTAATCCGTTAATTGTCAAAAATGACCATGATATTAAAATTCTTAATTTTTAATATAATGCAAATTTAGAATTATATAAAAATAAATTATGAAAAATAAATTATGTGATAACTAAATATTATCATAATAATTTTAAAATGTAAATATTGAAATTTAAAGAAATATATAAAATTTCAATATAATTGACTCTAATCTAAATTTGTCCAACTTTAAAATATTTTGATATGGAACTCTTTTTTTATATATAATAGCTAATAATGTAGGATTGATGCTTAAATTTAAAGAGTAACCATTCGATTATCATTTTTCGATATTATGTTTATTCTATCACTTGAAAACGATATTTAATTTATTTTTTGGATGCTACATATTTTTAATTTATCAATAATGTATGAGTTAAATTGCATATATTTAATTAATCCAATTTAAATTTTATTTGAATTAAAAAATTAACGATAATGTGTTTTCCTCTTTTAATAAAATTTAGTTTATTTAAATAATGATCTAACAAATCACTCACAATTTTGTTAGCCCTTATATCACATGAAGATGAAGTGTGTATAATTGTTTGTCATGTACTCTAATTTGGTCTACATTCTTTCGGCAATTAATAAAGGTTCATTTTTTTCAATTCTCACCGTTAATAATTTTTTTAGAACTAATCGTGATGTAAGTTTAATTTGTTTTATTTTGGTCCTCTTTACCTTATATGTCAAAACTATATGATATGAAGAAATATTTCAATATCTGTAAATGATAGTTTTGAAAGGATGTCAAATTACTTGTATATATAGCCACAAATTTATATTGAAGTTTATGAAAAAATGCCTTTTGACACGTTAAGATCATCCAATGTCTCTAGATTCACCTTAGAGTTGGCAATTGGGCCTGGTTCAGCCCGGCTTGAACTCGGACCAAATAATATAATAAAACACATCGTTTTAAACTATCATCATCAAGGAGATAAAGTGAAAATAAAGCAAACCGACGTCGTATTAACGCTTTGTTTATCATAAAATAAGATTACGATGGTTTTGTAATATTTTTATTTCTCTTATTTCTTCTTCCCCTTCCCCCCATTGCTAGTCCGTCACTCGCCATTATACACACAGTTAATCACTTTCCCTATTCTCTCTCTTTCTCACCGTTGCCTTCAATCCTCACTGTCACTTACCCCTTCACCCTCCAGTCGCAACCACCCCTTCTCCTCTCCGTCCCTCCAGCTGCCCCTTCGCATCACCACGCAACTGCACAACTGGCTTGCCACCCTATTGTTGTGTTTTTCAGCTTATCTTCGCCACCCACCCGCCAAGGTAAAATACATGCAGTGTTTTGTAAAGAAATACAGGAATTTATGAGATTATTGTCGGCAACCAGATGTTTTCGCAGATTTACATTAGATATGTATGTGACTATGTTTTGACGGCTCTGAATCTGATACTAAATAAAAGGATACCAAATAACAGTTTATATTGAACTTTATGACAAAAAAATATAAATTCGATCTATTTCTGCCTTTTGACACATTAACCTTTTTCAATCTCTCTAAACTCACCTTAGATGGCAGATGAAAATGAGATCTTATTGTTGCGATCTGTTTTTATATATTTGAGTTTCCATAAAACTCGCCTATATAATATGGGAAACGACATTACTAATGACTAATCCTCTAGTGAACGCTACTAATACTTTAGTGTAATCGTTAGACTACAATACCATTCATACAAGCTAACGAAATGTTACTTGGAATTTTTTATATTAAAGAACAAATATCACTATTTTTTAATCCATGGTGAGTATAATAATATGTTAATTATATATTTTAGTAGATTATATATTAAATTAATAATTTAAAATTAAACATCATCGATTTATAACACAAATATTTGAAAATTTTTGATAAGTTTTCACAAGAATTCAAACTAAATACCTAATTTCAAAAGTATTATAAGAATTCTTATAAATAGGAACGATAACAAGTTGAAACGGATTTCATTTTTTTTAATTTGAAACTCCATTTGCAAATTAAAATAATTTTGTTTTATTTAATTAATTATCAAGTTTGTAAAAATTATTATTATTATTATTCCCAAACTATTAACTCTAGAGCGTATCAAAATTGTTATCTCTGCTGAACCACCCTAGGAGCAACATTATCTTGAAGTATTTGCAACAACTAATTTGAGTATAGGACTTGGATTCTGGATTTGACCTACAAAACCAAAAGCATAAGCGGATGTGGCTTCCTTAGCCCAATTGACACAATGTATCCCTCTTCAAAAGAAGCCCACTTCAAACTATTTAACACTACGGCCATTTCCACTCAGCTGAGCTCCTCGCTCGAGCTTCAAGCTCCCCCCACTCCCATGGAACTTCCACTAGTCCATGAAATCTCTAAACCCAGTTTTAACACACCCAGCTCTTCACCTCCTAGGAAAATGCAAAACCTTGTACACTGTCAAGCAAATCCATGCCAATATAATAACAACCGGTCTTGCGCTTCACACATACCCACTTAGCAGACTCCTACAATCTTCCTCTGTGTTGGACATCACCTACACTCTCTCGATTTTCACCCACATACCAAACCCAACAATTTTCCTCTTCAACATTGTCATTTCATCACTTATCAATCAAAGAGACTTAACTCACATCGCATTCTCCTTATACAACCGCGTTCTTCTGTCTCGTACCTCCGTTAAACCCAATTCCTTCACCTACCCATCCCTCTTCAAGGCCTGTGCTTCCCAACCGTGGGTGCGGTACGGTTTGGCCCTTCATACCCACGTCTTGAAATTTCTGGAACCCGAATACGATGGCTATGTTCAGGCTTCGTTGATCAATTACTATTCCAATTGCGGCAGGTTGGGTGTGGCTCGATACTTGTTCGATCAAATCACCGATCCTGATTTGCCCACTTGGAACTCTATCTTATCTGCTTATTCGCGAATTGATAGTGATAATGGAAGGGTTGTTGACACCTTCGGGACCTTGGTTTTATTCAAAGAGATGCAGAATTCTCTCGTTAGGCCCAATGAGATTACCCTTGTTGCTCTGATTAGTGCTTGTGCCAATTTGGGTGCGCTTAGTCAAGGCGTGTGGGCACACGCATATGTGGTAAAGAACAGTCTTAGGCTAAACCATTACATTGGGACAGCTTTAATTGGGATGTACTCGAATTGTGGTTGTTTGGAGTTGGCACGCCAACTGTTCGACCAATTGCCTCAAAGAGATAGGCTATGTTACAATGCAATGATTGGGGCTTTTGCAATTCATGGTTATGGGCACAGGGCACTTGATCTTTACGAGAAAATGAAGTTGAAGGGTCTAGCTCCTGATAATGTGACATTTGTTGTCACCATGTCTGGTTGCTCTCATGCGGGATTGGTGGAGAAGGGTTGTAAGATTTTTGAGTCTATCAAAGAGGTGTATGGTATTGAGCCAACGGTTGAGCATTACGGATGCATAGTTGATCTTCTAAGTCGAGCTGGCCGACTCAGAGAAGCAGAGGAGAAGGTGAAGGAAATGCCAATGACGCCGAACGCCATAATATGGAGATCTTTACTAGGAGGAGCAAGAGTTCATGGAAATTTAGACATTGGCGAGGTTGCACTTAAGCACCTGTTAGAACTAGAGCCAAAAACTGGTGGCAACTATGTTCTTTTGTCAAATATGTACGCAGGCATTGACAAATGGGAAGATGTGAAGAGTATGAGGAAATTGATGAAACATCAGGGGATTACCAAAATGCCTGGAACTAGTTTGGTGGAGGTTGGTGGTGCAGTTCATGAGTTTATCATGGGAGACAGGACACACCCATTTGTGGATGACATTCATTTGAAGCTTGAAGAGATTAGTTTCAGCCTACAGGAATATGGGCACAAGCCAAGCACAAAAGAAGTTTTATTTGACATAGAGAAGGAAGAGAAGGAAGAAGCTTTGTTGTACCATAGTGAAAGGCTTGCAATAGCTTTTGCTCTCCTGATGGTTGATTCCAATTGTCCTATTAGGATCATAAAGAACCTTCGTGTTTGTGGGGATTGCCATGCGAGTACTAAGCTTATATCCAAGATATATAGGCGGGAAATTATAGTGAGAGATCGGACTAGATTCCATCATTTCGCCGATGGAGCTTGTTCTTGTAAAGATTATTGGTGATGCTTGCATTACTTTACAAACCGCCACAACAATTGTTTCTATAATACAAGGGACTAAACTTTTAATGGCAAGTGACACAACTAAGGAGCAAATCAGGGTTGAATTACTTGCTTCGCAGCTGAAACAAGTTCTGAACTTGAGATATTGGCATTGGACTTTGTTTCATGATCTGTAGACTGTAAAGTAATTGTGAGTACAAAAGTTGGGCCTATTCCAACTGTTCTCACTTGGTTGTTCGAGCAAGCATTGTTGAGGGGGAAAAAGAGAGGATCTGCGTTTTAAGTTGTAACTATCGAACAACCAATGCCAAATATTTTATATTTTCCCACTTTAACCAAGTAAGATTTGGGAACAATTTTGCCCAAAAAAATCCTAGATGAATCAAATTTTCATATAAAATCCAATGTTTGCGTATGATAGATAGAAGCAAACTCCAAATCTTAATTCCCACCGGCCTATCAATGCACCTTTAACCTGTTAAGAACTTAAAATTGCCTTCCAAGTTCAAGGAACGAAATATGGAAACGGGTTGCGCTAATTTTGACCCTCTTTAACTTAATTCAAAGTTTGATCAAGTTTGAGTCGTGTTTTAAACTGATGTTGAATCATTTGGTGGCGTTCAAGTTGGATCTTAGATTGGTCTCTTAAGTTTGAGTCTAGTTTTGATCAATTTAGATTTGATTCATTGATTTCAATTTAAATTAAATGGGATTAAAAATGTGAATCCTATTTATAACATATATTGACAAAATCTTTATACTCACATGGTTAACTTTTTTTTTGAAACGGAAAAATTCGTTGTCGTTACCTTTTGAATGTGTACTGGATAAATTTCTGAGTTGACGCAATAGCCTACAAATTACACCAATCGAATATTTTGTACTAAACAAACCTTGTACGACAGGCTTGGTCGAAAGAGCATATGTAGAGAATTCGAACATAGGACCTTTTAACCCCATGTTCCGCACTCCATCAATTTGACCATACCCTAAGGGTTACACGATTAACACACTCAAACTGTTAACCCTATTCTTAACATATAATTACAAAGTCTTTACACCCATAAAGTTGAAGAAGTGAGGTGAGCCAAACGGTTAATTAAAAGTTTCAAATTTGAATCACGATTGAAGGTCTTTTTTCTTTTTAATAATTGGGAGGGTAGATAAATTATAAATACATTGATCCTAACAATAAATTTAAATTATTAATTCATTACATGATTTATTTAAAATATTTGATTTATAAATTAATTTTCTATATATTTAATGGTTCATTCAATATAACCAATTATACTCTTACAAAGAAAAAAGATGACACAGCATGACAATAAGTTGACATCACCTGTACGGAATTAATAGGAAGGAAAGCACAACAAAAGCGTGTCAGTATCTTTTTGTGGGTTGAGCTTCAACCACCCGAGCTTAAAGTTATTAGCCTGGTTTGGGTCAATAGGGCAGGCATAGAGGTAGGAATGAAAGAGATGAAGAAGGAATGCCATCCGAGTTACTGGAGAAGCCAGACGCGCGTCTTAGGAGATGATAAGAATGTACCACTGGAGATGAAAGCAGAATTATTGGAAAGGACGTCTTGTTGATCACATTTAGAATATGTTATTTATTGTAAAGGAACAAAATATCCAATTGCGTTTATTTTAAAGCATCACGTGATATAAGTCATTAAGTCCTAAGCACCAAACAAAGTGTTGTTCTCTACAGCAAAAATCAAATCGTACAGAAAGGAAACATTTTGAAAATTGTCTACCAAAGAAATGGCCAAAAAAGTCACGTATTCAATTAAAATTAAATTTAATAAAATTTTAATTTTAACTAATTGTAAAAATTAAATCAAATGTCAATAAACTAAATTATTATTGATTTCATTCAAATTTAAAGTATTCAAGACTAATTAAGAGATTGTACATGGTCTAGCTATCTGTAATTTTGCTTCAGCTTGTATCTAAAAGGCGGGGTTTGGATTGATTCAAAGAGCTAGTCTTCTTTTTCTGCTTGGTTGCAATGAATGTTTAGTGTTGGTGATATGGAGAAATGACAGCCGATTAGTATGATTTGTTGGGGTGTTTGGAAAGCTTGTAACCTTTGGGTTTGGCAAGGCAAGCGTTCTTCAGTTGAAGAAGTGGTGCTTCAGGCTCGTGTATATTTTGAGGAATGGGAGAAAGCGCAGAATAAATTTGAGACTCCATCTGATGCTACTATTGTAGAGGATGACTTGACACGCTGGTGTGCACCAGATATGAATACTCTCAAGGTCAACGTTGATGGAGCTACTTTTGAGGCAGAAGGTAAATATGGTTTTGCTTTTATTGTGCGTGATTGGGTAGGACATCTTATTTATGCTTCACAACATTGTTTTCTTGGACATATATATGCTTAAATGGTTGAAGCCTTGGTCATAAAGGAGGCGTTAAGTTGGATAAAACATTAGTTGCGTCAGTCTTGTATTGTCGAGTCACATTTCTTGCGGGTTGTGCAGGCAATTTGAAGTGATATCTTGATGTTTTCTTCGTGGGGTGGGGTGATTTTAGATTGTCGCAATTTACTTGTTTCTTTGTCGAATGTTTCTATTCGTTTTGTTAAACGATCAGCAAATGTGATTGCCAATTTCTAAGCTTAAGATTCTCGTTTTACTACTGGTTGTATTATGCTGGGGAATGTTCTTCCTACTGCTCTTTATTACTTGATTCCCGCCGATTTGGCTTAGTAATGAAATTTGCTTTTGATGTTAAAAAAAAACTGTACTCTAACTTGAATCCTTTTTAGGATCGGGTCTTGATTGATCCGTTGTGATTCTTAATCTACAAAAATAGGTAAATGAAAGTTAAGTATCTAATTACGAGAAAAATGGTATTTCGTCATTTTTTCTAGGTATTCAATGATTCTGAAAAAACATACGGTTCAGTTGTAGCTTTTTTATAGTTAGAGGATTTTTTTTATAAGAATATCCACAGTATAGCTAGGAGAGCTGGTAGAAACCGAAAAGCATTAAAAATGTGAGTAGTATATTACGTTGGTCCGATTTGCACAGTGTCAAGGTCTCTAATCCAAGTTGAATTATCATACCTAACAACCCTTGAAGTTAACTTCTATAGTTTAAAACTTCTTGTTCGTTAAATTTCTCACGAAAAGAAAATTATGGAGGAATATTATTGGTATATTAACCATAATCTTTCTGACAATTACACCAAAAAATAGTGAATGTTGGACCATCTTATGGGTTGTTAAAACTACCCACAAGAAATGAAGTATCTCACACTTTCCCGGTTGGTTTATATGTTCAACTTGGTATCAAATCCTAATTCGATCCAAAATATAGTATATGAATAATGGTGATAGGTCCTTTAGTAGTCAAGTATTATTTTCCATGTATTACAATGTATTGCATTTTAAATCAACATGAATGTGGTAAAATTACTTGATAAATAAATCTTATGTTCAATTCAGGTTCAAAACAATCAATTTTTTCAAAATTCAATAATGTGTACCATAATATGAGAAAATATTATAAATAGGAGTTTCATGAAAGCAACATTTTTCATGTGATGAAAATTACATAATGGAACTTAATCTCAGTCTAACAACATAATCGTTGAACTTTATTAGTGGCATGCTTTTTGTTAAAGAATCAACTATCATCAATTCAGTGCTAATGTGTTCAATGACCACTTTCTTTTCATTGACTTGTTCCCTCATGGATAAAAACGTAACATCGATGTGTTTGCTCTAACTATTTCTCTTATTGTTTTTGGCCAAACAAAATAGCAACTAAATTGTCATAATACATTCTTGAAGGCCTTAAAATAGAATCCACGAGTCTAAACCCAAATATGAAACTCTTTAGTTGTATATTATGTGATGTAGCCTCAAAACAATAAACAAATTTAACCTTTGTGGTGGAAGCAGTCAAAGACTGCTTGCCACTCTTCTAAGATACGGTAAACTTGGTAAACAATCTTTCATCCAAAATCTTTCTAAAGCTTTATTAATATAGGTTTCTTGAGTTAAACCCAAAATACCAAGGAATTTATCTCGATGGATCTTAATGTCAATAACATAAGACCAATCACCTGTATCTTTCATTTCAAAATTTTTATAAAGAAATTGTTTCACTTCATGTAACAAACCACTATCATTGGTTGTAAGTAATATGTCATCCATATATAACACAATAAATCAAAATTTGCTCTCACTAACTTTATGGTTTATACATTGATCTATGATATTCTCTTCAAAACTAAATGATGAGATAACATCATGGAATTTTAAGTACTATTGACAGATGCTTGTTTCAGTTCATATATGGATCTCTTAAGCATACAAACCAAATGCTTATATTACTAAAGGAGAATCCTTCTTGTTGTTTCATGTGAACCTCTCCCTATAGTCACCATTTAAGAAGGCCATTTTCACATCCATTTGATATAATTATATGTCAAAATGAGCTACCAATGTCAAAATTATGCAGAGAGAATCTTTTTAGCACAGGAGAAACTGTATCTGTGTAATCAATTCATTCCTTTTGATTGAATCATTTGTTAACAAGTCTTGCTTTATATCTCTCAATGTTGCCTAATGAGTCTTTCTTTGTTTTAAATACCCATTTGCGCCTTGTGGGTTTTACCCCTTTAATTAACTCAATAAGATTCTAGACATCATTATTCTTCGTGGAATTCATTTATTCCTTAATACATTGTACTATAAATCTTTTTTGTTGCTACTCATAGCTTGTAAAAAGATTTTAGGATCATTCTCGACCCTAATATCATAGTTAGATTCTTATAGATATACATCATAATAACTACTAATAGATGATTTCCTTGTTCTAGTAGATGTCTTTAATGTTGCACCAATATCCTTATATATAGTTTGTTGTTTAACTGGTTGCTACACGTTTCTTAAATAATATGATCTACTGAATTATCATTAATAGTGGAATTTCTTGATTGTCATTTGTGTTAACCATAGATTGTTAAATTCCAACAATTGATTGTACAACATCCATTTGAAACTGAGGAGCACTGTGAATGACAATCACATAATTTCTTGAGGTGAAGGTTGAGTATCCAAATGATCATTATCAAAAAATTGCATTTTTTGATTTCACAATTTTAGTGTGATTTGACGGACAATAGAACCTATATCCTTTAGAGCTTTCGATATATCTAGTAAAATACTTGCTTATGGTCCTTGGATCCAATTTTTTATCTTGTGGATTATAAATTCTTATTTTAGGCAAGCATCCCCAAATGCATATATATATATATATCGTAAACTCGGTTTCTAACCTTTAAATAACTTAAATGGTGTTTTTCAGGCAACGTTAGTCGGTATCTGGTTTAATATATATATTGTCGTCTTAAGAGCTTTAGTCTATAAGGCCTTAGGAAGTTTAAAGTTACTTAACGTGCTCTAACCTATGTCCAATAATGTTCGGTTCTTCTATTTGTCGCACCATTCTAGTTTGGAGATCCAGGCATAGAGTATTAAGCAATCATCCCATTTTCTTAAAGATACCTCGCAAACGGACTAAGTGCTTGTCCACTTTCACTATATTTACAACAATATTCTCTACCTTTATCACACTAAGATCTTAATTTTCTTACCACATTGTTTCTCTACTTTAGCTTTGAATATTTTGTAAGCATCTAGTGCTTTGTACTTGTTATAAAGCAAGTATAGATACATATATTACGAGTAATCATTTATAAATGAGATGAAGTATTTCTAACCAAATGAGTTCATATATAGACTATATATATCCATATATATGATCTCTAATACGTCTGAACCTCTTTTGGCACCTTTCTTTGATTTGTTGGTCTGCTTTCCTTTCATGCAGTCCACGTATAAGTTTCAAAATTAGTAAAATTTAAAGTACTCAGTACTTCGTGATTCACCAAACGTTTAATAATTTCTATTGAGATGTCATAATATAGAAGAATTCTCATTCATAACACATCATCTTGTTCCTGTATGAACATATGTTGCATTGTAACATCTATTGTCTTGAAAATTAAAATGGAAAAGACCATCAGATTATACACCATGCCCATCAATTTCAAATTTACAATTTAAATTTAAGGATTTGTATGCAAAATGAAAGAAATATCCACAAGGTATAAGTCTCAAAATTGAAATTAATTTTCTAGAGAAATTGGGAATATAATATGACTTTTCTAATTTTAAAATAAAATCAGTACTTAAAACTCAATCGCAAACCCCATTAACCTCCACAGGTGAATACATCTTATTTTCGGATAAGATGTACGACTCACTTCCTATTGACTTCCTTAGGTTTTGTAAGTCCTGCAACTCATTTGTAATAAGAATTATACAACCATAATCAATCCACCATATGTCATGAAAAAATTTAACCATATTAGATTCAAAGCAAACTAGTAAGATTAGTTACCTCTCTTTTAAAGTCATCCCTTATGTTTGATATAATCTTTCTTCTTGTGGCCTTTTCCTTCTAAAGGAAACACTTGGACTCCTTCTCTGTGTTAGTTTGGGCAGGTATTTGGCCTTATTCCCTTGACTTGGATTGATTTTCTCCTTTTCTTGAACAACCAGATGTACATTATGCAAATTCTCTCCTTGCTCAATTAATAATCTCCCTTCCTCTTGAACACATATGGTCAAATTTCATTTATTGACCACTTATCCTTGTCTGTATTATAAGAGAGTTTACAAGGTTCGTATGCGGGTGGAAGGGTGTTCAAAATGTAATACACAAAAAAAGAATTATACATCTCAATCTCAAGTTTCTTTAACTAAGCCGCAACGTCCCTCATTTTCATGATGTGCTCATGCACATGACAAACATCGGTGAACTTTTTGGATGAAAACTTCATAATCAAGGTGTTGGTAAGAGCTTTGTTCGAAGTCTCGAATTGCTCATTAATAGCCTTTAGCACAGCACGCACACTGTCATTTTGTTCTACAAAACCATGAATACCAACAAAAATTTTGTTCTTTATGAATATCACACTTAGGTGATCAGATCGCTCTCAACGTTCATAAAAAGCAATTTTAGCTATACTACTAGCTTTAGTTACTTTAGGTGGTTCATCCTTTTGGATAACTTAATCAATGTCCATCTATCCCAGATAAAGAAGAATTATCTCATTCCAAATCTTATAGTTTTCACCCCTCAATTCGAGAATTTCACAACTTGTATAAGATAAACTAATTGTTTGAATAATTGCATAATTTAAACGTCTATGTTACTTATCAATAAATTAAGGTTAACAAACAATATATATGTTTTACAAATGGAGCAGTAGACACATTAGGTATATTAAAGGGCCTATTTCGTCTTAATCTCTGCCCACCCCTCAAAAGACAAAAATAGGATGATACAGAAATTGCCTATAGGTTAAATTTTAATTCAAACAGATTTATGCTAATATTTATGATAAAATTATCAAATCATATTCCAATTCAAATCAAGAAAAATAATTAAATATTTCATCATAGTTAATCTGTTGGCCCCGAGTCTCCATATGAAATTTATGGCGACTACATGTCACCATTGAGATTTATTTGAAATAATAATAAATATATTTGGGAACATTGCAATAAAATAAAATATAACATTTAAATTTAATTAAAGTCTAGACAAGGAAAATTTATGGTGGGAGTTTTCAGATATAAGCAAATAATCATTAAAATGTCATAAAATGATTCTAGACATAAAATTAAATTATTCAAAAAACGATTTAATATAAACAATTAATTATTAATAAGATACACAATTAATAAATAATATCAAAATAAAAGAAATAGATACTAATTATTTTAAATAAATAAAAATTCATAGGAGAAGTAAAAATAATACCCAACGATTTAATGAAAAATTTTCCATAGCAAAAGTGATCAAAGAATAAATGATTTGGGTGTTAAAAGAATTTAATTTGCAATTTGATTAAGTAAAGGAAAATCTTAATTCAAAAGAAGAATAACCACGGGCGTGACTTTCATCTCTCACGCCCATGAGAGGGAAGCAGAAAACAGGGGCGTCGCGATCGCGACTTATGGTGAACAGTAGCAGGAAAAGTAGGGGAGTTACGATCGTATCGTGTTACGATCGTGACTTTGTGAAATTCTGGACCATCGTGATCGCGCTTCTTCGCGATCGCGATTGTCGTCAAATTTCTGAGACCGTCGCGATCGCGACTTTCTAGCACTATCGCAATCGTACCGTGTCACGATCGTGACTTTGTGAAATTCTGGATCGTCGCGATCGCGACTTTCTAGCACAATCGCGATCGTGCTTCGTCGCGATCCCGATTGTGTGGAATTGTGTGACCGTCGCGATCGCTCTTCGTCACGATCGCGACGAAGCAGTTATACATCCTTACTTCTAAACAACATAACTTTCAATCTAGAAGTCTAAAAATTGCAAACTTTATACAGTTGGAAAGCTAAGAAAAAGATCTACAGCTTTATGAAGACAATTTTGTCTAATTCAGCTTGTATCAATACAGTTTAATCAATTAAGCAAAGATTACCATTTCAGCAAGATTTGTACACCAATACTGCTATCTTATAAAGGCCATAACTTTTGCGTCTGGAGTCCAAAAATTTCAATCTTTATACCATTAGAAAGCTAAATGAATACTCTACAACTTTTATAAGACCAATTAGCCTAATTCTAGCTCTATCAATGCAGTTTATTCCTTAAAGTTTTAGATCACATTTTATCCTATTCTCTATTTTCCATTCATCTGTTCGTATTCATTTCTAACACAAATTTCACAGGACCCGAACCAACATTCAATTCCCTACATACCAAAACTCCTTTGATACAC
>JANIIA010000192.1:84448869-84483681 GCA_027478495.1 Erythroxylum alaternifolium | reverse complement strand
AATATATCTCAAAATTCTTTTTACTGCATCAAAGTGATCTTGTTTGGGCTTCTCCATATATCTGCTGACTAGCCCAACTGCATACATAATATCTGGTCTTGTATAGGTCAGATACCTCAAACTTCCAACCAAACTCTTGAATAATATTGGGTCTATAGATTTTCTATCTGAATCACTTTTTAACTTTATGCTTGCTTCGATAGGTGTGGCTATTAGATTGCAATGTTTCATTTTGAACTTCTTTAAGACTTCATCTGCATACTTCACTTCAGAAATGAAAATTCCTTCTCCTGTTTGTTTCACTTTGACTCCAAGGAAGTAGGACATTTCACCTATATCAATCATCTCAAAGTCTTTGCTCATGGCTTTCTTGAAATCATCAAACATACTTGGATTATTTCCTATGAAAATAATCTCGTCCACATATAAGCACACGATCATGATATCTTCTTGTTTGTTTTTCTTCGTGTACAACACATGCTCATATGGGCTTTTCACAAATCCATTTCTTTGAAAGTACTCATCTATTCTTGTATTCCAAGCCCTTAGAGCTTGCTTCAATCCATAAAGAGCTTTCTTAAGTTTCTAAACTTTATCTTCCTGACCCTTTTTGACATATCCAAGTGGTTGCTTAATATAAACTTCTTCTTCTCAGTAGCCATTCAGAAAAGCTGACTTCGCATCCATCTGGTAGATTTTCCATTTGTTTTGTGCTGCAAGTGCTATGAGAAGTTTGATTGTGTCAATTCTTGAAACTGGAGCAAATACTTCTTCATAATCAATTCCATATTTCTATTTATAACCTTTCGCAACTAACCTTGCCTTATATTTTTCCACCTTTCCTTCTTGATTGGATTTTGTCTTATATACCCACTTGACTCCAATTGATTTATGTCCTTTTTGAAGACTGGTCAATTCTCATGTATCATTTCTTTGGATGGAAGTAATTTCTTCATTCATTGCTTTTTCCCACTTTTTGTCTCCATCGGCTTCTTCATATGTTACTGGATCACATACGGCCATCAGACAGAACAACAAATAGTCAAATGTATCTATTCGTTCTGTAGCATCATAAAGATCACTTAAATTTCTTCTCTTAATAGGTGCTCCCCCTTAATTGCTCCTGCTACTGTTTGACGTTGACAGTGTTGAAGCAAGTGTTGCTGGTGTAGGACTTTGTGGAGGAGATTGATCATCATCTTGTTGTTCTTGTATATCCATGTCATCATCATCCTCATCATCAAAGAACATACCTTGAGTATTCCTTTCTTCTCTACTCCACTTCTAATAATCAGCTTCATAAAACTTAACATCTCTCGATACGATCACCTTTTTGGTTATAGGGTTGTACAACTTGTAAGCTTTACTTTGGTTGTCATATCCAATAAAGAAGCACTTCTCCCTTTTGTCATCCAATTTCTTTCTCTTTTGGTTAAGAATATGGGCATATGCGATACACCCAAATATCTTGAGATGTCCAACTGCTGATTTACTTCCACTCTATGCTTCATTTGGTGTCATAAACTTTACCCTTTTTATTGGACAACTATTCAGTAAATAGACCGGATATACAACAGCTTCAGCCCATAAATTCTTTGTTAGGTGCTTTTCCTTCAACATGCTCCTTGCCATATCAAGAATTGTGTGGTTCTTCCTTTCTGTCACCTCATTTTGTTGAGGTGTATATCTTATTGTTAGCTGATGAATAATTCTATGTTCTCTGTAGAAATTCTCGAACAACTTTTAGGTGTACTCGCCTCCTCTATCAAATCTTAGTATCTTTAGATACTGTCCACTTTGCTTCTCGATCATTGCTTTGAACTCTTTAAACTTGTCGAGGGCTTCTGCCTTTTATTTTAAAATATACACCCAACATTTTCTATTAAAATCATCAATAAAAGTTAAATAGTACTTGTTTCCACCAATTGATTGCACATCAAATGGGCCAGCTATATATGTGTCACAATCTCCAAAGGCCTTCTGGCTCTCCATGATTTTCTGGTTTCAAATAGTTGTCTATGTTGCTTTCCTTTGATGCAAGCTTCACACAACAGTCTCGATTGATCGATTTCTGGCAATCCGTTCATCATTTTTTATTTTGATAATAACTTTAGTCCAGTAAATCCAAGATGACCGAACCTTAAATTCCATAGCTAGGATTCGTCTTCAATGGCTGACTTCATGCACTTTATCAACTTGTTCTGTACGTCAAGTGTGAAAAGATGATTCTTTGTCATCTTCACCTTTACTATTAATTCTTCCTTCTTGTTTCTGATGGTAAGATGATGATTCTTTAATACTATAACATACTTCTTTTCTAAGAGTTGCTAGAGGCCGATGATGTTGCTTTTCAAAGCAGACACATAATAAACATTAGAAATATATGTCTTGTTTCCATTTTTCAATGAAATCATAATTTTACCTTTGTCTTTTACTGAAATCTTTGTTAAATCATCGACGTCCACAAAATGTCTCGTCTAAATCTGTGAACAACTCCTTATATCCACATATGTGATTGTTGGCACCCGTGTCAAGATACCAAGCATCATTGTTGCTTTGCTCATTTACTCGTAAAGAGAGAAGCATAACAACGTTGTCTTTCTTATCTTCTGCTGTTGCAAAATTACTTCTTTCCTTCACCTCAGGATTCGATCTACACTTGTAACTGAAATGACCATATTTATTACAATTATAACATTGTACTTAAGATCTATCTCTTCTTTGTTGAAATCTGGCTCGACCTCTGTCTCCATAACTTCTTCCACGACCATATGTCAGATTTCCTTCAGTTGTATTTTCTCTTTCAAAAAATTGTCGACCGCGTCCATGTCCACCTCGGTTGTTCCATCGATCACGTCCCATTTGGTAGCCACCTCTATAGCCACCTTGACTTCCTCTATCCTTTCTCTGGCTACTGCTTGCTTGATTTTTACCAACTTATTGTTTGCTTTGCAAGACTTTCTCCAAGTTTCCAGTATTATCATTTTGGTTCATTTTTTGCTCATGTGCTTGGAGAGAACCGACGAGTTCATCGATCGAAAGTTTTGACAAATCTTTCAATTTTTCGATTGCGATGACGACATAATCAAATTTGTGTATCAACGAACGCAAAAGCTTTTCCATTACTCGAGCATCGTCTAGAGTTTTGCCATTTCTTTTCATCTTATTAGCCACCGTTTTCAAACGAGTGACGTAATCACTAATATTTTCTGAGTTTTTGCATTTTTAGCACCTCTAACTCAACTCTGAGTGATTGAAGATGAACCTTTTTAGCCTTTTCAACTCATTGGAAAGATTTCTACATAATCTCCCATGCTTTCTTTGAAGTCTTTGCATTTGAGATTTTCTCAAACATGGATTCGACAATACCTTGAAAGATAAAGAACAACGCCTTCTTATCTTTCTTTCGATTTTCTTTCAATGTCTTTTTCTCAGCATCCGATAAGGTCGCTTCAGTAGCTGCACCTACCGGCTCAGTATATCCGTCATCGACAATATCCCATAAATCACGAGAACCAAGCATCACTCTCATCTGGATGCTCCAATTTCTATAATTTGTCTTTGTCAATTTCAGAACTTGAGGCTGGATCATATTGGCCATCGCTTCACCGATTCACGAACAAACAAACCTCTGCTCTGATACCACTTGTTGAAAACTTCGATAGGCTCTAATGGAAGAATTCTAACAAAATATGTATTTGTATTGATAACAAAATTTACGAGTACAAAAGAAACATATAAAATACAAATTTTTTTCTCTAAGTGCTACTGACCTTTTTTTCTCTTAATAATCCTTTCTCACAAAGAGCTACAACTCTCAAAACACTTTGTTTTTAGATACTCATTTTTCACTTTTTTTCATTCACACACAACTCTCTTGTTCTCATGCATTTAAATTATTATAAGAACACATATATATAGTCATATTAAACAATTTTATTACACCGACTTTAACCAAGCAAAATTTCTTCTTAAATTGACCAAGCAAAATTTCTTCTTAAATTTTATCCTTTCACGTGCAAGCTTCATCGTTACTACTTCAATAATAATTTAGCCACTTCTTTAACACATGCCATGTTTTTTTACCAAATATGTCAACTCATCCTTATCTACAAGATTCTAAATTCATCCGTAATTTTTCACATCATCGCCAGATATTTTTCTCCAACTAAATCTTATTTTCTAGCACACCTGGTCTCGCTTAAGTTGAAGAAGCTATAACGAATTCTGGAAATTGGATGATTGGTGGGGAATTGGAGGTAATAGAACCAGTGAAGTACAATGATGGCCTTGATCGATTCCGATTGTCACCTGCAAAACTTCTTGAGGAGTTTGCAAAGCGCAATCCAGATGCTGTTTTCGCTTTCCAACGCACCAACCCTGTGCACAATGGCCACGCTTTACTCATGACAGATACCCGTAAACGACTGCTTGAAATGGGCTATAAGAACCCTATTCTTCTGCTTCCATCCACTGGGAGTTTACACAAAAGCAGATGATATTCCTCTCAGTTGGCGAATGGAGGCAACATGAAAAGGTGAGCGACAATCTTAACATTTTAATCAGCATTAGTTGGATGGAGTTATCTTTTCAGAAATCTGATGTCTAATTTGGTTTTATACATTTTTGTCAGAAACTTCCCCTACTTGTTTAAATGACTTATTCAGAAATGTGTTTTTCGATTAGAATGGTTTTATAAAAGAATTGCATTTTTTAGGTTCTTAAGGATGGTGTTCTTGATCCAGAGACAACTGTTGTATCTATATTTCCATCGCCTATGCACTATGCTGGTCCAACTGAGGTACAATGGGTTGCAAAAGCTTGGGTCAATGCAGGTGCTAATTTCTATATTGTGGGTCGGGATCCATCTGGGATGAGCCATCCGGTCGAGAAACGGGATCTTTATGATGCTGATAATGGAAAGAAGGTGTTGAGTATGGCTCCTGGATTAGAGTGTCTTAAAATTCTGCCTTTCAGTGTATGTATTGTCAGGCCTTTTGATTTGCAATTACCATTTTGATATAATTGTGAATTCATCTGATCATTTATCAAATCCTACTGTAGGTCGCTGCGTATGATAAGACGCAGGGCAAAATGGCACTCTCTGATCCATCAAGGCCAGATGACTTTCTCTTCATATCCGATGCCAACAATGCCGATGGTTTTTAATTTTGCACAACTTAGTTTACATATCGTACTATTGGAATGAATGGTGGAATATTACGACAGTTTAACTCCAGCAGACAACTTGTCTCTATGTTGTAAAAGTGATGCCAATTGATTGGAAGAACCGAAAGAAACAACAGTTCCTATTGGATCGATCTTAGTCAAAAATTGAATTAAAGATGGAACACTGCAGGAAACTGAAGAAGATTGAAGGCTTGGAGGGAAAAAGATTTCTTAATCCCCTTTGCTCGTCTAACCATTGCAGTATGGCAATACCCCAGTAAATTCGGATTATGTTTATATTTCCAGGTACAAGCATTGAACACTATTATATCCAAGGTATATCCAAGGAAAATTTTAACAAAGTGTATCAAAGAAACATAAAACAACAAAATAAAGAACAATGAGAATCTTTGTATATGCGCAGTCCTGGTTCTTCTATTTCAGATAGCTGAGAAATGGCTTGTCTGGAACAGGTATCCACTTGACACACCAAGCTAGTGGCCAGGATACGGCTGCAAGTCCGATACTTGCACCCCAGTGCACCAAATTTAACCTCCCTGTACCTGCGAACCTCTTCCAGAACTCAACCATTACAACCTGAAGAATAGTTACTAGTCCAACGATGCTCACGAACAACTTGCTTCTGTGTATACTCTTGAAAATGTTCTTCTTCTTGAGCTCTCTTGCATTGAATTTGTTGAAAATTTGACACAGCACGAAGGTATTGAAGATCAAGGTATCCTTTACCTGATAGTCCACACCAAAAATTGCTTTGCCCTTGAACTGTAGGGTCAATAAGACAGCTATGTGATACATAGATTGGCTTAATATGTTCCTCCACATGATATTGGTTATAAGAAAGTCTTTCTTTACAGGATGCCTCATGAACTTATTGGCGGGTTGCCCTAGAGTAAGAGCTAAAGCAGCCAATGTACCCATAACCAGCTTGACCCACAACAGTTGAAGTGCCGCAAATGGGATTTCTCCGGATGAAATGGTTGCAACAATGTTTATGCCAGGTGGTTTCTGAGCTGAAACTGCTGTGACAAGGTCAATCACAAGAGAAGTGATGCTTACCGTGATCTGAAATTGGGTAAAGGTCTGAAGATGGCTGAACATGGTCCTTCCCCATTTCAGAACATGAACAACTGATATAAAATCATCATTGAGTATGACTATATCAGAGCTTTCTTTGGCTGAATCAGTTGCTTGAGAACCCATGGAGATTCCCACATCTGCCTTCCTTAGAGCTGCTGAATCTTCTGCAGCATCACCAACAACTGCTACGACGTGATCTTTTTTTTGCAGATATTCCACCATAAGAAGCCTCTGATGTGCAGTTGCTCTTGCCATCACCCGAATCTTATCAACTCTTTCCATTTTTTCTTCGTGCGTATAGTTCTGGAATTCCAAGCCTTCAACTACTTCACCTTCTAGGTTCTGATCAGATTTGAGTATGCCACATTCTGTTGCCATAACTCTGGCAGTTGAAGTGCTGTCTGTTGTTACAATTTTGATGTTCACCCCAGCTTGTTGGAATTCTTCTACAGCTTTTCTAAATCCAGGTTTACAGGGATCTTTCACACCAACAAACCCTAATAATATCATGCCTTTTTCCTTAACCGGTTCTTGGAATACTCCACACTCATAAGGGGGTTCTGCATAAATTTGTTTATGAGCAAAAGCAACGCACCTAAGTTCATCACTTTCCATAGCTTGAATTGCTTGCTTCATTTTTTCCCTTGCAGTACGATCAATCTTTATGACCCTCCCTGCCGTGTCATAGTAATGTGAACACCTGGAAAGTACAGCCATTGATGTTCCTTTGAGGTGGATATGCATTGTATTATCACAATTCATATTCGTACAAAGCCAACCGTATCTCTTCATCTGATCAAATGCTTCACTGTAGAGAATGTTGCAGCCATTTTTTATTTCCTTCACATCCATGCGAATCTCTTGAGTGGCCCAAGAAATAATTGCTTTTTCTGTAGGAGTCCAAAAGAAAGAAGAACCTTTTGACGGCGACTGACTAATGTTCAGTCCTATTGCTTGTTGCAGTAGTTTAATTACAGTTGGTACAACTAAAGAGGGGGCTTCTTGTTCAATAAACTCTCGTCCTAACCAAAACTTGGTTACTGTCATCTGATCCAATTTTGTGAAGATGGTGTTAGCTGAGGCAATCGCTTCGCAAGCAGAACGATTTCTTACAGAAGCATGAGTGTTGATTATACTCTTCATTGAATAAGCGAGCATAATTGCAAAAGCCAATGGTAAACCATCAACAAATGCTCCTGATGCAATAGCAACTGAAGTGGCCATAATTCCGACTATGTCGCTGATAACACCAAATTTTGGCTTGCCCCAGAAATTCTCATTCCTCCTCCCCACAAAGTATCGGATCGACCAAACTGCAAAAACAAGAGAACTTACGGACAAGCCAACTTTGCCAATTAGTGCGGCCATCTTGTTGAGTTGAGTTTGCAGAGGCGTTGATTTCTGAGAATCCTTCCATTTCTTCGTAAGGATTTCGGCCCATGTCGTGTTCTTGCCGACTGCTGTAACAAGCATGTGAGCACGACCCTTAATCACCATAGAACCTGAATGCAAAAATCTATTCTGGGTGCTGATAAGATTCAAATGGTCAGTGCAGTCCACCAGATTCGATTTGTCCACTCGCAACGAACAATTTTCGTCTAATAGCAGTCCATCAGCTGGAACTTTACCTCCAGTTCTCAGGTTCACAACCTCACCAACAAGAAGTTCATCAATGAGGATATTCTGCCACCAATCATTTCTGACAACGTTCAACTTGACATTGTCATTGCTGTTGGACAACATGTTGAAGTATCTGTTTGCCCAGTAGTTACTGGCAGAGCATGCAGTAGTAACCAGAGAAATGGTAAGAATTATGCTGCCTCCATTACTCCATCCTTCTTTAAGCCCGTTGTCTTTAATGCCAAAACCAAGGGAAAAGGCAGCACATACTATCAGGAGGATGACGAGAGGATCTTTCATTGCCTTAAGTTGAAATATGAAGAAGCTCTTTGTGTACGGTTTCTCGTATATGTTGGAACCAAAGGATTTTCGTCGGTTGAAAATGTCTTCATCATCGCCTCTAATCCCTTTCTTTATGTCGCTTCTGAGAGCAGCAACAATACCTTCAACTCCTCCATAATCTTCAAGCTTCTGGACATTTTCCTCCTTCACGAGTTGAGAAAGACTTGTTTGATCAATACCAAAGAGGCCTGCTTCTGGTGCAACATCAAGTGCAACGTAAGATACAGAACGGCCATTAACCTTCTTATTTGTGGCCTTATTGACCACCACAGAGAATAGAGCCCTGGAGCAGTAGATGGCAAGAAAGGCCTAGTGCCACCTGCGGTTCCGCTTAACAGGAGCTTGGATAAGGGCAGACATGATTTGCAGAAAGAACCAAAGAAAGAGTGTTATGTGGTATTCAATTCTGGCTAGTAATGGATTAATCACAAAGGAAGTCTTAGAAGAAAAAGGTGCTTCACTGAAAATGGGTAGTGGTGGAAGTGATAAAGGGAAGATTCATACCCAATTGAAGAGCTCAAGAAATCCAGAAGGGAAAAAAAAAAAGTGAGGGTTAAAGCTGAATGCAACAGCTTAAGACAAGAAGCGCGTATTCAGTTTGATAAAGGGATTCTGCAGTTGGTGAAATTGTAAGGAATAGTTCAGTTTAGTTTTATAGACAATTGAATAGCTGGGGAAATCCAGAAGGGACAAAAAAGCTGAGGGTTAAGGCTGAATGCAACAGCTAAAGTCAAGAAGCGCGTAATCAGTTGGATAAGGGGATTCTGCAGTTGGTGAAACGGTAAGGAATAGTTCAGTTGTTTAGTTTCCATGTGGGAAGTTGAAGTTCCTGTTGATCTCAAATTTGGAACCTTAAAGCAGCCCACGAAAGAATTCAGAAGGGCCAACATTTTCATTTCTTCTTTTCAATTAAAGTAAATTGTTGTGTTAATCTATTTATTGTAATTGATTTTTTTATAGTATACTGTTTTCAATAAGAAATACAATGAATTGATTTTGTGATATCTTAATAATATTATTTGTTAAGGTGAATGAACAAGCAATCATATTTTCATTCTTTTTTGCTCTCTCTTGTCCTCAAAAACTACCTATTCAAAGGAAGTAGAAGAAAAAGGTGCTTCACTGAAAATGGGTTGTGGTGGAAGTGATAAAGGGAAGGTTCATAGTTCACACAAAGGGAAGGTTCATAGTTCATACCCAATTGAAGAGCTAAGGGAATCCAGAAGGGGGGAGAAACAAAAGAGAGGGTTAAGAGCTGAATGCAACAGCTTAAGTCAAGAAGCGCGTATTCAGTTGGATAAAGGGATTCTGCAGTGGGCGAATTGAGTTCACTACTGACTAGCTGTTTCTTTCTAAGCTTTCTTATTTATTTTGAAAGTTATGATTTTTCTTTTTTAAAGTTAATTCATTTTTACCAGATTCATTCAATTTCGTCTCTCCTTTTGATTTGATCTTTTTGTTTTGCGAATTATTATTTATTTTGCACTATTATTTATTCATTATACAACTCATTTTTAAGTTTTTTATTTATTGATAATTTTAAAATTATGTAGCATTTAAATTTAATAATTATGATACTTTGTTATTTTAAATATAAATAAATAAATAATAAATTAGAAGCAGTCATGCTAGCTCGGAAGATTAAGAATAATTATTAACATAGACCAGTTATCATTATTTAATTAAGTTTGAATGGAATCTATGTTTTGATTTTAAAAAATATTTTATGATAAAATAATATATTTCTATTCAATAATTTAAAATAATATTCATCATCGTCACAGTTAGTAAAATTCCGCATCAATGCAAAGTTTCAAAAGGTACGCAATACGCAATGACCCCCATGTGACATGAAGAGTATGAACATTGTCTTCCAATGGCTGTTCTCGCAGATACCCAACAAATGTCGGTCTAAAAAAAATGTTGAATTTTAACATTAGAAGCCCCATCTCTTGTGCCGTCAGAATTGGCAGAGGAGATAAATCACCTGATGTGTTTCAACTTACCAGAAACTTGAATTTATCCACTAATTTTATTATATAAAGGGCTCAAATTTTAAAATTGCCCCAAAATTTAAACCCTTATCTTACAGGTTACCATCATAATAGGCTTCACACCACCCGGTCTAGTTTGGATGTGTGGTGTGATGTTCAGGTGCTTTGAGGATCGTGTGTGATGATCATTGCAACCCAAATCTTCAGCCTTATGTTTACCGGTGCTACTTTGGACAGATTGGCAAGAATCTCCAAAATTGCACGATACCAAAAACATGTCCTTTTTAGCCTAAAAGATTTTGAATTTTCAATAATATTAAATATATTTTAATTTTAATTTTATAATATTATATATTACGACCTATAAAAATATATATTTTTAGATTTTATTATAATACTATTAAAATAAAATTTAAAATTTCCGAATAAATTTTATCAACTTGTTCAAAATACTTTGAAAATTTTTCCAACTTATTTTCAAATTTTCAAACTTTGTAAATTTATAAAAATATTCTTATTCAAATAAAATTTCCAAAATTTTATTGATAATACATTAGATTATTCTTAATACTTATACACATCAAAATATAAAGCATTTAATTCTTTAAAATAAATAACTGTTTGATACAATTAAGTTATCTTATTAATTTTGTTAGATATATGGTGTATATATCTACTTACGTTTTTTTGGAATAATTTTATAAATTGGACTTATCATATATTTTTATTAATTGGAAATTCATACTTAATTAATAATTCTTGTCTACTAATTGTGAAAGAATTCCATCTTGAATTGGAGTATACCTTAAGAGGGTGTGTAGTGCATCACGTGGGTGTAAAGCTTGAGGGGTAGAGCTGGAAGTTGCGTGTGACCATGCTATTCTTCTCTTTCATCTTAAGTGTATTATTGTTCTGTTATTAGTTGATTGATCACTTAAGTTGTTTGTTTAATTGTCTTCTATTAAAAGTTTAGAAAAATTCTCTGTCAAGGTTAACACGAGTTGGTCGTATTATTGAATGTGAAAATCTTTCACAGGAAATGAGGTTAAGAGATAGTTACAAAGATTTAGTAGTGTTGACTCACTGAGGCTTTGTGTAAATCTATTGCATTTTCGTGAAATTGATTACACTTAATGAAAGTCCCGTAGACATAAGTAAAATGTGTCAAACTGCGTTAACAAATTTTAATATTGTTTAATTTGGTGCTTTTAATTTTTCTATTATTTGTGTTTATCAAAATCAGATCAGACAGCTTGCAAAACAACCACTTATACAATTTTTCAAATTTAAATATAAAAATATTTATTTTTATAAATCATATTGTCTTTAAAACTTATAATACACAATGTAATTTACTCTAGACAAATCTGCTAGACGTATTACATACTATATACAATAACAAGGAGTGAAATCGTCCGTTCCTTTTTATCCAAGACCAACCCTAGTCTTTCACTATCTGATCACAAATTTTGCTTTGACCTATTGAAATTTGTGGCTGTGCATGGATGGCATAGGGTTGGTCTTGGATAACAAAGCTTAACGGCACGATTGAATTGCACGAGTGAATGGTAATAGAAATGAAAATGAATATAGCGAGAAATAATAATGAATATTATTATTATAATTATGATGGTTGATTAAGAAGAAGGAATGATTACCATTACTATTGACAGTGATTGGTTTGTAAAAAATATAAAAAAATAAAAAATTTACATTTTAATTAATCATTTTGTAATTAATTAATTACAAAATATTGATTAATTAAAATATTATAAATAATTAATTACAATATTTTAATTAATGAATGAATTATATTTTAATTAATTATATTGTAATTAATTAACGAATTATATTTTAATTAATTACAATATTTTAATTAATAATTAATTAAGATATTTTTAATTAATTAATTACAATATTTTATTAAATAAATGAATTATATTTTGAATAATTGTATTGTAATTAATTAATTATATTATTATAATTAATTATATATTTAATTAATTAGTATGAAAAATATATATTTTTTAAATTACTATTAAAAAATAAATTTCATTCTTTTACTAAACGGAGAGAATAAAAAAAAATTAAAACAAATATCAAATTATTACCTTTATAATAATAATCAACATGAATCCTCATTTTTTATTTTTTTATCGATTAACTCGTTTCCAAAGTCCAAACTCATTAACCAAACAGTTTTGTCGCAAACAAGCTAAGCTAGGACGGACGGCGAGTGAAACAGACCTAATGATTGCTTTATCGGGACACTAAAACAAAAAGAAGCCTAATTCGGTGGCTTATTCTCATAGTTGGGCTTGGAGCCGAAACCGAAGAGTAAGATTTTGCAAGATATACCATTAATCCTCTTTACCGGTCTTCTCTCATGGACGTAAGGCACACGAACACCAAACAACAGAGTACAGGATCTTCTGCTCGAATATTCCAGGTAAAGCTGAATATAATATTTCCTCGTCTTTAAGTAATATTAAAGTACATCTTCGGTGTGTATCTTGGTCACTACGATGACGTGATTGTCTTAAGACAGAATACGGAAAACAAGGAAAGTGTGTCCATGCCTGCCTGCCCTTCGTTTCTTTTCTTCCTCTCTCAGCTTGTTAGTGATCTAAAAAAGTCTGTGCTAATTTGTTTCATATGTAGCCACGAAGCAAAATATTGGTTTTCCTTCACTTTTTTGGCAACGATTGGTATTACTAATAATTAATAGAAAATGTTATAAGAATTAACTTTTTTTTTTGTACAACAGAAAGAAAAATAAGACAATTAAGGCCTAACGAACACAGGCACAACAGAGTCTCCAATCAGCATCATTCGCATTGGTCCAAATTTTGTATACATTTGGGAGTACCTAAACTTGCACAGCTAAGGAAAATTCTCACCAAAAATTCATAATCATACGAAAATAAAGAAAAATTTCATGTATAAATTTATAAATTAGCGAAGTTATTTCTTATCCATTCCTCACATTAAAATTAAAAACTTAAGATTGATTTTAATGAATTAATTTGTTCAATTGCTTTATAGAAACTATACACATCAGTGTCTATACTATCTTACCTTTCATGATTTCTTAATTCTTCCTCTAACTTGTTTTTTCAAGGATTAGTTTTTTTTTATTAACTAATTTTTACTATGTTTTATTAAAATTCATCCATACATTTATGTAAAATTTACATAAATGTGTGAACAAAATTAAGTGACATAAAATTGAAACATCTTAACAATAACAAGAACAAGTGCTCTAACTAATTACCTCGTAAGCCTTCACCTTTTTTTTCTCTTAATTAACAATTTTTTTATTAAAAAAATTCCTTGTATGGCTTTAGAATGAGCAAAGTGAACCCAACCCAATCTATAGGTCCAACTGATTAAACCCTAAATATTTAAAAGGTCTTGCTTTGTCATCCTCTGGCCAGCTTGAATTTACATGTTCAAGTCCATTATACTCACGGTTCGGTCCACTTTCACAATATTGAAATTTGCTAATGAAGTTTTTACCTCATTTCCAACTTCACTAACGCGAGAGAAAAATAAATTTGTAACAAATTCGGTTTTGTATATACGTAAAATGAAATGAAAACCAAAGGGGTTAGTTGCAAATTGATTTAGTTTGGATGAATTATATCTAAATTTGAGTTTATAAGTAAAAAAAAAAATTGCATCAAATTGATTAGATTAATGTATTTATATTTCTGTAAAAGTTTACATTATGTTATAAACCTATTTCATATTACAATTTAAGTTCGACATATTTATAAAAAGTAGGTCGTGTATAAATTGATTAACTTAAGTTCAGTTTATTGTTATTAATGGAGAATTTCGATAAATTTCACAAACTTTTATTTGTTACTCAATATTGAATAAAATATCTATTCTACAGAAAAAGAAAAAAGAAAGAGTCAATCATTCATTGATGACAAAGAAAACAAAGAACATTACGTTGATAGATGACGGATGCAAAAGAGGAGCCAATAAAAATAGGAGCATCGTTATTGAAAAGTGTCTCCACATATTTTTAATTTTTATTGATTAACTTATATGTTGAATGTGAAAAAGAAGACAATAATTTACTTAAAGTTTTGACAAACATGAATTTTTACTTTTTATAAATAAAAAATTGGAATTGTAACTCATCCAAAACTTAAAAAAATGACCTTCTTCGCATTTTTTTTCTTTAATAAATAAAAGTTTGAAAATGAACTACCCACTAACAACATTACTATATGTTTCTTAATGTCACACGTCAAAAATAAAATCTCACAAAACAAAAATGAAATCCAACAGGTGATGATCGTCGCTTCAATCATTGTGGAAAAAAAAATCAAACAAGTTTGATCATTCTTGAAAATGATTTGCGAGGCACGTGAATTTGGAATATGTCAAGAACCTTAGTGGAACGGTATCTAACAAAAACTACACGCCAAGACCGCTTTGTTCAAAGCAGTATTTTTGACGAGGTCGATGTTACACAGTTTCTTTTCTAAATTATTGCAAGGACAATCAATTATAATAAATAAAATAAGTCCTGATAGGAAATCATAAAGTAAACAACAAACTAATTACAAGAGTAGGATTGACGATATGCCATTATAATTAATTAAAATTTTTATTTTATTTAAAGAATTTAAACTACAATAAGCCAATAGGTATGATTACGTATAACACTCAGTTGGGTCTTATAATTAATAATATTAATATGTCATTAATAAATAGTATTAAGTAACATATTAAAATTAAAAAATATATTTTTGAGAAAAACATAAAACCTAAGTCGATTTACCTATTTTAATGACAACCGATGTGATCTCTCCGTCGTAGTTACAAGTTGCCCGGTCCTCACGGCTCATCGATCGAAATTTCACTTATAATATTTTTAAAAACTAAAATTTTAAAATTAATTTAATTATCTAATATGTTATTTATTTATTATGTAAATATCATTTATTAAATAATTTTACTGATATTATATACTATTTTAGTATTATTAAGTACACGGCTTTACTTTTACGTAGCAGAGAAATTGTTCCTAATA
Organism: Erythroxylum alaternifolium; assembly: GCA_027478495.1. Taxonomy (NCBI): domain Eukaryota; kingdom Viridiplantae; phylum Streptophyta; class Magnoliopsida; order Malpighiales; family Erythroxylaceae; genus Erythroxylum; species Erythroxylum alaternifolium. The sequence goes on along the minus strand of JANIIA010000192.1, from coordinate 84,468,405 downwards.
AACAATACAATATGACAATATGATAAAAATGTAAATGATTTTACAGACATATTTATCAAGGTAGTAGTAATAATAATAATAATAATAATAATAATAATAATAAAACAAAAAAGGTAAGCTAATGCATAATAGAATGATTAACAATAAATAATAAGATAAAAATACATACAATTATTGAAGTTCATAAAAATTTGACTGTATAATTTTTCTTAATAAAAAAAGTTACGCGATAAATATTGATGATCATTAACATTTTAAAAAATAAAAATAAAATAAAAACTTCTTCATTTAACCACAAGAGAAAGGTAAAAGATTGCGGTCGAATGCTTTCTCACGACGTGGTTGGTGTAGAGAACGTTTCAACTTAAGTGTAGTCAAACATGGCTGCGAGGAACAGCCATGTCAGCGTCAACGACTGTTTGTAAAGCGACTACTGCACTAATTAGATCGCGGCATTGCTTGTTATAAGCACCGGTTTCCCCATCTTCCATGTTCTGACATTCATGGAATGACACCCAAATAGAAAGAAGCTCTATTTCAGGAAGATGTGTTCATATTTTTGCCAACGGAGGAAAATCCTCGAGCAACTTCAAGAATGACTCAACTCTTACAAGAAACTATAGCTGGTGGCTTCTAATGGTGGTCCTGGTGATAATTCTTCTTGTGAAAATCGACAAGAATATGCACGCATCTTCCTGAAATAGAGCTTCTTTCTATTTACGGAAGATGCTTTTCAAGGTCTTACTGCAAAAATATTTCTAATGTTTTTTATTATAAAGGGTTGGGGTGACTTTCTTTCTTAGTACTTACTGTGTTCTTAGTCCATATTTGACAGGCGACCCACAACATGAAGAAGAGAATATGGAAGTCAACGGAATTAAGACGAAGACTGACTGGAAATTGCAGCACGAGAAGTCGCAAACTTTTTGAAGCTACAGAACCCGAAGGCTTGCCATTGGCTATTATACAAACTCTTGCCTATTAGATGAGTAGAATGATGGTTGATCAAGCAATGGGGACAAAGCTCTACAGTGTTTGACACTAATAGGGCCTTGCGACCGGACAAAATTCAGAGTGCAAAGTTTGGAAAATGCCAATAATGAATCGCTTGTGAGTAAAAGTCAACATCTGCTCTGATATTCTTCTCCATCATCAGGTTAAATCTCGTCAGTGCAAATTGGTGGCAGAGACCTCAGTCTCACATGCAGGGAGTTTCCTCTACCATGGCTTGATCAGCCATCATTCTCTTCATCGAATAGGCAAGAGTTTGTACAACAGCCAAAGTCAAACCTTCTGGATTTCAGCTACAACAATTTTGAGCATTCCAGCACCCATAGCCATCCTAGTATCATGAGTCGGGCCGGGCTTGGGTGGGCCCGGACCTGACCCAGTCCTATCCATAGGGGCACTACTAGCAGTTTCTTCACAAAGTTCACCTCTTTTTAATCCCGATTCGAAAGCATGTAATTTAAAATCACTTATAAACTTTTGGTTTTTGATGAGAGTTCCCCAATCCGTCTCTCTCTCTATCTGTCTATCACTAAAAGCCGCCTTGGTTTGTCAGTCAGGGCACAATAGAAAGGTCGCCATCTTTTTGCTCTTTCCTAATAGGTGGATTGAATGCGACTTTGCCTGCTAGAAATTGTCTTGCTAGAGATTGTCCTGAGACATTCCACTTTGCTTACTCTCATTGCCTGCTTTATCCTGCAATATATGTGTTTCTCTATGTGAACCAAATTTTATGCTGCATTCCATATATGGACCAAATTTTATGGCTCAATCAACTGTCTTTCATCTTTTAAAGGAGACAATTTCATTTGTTTAAATAAATCCCTTATCTTTTTAAAATTTATAATAACAGTATCGACCTGTACTAAACTACCGAATTTTATAACATTTTTCGGCCTATACTAAACTACCAAATTTCGTAATGTTTTTGACCAGCATCAACCGATACGGTATAAAATCCAAACCCTTGCTATTGATAGGGTGAATAAATGAATGGTTAACAAATAAATGAATAAATTACTTGGACCAATTATATATATAAGTTATAGACACATTATATAACAAACCAAGACCTTTAGAAATATTAAATCGTGAATATTAAATTATAATGAAATTATCTACCTTAAAAAATTAATCTTTATATATTATGTTAGCTACTTAAGATGTTAAAATATTAAAATGATACAAATTAAATTAGCTACTTGGTTTTAAACATCACAACCTCTTAAATTTTTTTACAATTAATTTTCTTAAAAACGGAATTTAAGAGTAAAAGTCCAATATTGTGAATACTTTTTAAATTCCGACAAAAGCTTAGAAATTGAAAGGGTTAGAATAAAAAAAATATTGTTAAATCTTATAAATGATCTTTAAAAATTATAAAATAAAATATTTAATCGCATGCAGTATACTAATTTTATTTATATAACAAGATTGTAACGAAGCAATCTGTTTGTATTAATCTTAATATATATTAAATTAGAAGAAAGAGAGATCCTTGGGATTTGGCTGTAGAACTTGCACGGCTTAGAAAAGATGAGCAAAAACATCAGTCCATTCGTATAGTTAATATTTTGATCTGGGTTTGGCAAAATATGAATTAATTAATATTTAGGTCGACTTTGAATTTAAATTTAAGAAATTAAGTGGTTTAAAAGTAACATAAGAATAATAATAATAATAAGTGGTTTATTTATCCAGGATGTCTGCAGATAGAAATTTTATTAAAAATTTGACCAAAAAATCAATAAATAATAATAATAGTAGTAGTAGTAGTAAATTAGATAATGTCCTCAATTAAGTTTCTAAATCTTATCACTCAAACTATATACCAACTCAAATATATTAAAATAATAATAACTAAGATGCTGATTTTTTTGAAATAAGAAGGGAGACCTCGTAAATAAATGCAAGAGTTATATTAATTACACAAACAAACATCACAGCAAATAATTAATAAGCAGAAATGATCTGATTTATTGATTTACCAATGTTTTGAAAACAGATAAAATGCTAAACCGATAAGACAAGAGGATTAAGGTTTAAAAGATTCGACCAATATCAGATTGTCATAAAATTGGTTAAAGATTAAATGAAATTAAAAAATTTGAAAAATAATTAAATAAGAATATCCTTATCTGTCGAAAAATTTAAAGTTTGATTAAAAAAGAATACTAAATAAAATTAATCAATTTATTTTAGTTTATAAAAACTAATTAGTTTATAAAAATTGACCAATTAATTAATAAATTGACTAATTTTTAACAACAAAAATTATTAAACTAAATCAAACCGGTTCAAAATTTTTACTATTAAAATGGTTGAACTGATTCAGTTCTTAGAACATTGGATTTACCAAGTTAGCATTGCGTAAAAAAAAAAACAATATCAGAAGTTGAATCCTCTTTTTAATTCCTTTCTCAATCTCATTGATTAGGTTAGCTTAATAAATTAAAATAAAATACTTCTCGTACTTATTTCCTTTTATTAAAGTTATTAACTTTAAGTGAACATATGAGTTGGCCTCATAAGTTTTAAAGGTTCTAACTACCACATATTCACACCATTGTGGTCATCATCATTTCATCTACTAATCTTTTAGCTTAAAAATGGCAGAATATGGTGGACTTCCACCAACTCTTAGCTAAATATTCCCTTTATATAGAAAAAAGTAGAAGGAAGGGTCCAATTCTTCAGCTTTTGAGCTTGTGCAAAAGTTGAAGAGAGTTCCATATTAATTCACAACCATAATGTGGTTAGGCTGAAAAAGAGAACTAAGAGATAAAAGAAAAGCAGTTCCATGGCCATCCCTGCAACTGGAAATCAGCTTCCAATCCAAGCAATCTTGAATAGCTAGACCCACCTGTTTTTACTTCCTTATCATAACCACTGTACAACATTCACTTAACCCGAAAAGTAGGTACAGCCACTATTTACGTATACAACTTTATCAGGGCAAGTTCTGTCTCGGATTCCATGACCCTCCAACACTTTTTCAACCCTCTCAGGGTCCTCTATGGCCCGGGATGTAGGTCCTTTCTCTAACATCAAGTTTCTCAGTTTTAGTTAGCTGAAAGTTGACATACAATATGGAGGTAATTCCGGGTTGACAGAAAATCATTTCTCTGTGATTTCTCATTGACTTGCAACTCTTCTGAACTTTCTGAAAAGGGATAATATTAATGAATTGTTCAGAATCTGCGCCTGAGAGGTTCAACAAACTAACAGCAGTAAAGTCAAATCTGGACAAGCATCTGTTCGCTATGCAAATGAATTGGTTACTATAGAGACTAGGTTGGACACTTGAGCTGCCCTAAATATTCCTTCAAGATTGCCTAGACTTTAAATACATGGCGATGTCCCCATCTCTCTAATAATATAATTCGCAGTCACAGAATGTCATGTGAAGTGGGAAAAGAGAACGACAAGATTTAATGTGTTGCTGACTTTTTGGTGATGTATCAGTTTGGATGACAGGTGACCCGAATAGAAACTTTTTTCCAAGCAATGCAAGTGAAGTTGATGTCTTAATCAAGCATTAACACTCTGGCAGAGTCTCAGAAGTTAGCTGTATTTCATTCATGGTCATGGTATGTACTTTTAGACCTGTGTAATGGAATTCATATTCAGGGTCAGGTTGACAAGTTGTAGGAGTTGATCTTTTTGTATTGCAGGATCCAGCTTATTGAATATGGGAAACGAAATGGGCAACAACAACTCTGGATTGCGAGGTATGACTTTGAGACGTTTGTACATCCTAAAATATGAATGTTAATCATTACTATAATACTCATGAAATGATACAGAAGAAGAAGATACCACAACTGAAGCTCAGGGGAATTTTACGCACGAAGTTGTTCTGGTTAAAGATGTCGAAGAAGAAAATCATGGCCTTAATGCAGCTGAAAGTGAAGATTATCATAAGAAAGAGACGGTCTTAGATCCTGATGATGAGCAAGGAGCAGGACAGACTAACACCGATGCCCTGATATCATCTAATAGAACAGGTTTTGTCTAGTTTTTTAAAAACTATGCATTCAGGAATAACTTGAATGCCAAGCAAGACTGACTTAGGCGGCCATTTTTGTTTTTGCAGAAGGTTATCCTCCTGCTGAATCTCCAAAACCTGAAACTGAATCCACTGAAAATGGTACTGAAGATTCTGAAATGCAACCAGCTTCATTTGTGAAGGAAGAGGGAGAACACGACCTGACGATGGAGTTGAATTTGAAGGAGAATCTTTTGGAAACAAGCAAGAGTCACCTTGGGAACGAGGTTTCTCTTGGCAAAGGTTAGCATAATTCTCAAGAACTCTAACTTAACCTACCTTTAACATAATCAGGCCCCTTAGATACTGAAAATTTATTTTTTTGCAACCGGATCATCGTCTTATATTCATCTATCTCTGTGTTCTTAAAACGCTTACTATCAGATAGAATCTAATTTATGTGGTAAAACTGTTCTGTATTTTGTAAACTGAAACAGAGGAAGGGGTGGTTTCGAATTCAACTTTGGTCCAGGTATCGTCATCGGATGATGATGCAGAACAGGAAGAATCTATAAATCTATCCGTTGATCATAATGAGATTTATGACTCACCAATGATAAATGGTGATCAACGCACACAAGATAGCTCCAGTTCACAAAATGGAGATGATAACATCTCATGTTCGAGTAAGGAGAATGGATGCCACAAGCACAACAATCCTGATGAAATCATTGTTTCTGACATTAATCTAGGTTTGGAGAATCAAACAGATTATCTGACCGCAGAAAGAATGGCGACAGAGGAAAATGAAGTGTCGATTGATGAGGAATCTGAAGTTAGAGTTCTTGAACAGGTACAAGATAGAGAGTCAAGTACTGAGACAAATTATCATGGAAAGGATGCCTTTCAGCCACCACCAGAACTCAATCTGATGACCCATCAGGATTCTACAATTGAAATTTGCGAAGGAAATTTGATAATTATAGAACCAGAAGGTGAAGGAGAAAAAGATGATCATAATTCTTTCGAGTTTAGTGAAAAGGTGGTTTCTGAAAACAATAACTGGAATGAGACTGCCGAAGAAAACTTCAGGGAGGCAAAAGCAGAGCCTATACTGGTTAGCAAACCTGAAACGATTCTAGGTGAAATACCTTTTTCTAATGGTCATTATAAAGAAGAAGGAAAACAAGACTGCAAACTTGACGAAGAGGAATCATCAGATAAGCAAGTAGTTCCACTGATGAGAGAACGAAGTGAAATTTCATATGGTAGAGGAATTACTACAGAAGAAGAAGCTGGAGAATGTCAAACATATATACCAGAAGCTCCTGGTTTTCTCTTTCAGGCTCAAGATCACCAAGGGGAAGCTGAAATGGAACCTGATAATGCTGAAGTCAATGGAAATTCAGACCTGGAATCGAAGCCTGGAAATTTCAGTGATTTCTCTGCTGCCACGGCTTCCACTTCTGCCGCCTCAAGCTTCCCTGAAGAAACCTTGGTCTCTGTGGATTGGATGGCAACTGATGGAGGTTTACCTGAATTTGTACATAATATCATTGCAACTCCAGAGTCAGGGTTAGAAACTAAATCTTCAATATTACAAGATCAGTGCATTGAACAATGCAGTAAAGTTGAGACAGCTATGGTAGCAGGAAATAATTACGAGACACAAGAAAATGCAGAGAGATTCAGCATTGACTCGAATCCTGATACTTTGAATGTTCATGCCAAGATAAGGAAGTCTCCAAGCTTCGATTTTGTTCTTCGAAGAGAAGCAAAGGACGAAGAATCTGAGCAAAATCCTCTACTATATCAGGATAAGGCTGCAATTGAGTGCTTATCAAGCCAGGTTGATATAAGCATACAGAGCAGGCTTCCTCATGCAACATTTGAGAGAGATTCATTTCGATATGAAGTAATTCCTGCAGAAGAGAAAGTGATTCCTCTCGAAAGAAGTGATTCTGAGAAATCAAGAACTCCATTCCTTGGCTTCAGGAAAGGTGATGATGAAGAGGCTGATTCTGAACCAACCCAAGCTGGTTTAAAGAAGAAAGACAAGGACTCCTGGAGTGCAGGTACTAAAGAAGTTGCATCAGTTTCGCTTGTTAAGGTAAAGGACAAGCATAAACGTAGGTCATCCCTCTTCAGCAACTGCATCTGCTGTACTTCTGTAATGAACTAAACTGCATTACTCTTCAGTGGTCATGATTTGGTTTGTTCAGGATTTTGAGAAATGGAGCTTTGGACATTGAAGAGACTATTGTTTGGTTTAGGCATTTGCAATAAACCAAGAAAGAGTGTTTTTTGTGTTTTTTTTGGATTGTTGGAGAGGCAATTGGATGGTGTTGGGCCGTTCTAACACATTTGTTACTTAACTTTGCTCGAGTTTAATATATTGATGAATACAATGTGATTTTTAATTATTATATATGACAAATTGTTCTAATGAGAAGTTATATTATCGTATCAAATGATTTCATTTTGTATTAATTGAAATGATATTATTTTTTGAATTTTATTTTTAACATAAAAGAAAACATCATTTAATGAACTAACTTGATTTTTTATATTAAAACTACTTATCATATAAATAATATCTAAAATATAATTTTTTGTGACTACTTAAATATAAAATTGACAAAAAGAAGTTTTAATTTCAAAATTGTTAATTCGTAATTCTTAACCTATTTATATCATAAAAAATCCTTTTATAATGATTCAAAGTGAAAATAAACTAAAATACGCATTTGATAACAATAAAAACACGCCTTTTTACATGAGACATGATATTCTTGTTCTTAAGTATTAGCTAATTATCATCTCGAAGAGACTTGCAAGTACTATCCCTTATGGTATAAAATATTAACCTAAATATCTTATGATTTAAAACCCTGATTGCTAATCAATTTCTAATGTCAAATCTCACAATTAAAATTCCTCTCCAAGAATAAAGTTTTTAGTTATAATTATCATGTTGTGTCATGTTATTAGTTATAATTCTCAGAGATACCAATTAATTTCTAACACAATTTGATCTTGATAAGTGAATAAGATGAAGGACTTGTACATAAAACATTTTCCTTTACTCTAGCTACCACACAATGTCAAGGTCAACGGTCCTTTTAATTGTAAGATGTACCGAAAGTGAAAGGCTATATTCGTTGTCGCTTCTTTAATGTCTAGTCCAAGTGGAGGGGAAAGGCTAATGTCTTCCCTTTTTTCATATTGATAGTTTATGCAATTAGTATTCTTGTACGTGCAAATTAAGTAAATTACTGGATCTATATAATATTTCATAAATTATATATTTTAAATAAATAATTTAAAATCAAATGACTGATTTAATTTGTATTTACAAAATTTTATGTATTTTTTATTTTAATTAATTATTATCTTTAAAATTAAACTTTTTTAATTCAATAACTCTTAAATGAACTCCATAAAAGCAGTATGTTTTTCAATTGATTGCTGGAATGTTAGTGTGAAAGGAATAAGTTTAGGTAGGACACACAATGGCCAAATGGGTCAAACACAAGTTCACGAGGATAGACAAAAAGCATTCAAACATATGCATCATCACCAATTCTTCCACAAAAAAGAAAGGGGGATTACATGACAGCTTGTTGGTCACATCAACAGAAGTTATATACTTGGCTTCTGAGTTGTTGAGGATTACAAAGTTCACGAATACTGAATGAAATAAGGCTGCAATAGTGTTTGATATGCATTCGTAACACAAATTAAAGTCGACAAACAACATTAGTGAAGCTAACATACTTTTCTACGTTATATGAAATTTCCACTAGCATCGAAAGAATACATTACATAGAAAAGTTGAACAAATCAAAGTCGTCTTCTAGGTTTTGATCCCTAACAATTCTTTGGCTAACCACAAAATAACAAATTAATGCAACGAATTAAACTTATAAAAAAAGGGATAAGAACACACATTTTCCTTGCTAAATTACTTCTGAAGATGAACATATTTAGGGTAGAGTTTATTATCCAATAGTCATCATCATTTTCACGAACTCTTCGTAATTAACTTGGCCATCACCATCCAAATCTGCCTCTTTAATCATCTGCTCCACTTCTTCATCTGTTAGCTTTTCGCCTAAATTTATCATAACATGCCTCAACTAGACATGACCAGCGAAGACCAAAACAAAATTTAACTCGGTTAGATTCTCTTCATGGTTAAAGAATTAAAGAAAGTCATGAAGCAGTGTAATCCATGTTTATATTAATCAGAAATTAGGTTAAGCATGTGAAATGCCAGATAAAACATTGAATGCTATTTACGCTAATACCAAGGCTCAAGATTCTAATATTTTAAATTTGCATCTCGTCTTGGTTCTTACCCAGTTTGTGTTATATGTCACTGAATATTTTTGGTAATTATTGTAATAAAGTGTCTCGGAGGAAATAACATTTACAGCGAACACTTTTTCCAGATTATTTGTGAATATTCAGCAAAAGTTATCGACATAGCTAATTCTGGTCGCCCGATGTGACAAAAGGCCGAAGACTATGGGTCTACTCGATATGGACATAGGGGCGCAGGACACTCTCCATGTATATCTCTCTCTCTGTCTACATATATAAACAAGAGCCTTCTCAAATCAAATCACCGTCAACTGTAGGGTAAAAATCTTGAACAAAATGATTTATCTTTAGATCTTTTTGCTTATCCAATATTAAAAACTGCCGATTACTTCTTAAAGCTACATGTGTTACATAGCCATTCACATACTATTTAACCTACAAGACAAAAGAATAAAGATGGAAAAGGAAAAAGTGGAACAGATTTCAATAATGTAAAGTATCAAATATAGGATTTTAATTGGCTTAATTGCCAAACAAATGTCAGAAGGTGAAGGTTGATAATTAATTAGTTGATGACATTGGAAGGAAAAGAAACAATAAAGTCGAAAGGCTACAATATTAGTAATTACAACTACCTCAGTGGCTGATATGTATCCATTTTGGTCCTTATCAAACACTTTGAATGCCTCTTTAAGTTCCTCCTCTGCATCAGTCTCCTGAAAACCAAAAAGAAAACAAAAATAAATTCAAATAGTCTGGTATATGCATATTAGAAAATGAGTTTATATGAATGAAGGGCGTTTTAAATTCACCTTCATTTTCTTGGCCATCAAGTCAAGGAACTCGAGAAACTCTATGGTCCCATTTCCATCCGCATCCACTTCGCTAATCATGTCATGAAGTTCTTCTTTAGTAGGGTTTTGGTCCAGTGACCTGATGACCGTGGCCAGTTCATCAACTGTTATGCAACCTGCTCCAACCATTCAAGTTACAGATACCCTAACCGAAAATCATAGACGAAAAAACAAAAAGATAAAACTAAACTCGATTGACATATTACCGTCTCCATCCTTGTCAAACAGACAAAACGCTTCTCTAAACTCCTCTATCTGTTCTTGACTCAGTACGTTGCCATCCATAGCTTTGAGCTGGCACTCAGAGAGACAGCGAGAGAGAGAGAGAAACTGAGAGAGAGAGAGAGAGAGAGTTTGGTGAAGTCTAAAAGAGAGAGCGAGTTGAGTATAGCTCAAGCTTAGCTGCGATTTATATAGAATTCCAGTGGGGTGTTTTTCAATTTTTCTTTTTCTTTCCTCTGTTTACTGTTTCTCCTTCTCCACTAAGAAATACATTTCAGTAAAAACTCAAAACCAAGCTTACTACTGGATTCTGATGTTATTTATTTGTCTTTATCAACGAAGAAAGAATCAAAAGCCTGCTTCCGTACACTTCCTGTCTTCTATACATGTATATAAATTCTACATACATAAATTAATCGAGATGCAAAATAGAAAATACTTGCATATATATATATATATATATATGCGGTAGAAATTTGTGTGGTTTTAAGTTTATTTTTTACTTTAGGATGATTAGAAACTCTAAAGATCCCATTCCACCAGGCTAAGTTAATAGACTAATACGAGTTTCTATGAAATTCAATAGAAAAAGACAAAGTATTTGAACTCTGCCATTAAAAGTAAATTAGTAAGAGGTTGAACAGCTGGAAGGGTTGGTGTTATCGGGGACATAGAGTGGAGGGTCAAGAGAAGAGGTTATATGGGGAGATGTGTCATTTGTTTCAAGTTTCCACCCCATAGGCCACGTTACGTTGCTTGCACGAGATGTGAGATAAGAGACGGAGACAGAGAAAACGGACGTCCATGTCCATTTTCTTGTACACTTATATTACGCGTTTTTATTTATTTATTTTGTATTTGTCATCTAGTAGTTTTAAATAAAAATTAAAATGTCTTCTTCTTGTTATTCTTCCTCTGCTTCTTCTATTCTCGTATTTATTGGATATAACGTCAGTCAAATAAGCCTCTGCCTCCATTCTCGACCATTTCCTATATTTCCGTCTCATTTCAATTTGAGTGGATCAAACGTTCGATATAATCTATAAATGATTTGTTTAATTATAAGATATGTAATCGTGTAGGTGGAGAGATTGGATCTTCAGTTTTCCAATTAAATATACTAATCATATACACGACATTATAAGAAATAACGTAAAATAAGACTTATCAAGTGTAAAAAAGTAAGACCCATCTCCTAATGTAACTATAATATAAGTTTATCAAGTAGGACCCATCTCCTAATGTTACTATAATATAAGTTTACCAAGTAGGATTCATTAAATGAAGGTCCCAACCTTAAGTCATAAATGATCAAAGCATTCGATATTTAATGCGACTGCTGTCGACGCGGTTTCTCAAGCACTAGCAAAAGCCCACAACTGCCCAAACACCAATAAGTCTGTATGATAAGAATCGAAGTTACGAGACAATTTAATTAGGGTATCTGGACATTACTGGATGAGGTACTTAATTGGTACGTACAGGGACCATGGCATGTCCCGTGTGGTGCAGTTTTGCTTACACAAACACAAGGTCTCAAAGGTCACCAAGTGTGGGTCATGGTCTGAAAGTCTCGGTGGTAAGAAACCAATCCAAATGCTAGAAGAACTTGATTGCTACATTTCGATCCATAATTTCTCAGCAAGTGCTTCACACTCCAACAAGTCTTATTGTTCTTCTTCTGCATAGTTTCTTAGCAAAGCATAGCAAGTGCTTGTCAGTCCAACAACCGCCCAACTAATCAGAGACGTGGCTTGTGAAACCATATTATATATGTTATTAAACTTCGGTTGGAAATAGGGGAGTGTCCTTCTATGTATGTCTATTACATCCTTTTACATGAAAATCCTTTGAAAGCAATAGTGTGGAGGAATACGCAACGTAATATAATCAGCTTAAAACTAATGTGTGCGAGTGTGTGTAAAAAGATGATAAAGATAACGTTACACTCAAAACTCATAAAGTTCATAGTGTGATTGAATATCCTAATAAACAAAGGTACACAAACTGTTAGACAAAAGTCTTATGAATTAATTAAATAATCCCTTTTGTACCTGATACAACTTTTCTCTAAGTACAATTCGTGTTCCAAAAGTTAAATTTTCAATTTGTCTAACTTGTCAAAATTTGAGACGTCAAGTTAAAATTCCAAGTTATAGCTAAGGTAGCGTAGGCTACAGCTATTTTGAACCAATATGTAATATTATTTTAGGTACTTTTTTTATATGGGTAAGGTTTATGTGAATTAAATAAATCGACAACACTCATAATAATTGTCAAGTAATGTGAATAAATTATTAACGAACCAATAATTAATAAATAAGTGATAATATCAAACTAATTAATATTACCACCTAACATATTTTTATTCTTGATCAACATATATTTTAAGGAAGTCAATCTTCTACCAACTTCAATTTGCAATCTGCCAAATTTGAGAAGCACTTAAAAAAACCCTTTGACTATCCACACAAGAAAATTGAAGTTTAGCAATAGAAATTACTTACGGAAAACTTATATATTCCGTCGGTAAGCTAAATTAGCGATATAATTTACCGACGGATGAAAGCATCGGAAAAAATACCGTAAGTAGTAATTTGTGATGAACCACAGCATGTCAGTTGCAAATTTATCGACGGACTTTTTGTGTTATTGTCGATGAATATACTGACGGTTATTCTATGCTTTCTTCGGTCTATAAAGTTACCGACGGACAAGATTTGTTCGTCGGCAACCTTACCTACAGAATTACTTATTCCGTTGGTAAGTTAATGACAATGTTACCGACGGTTATTAGTTATCCGTCGGTAAATTGAATAGATTTTATCAACGAACTTTATTTTTCTGTCGGTAAATTTAGTAAAATTGTTTTTTAAATTTTTTCCTGCATTTAATTTTATTTGATGATCTTATGATTGATGCATAATTTATACAGTTATCAGTTATTTGTTGATGATGTTTTGATTTATTTCTACATTTAATTTGTTAAAACTGAAAGTTGATTGATGATATAAAATAAAAATTATCGTAATTGATAATAAAAAAATATTTTGTACATAATAAGTATTTAATTGATACGAAATGACTACAAGTATGTTATTCATTTAGTGATCGCAGATGCTCTGATTGCTGCGATGAGGTGTTGTCCCTCCCTTTAACTGATCCATCTCATTATGGAGTTGAGCCATATATTTCATAGACTGTTGTAATTGAGTTTCCAATGTCTGTACTATGCTCTGAAGTTCATGGACGTCATTGGGTGCAGATTGCTTACTAGATGTTGTTGTACTAGATGTGGAGAATTGCGAATAACATGTGTTCACAAACCAACCTAAGCCGAATATCCTTCCAAAATGGTCCATACCACCCATTGCATAAAGATAGGTTTGACTCTCATCAATATCTTCAGACTATTGAGACTATTGTTGAATGCTTTCGTGTATTTGGTCCTTTCAGAAAGCAATGTTTATGTTAGTAAGTGATAATTATTAAGCATTAATATTAAAGCATAAATTTCACATACATTTAGTTCTCTACATCGGGTATTCACGAAGGTCACATCGTCATACTTCTTAGTATGAGTATGCAAAAAAGAGCTGACGAGGTGTAGGCTTCGTGCTCATAGACTTTTCTTGCATCAAAATAAAATGTTATAAGTGAACTACAATTTATAAAAATTTTAGCAAAATTTTCTCTATTGTTATGATATTTACCCCCTGTTGAACAAAGAAACTAACTCAACAACGCAACCATATATGGCATCAGATATTTACAACATTATTATTCTTCATAATACACATATTTTTATTCTAAAATTTACACATCAAATTAAATTGAAATACACCAAAGTAAAAAAAATCAGAATATAAATGTAAAGTGTAAATACTTACAGGTCTCTCTGCATGCTCGTAGTGGGTAATAAATCCTCCCGTATGCACGGGAAGACTCTCTTCCCCTGGTTTTCCACGTCTGTTGATAGAATTACGCTTTGAAATAGACATTGCCTCATGATGTCCAATACTGCTGCCAACGACTATATTTTTTCAGAAATATAAGTACATCAGTCTTGTGTATTGCACTAACAAAGTCTCGATAACATTTATGTGCTCGTCTCTCACATACTTTGCAAATGACCGCATCAAATTCAGAATCTCAAAAAAATTCTTTTTGAAATAAAAGGAAAAAGGAAAAACATACGATAAGTACTTATAATGTAATATTAATCTAATTAATGTATAAAATAAATTAAAAATATAAAAAATATTTTTTTTTGTGCCTCAAACTCTTGACAGTAAAATTCCTTTGTCACCTGAGAGATGTTCTTCCATATATAACTTTCAAGATTAATCTTTTCCTTGAATTTGGATGTTATGTTTCTTGAGCACGGTCCGGAGGGAATCAACCTAATATTAAAACAATTAATTTTATACTATTTTTTAAATTTAAACTTATAACTTAATTATAAACATATAGTGTTTCATGTATTTTCACCTACAGATTGTTGACAATTGTGATGTAAGTTCTTCCATCAGCTCTCTCAGTTCCAGGCTGGAGGCTTCCTCTTTTATCCGCATCTTTTACCCTAAATCTCTGTCGATATAGGGGTGGTGGATGGTGTAGCAATAGGTACAGAAGGTGGTGCCTCATCTACAAATGTAGTAGTTGGAAGTACAACATCTGATTCGGTTGCAGCAACATAATGTAATGCTTCACCTGGATAGTAACTGGCTTTAAATCATGGTTTGAACCTTGGTCACATCATATCCTGTTTTCTCTTTGGTGACATATTTCAACATGAAATTCATATTTGATTGAATATTCCAGAAATATAACAATTTCAATTCAATATTTCACATAATATATTTAAAATTCAATAATTTATTTGTTGAATATAATATTCTATTACAAACACAAATTAATCACTATCAGCACTTAATTGTAGATCAAAATCATCATCTTCTTTTTTGAAGAATTAGAATCAAACTCAGACTCTTCTTCAAATCTCTTGCACTCCTTATCCTTTCCAGATGAAATTTCAACATATTCATTATTTGAATCGTTCAAAGTTTGATTCTCGTCATATGTAACAGGTGCATTTATTTCATAAATATTTTCCTAAAACGCTTCAGTTTCAATTCTCTGTTCTCCTTTTCCATGCGATTCAAAAACACTTCTAGGTTTAACTTTACAATCAGCCAACCAGTTTGACTTATCTCGTCGTAAGCTGGGAAAAGGAACATAATACACCTGAATCGCTTGCATTGCCAACACGAAAGGTTCAAATTATCTAAATCTTCTTTGCTTATTGATTTCAACTAGATTGTATCGGCTATACACTTTTGTACAAAAATTTGAAGTTGGATCAAACCAGTCACACTTTAATATCATACTTCGCTTTATTGGCAATGCAGGGTACTCAATTTCGACTATCTCAATAATTTTACCATAGTAATCCATCAATTCTCCCTGTATGTAAACTTCACTATTTACTGTTTCCATGCTATGACCATGATATTCTATATGATATTTGTATCCATTAACGAAATACGCCGGATACAATCTAACAGTTAGCAAAGGTCTTTCCCAAGATCACATATGAACTTGTTCTCTATTGGATTTTCTAAGGCCTACATAAAAGAAATTATCATATTAAATAGTATAATGTCATTTGAACACCTTAATCTTATAATTCAATCGTTTCAATAATTGTAAGTGAAAACTTACATATTTCTCAAACTATCGAGGAAAGTGTTTTCCAACTTCTTTATTGATATCATCCTGTGTTTTCTCGGGCATTAGCTCGTGTAACCATTCCTCATATAATCTAAAAACATTATTATGTATTTCAGTTGTGAATAAAACTAAATTTCAAAACCCAAATAATCAATTTCAACTTACTGCACGAACGGTTGAACTTCTTGACATTTCAATAAAATGTAACCATAGGCAGCGTCAATTTCTTCCTCTGTGAACATTCTTCTTGTTGAATGCCCATATGTTTGTTCAAGTTTTGTGAAAATAGATAAGTTACCATCAGTATCACTCCTTCCTTCCCTATCGGTATTACAAGAAACTTTTCTTTCTCTTGTATGAACATACAGCTCAAATAATGTGAACAAAATATACTAGCTTCCTCCACTAAATAAGCATTACATATAACCTTTAACTCTAGCTCTATTTTTTACATTTTTCTTCAATTAATGTAAATACCTACATTAGCGAATAGGGTTTTTACAATTTATAATTAAAACATGTTATTACTTCAATTACAATCATTTTTTTGAATTACCTCTCAAACAGATACATCCATCGATATTGAACTGAATCGACAAGTTTAGCCTCATGTGTTAAATGCATAGGTAGATGCTCCATATAGTCAAAGAAGATTAGAGGGAAAATTCCTTCTAATTTGTACAAAATTACTGGAATTTTCCTTTCTAGTTTTTCCATTTCAACCAACTTGATTTTAGATGATGTTAAGTTTTTGAAAAAAAAAACTTAATTCTATTATAACTTCTCAAACCTTATTCGGTAACAACTCCTGAAATGCAATTGAAATTAGCCTTTGCATAAACACATGACAATCATGACTTTTCCTCCCAAATAATTTGTACTTCTTCATGTCCACACACCTTGCAAAGTTTGAAACATAACCATCGGGATACTATAGACTTTTCAACTATTCACACAAAATTATGATTGGCCATGATGAATATTATTGGTCAGATTGTCCAAAAGATTGGAATCCGCTTCTAGGGTATTAATTTCTATTTCATAGAATGCTTTCTAAGCTTGAACCTAGATTGACTATAAAATTTATACTCTCATAATTCCATATTATCTCCCCAATACAACATACATCCCAATTTGCAACAATCAATCTTTCAATAGGTAAACCAAGACCCCTAATAAATTTTTTCATATTGTAAAAACTATGAACCATTGTATGATCAAGAGGCAATGATTCATTATGCCATCCAAGAATTTTATCAGAAATATGCCCTTCAGACTTTATGTTCAATATTCCAACAATTGACGACAATTGAGTCATTGTCTCACAATTTGTCTATAATTCTTGGTCAGCTGAGTGTAGTAAGTCAAAAAATTGTTTTCCATGTGGGTTTGGTTCTTTTTTAAGATTTTCTATACTTTCCTAAAAGGTATAACCAGCTGCATTATAAACTATTTACATGTAAGGATTTTCAGTTGCACCTACACTATTTGTTCTAAATCCAATCCCCCCTTCAAACTCATCTTCATTCAATTACCAGTGTACTTCATTACCCCTTGAGGTGCTACAAGTCAATGGTTCCCTATTTTGTGTCCAATTAAAATAATTTGGGAAAAAACCCTTTTCTCAGCAAATGCTTATTCACTTCATCAATAGAAAGGAAACGAAGTGTTTGCACTTTTTATATGTACATCTGATCTTTGGGCCATCCATATATGCAAATTGGAAACATGCATAATGAATAAAAGCTTCAACTCCCTTAATAAACTCAGGATTAATGAAACCATCAGCTGTTAATCGTCTGTACAACTAAGATCTATCAACATTACTCATTTATGCAAAACTGTTAATTTCACAGTTAGTATCCTTTATATCCCTTAAGTTGACAGAACATCTAAAATTTACACAACATCCTTTAAGTATTAATCAATCGAATTAATCACCTACAATTAATTTCAATACTATGGTATGTGACATTGTTTACATCTATAAATCAAGAAAGCAAGTTCTTGTTGTGACTCCTAGGCCATGGAATTTTTCACCGATAAGCCTCATGGGAGCTGCATCACTGCTTTCCAACCTATATACTTTCCAAGGAGTTTATTATACAAAGAACTATCTTTTCCATTAAACGTATGAATTTCTTACGTTAATACTAAGTTTGCATTAATCATGTTGAAGTTGAAGTATTAATCAATTGAATTAATAACCCACAATGGATTTCAATACTATGGTATGTGGCATTGTTTAAACTTATGAATCAAGAAAGCAAGTTCTCGCTATAACTTTTAGGCTCATGAAAATTTTCACCATTAAGTTTCATGGGAGATGCATCACGAGTTTCCAGCCTATATACTATCTTAGGAACTTAGTTACGTCTCAAATCATCCATAAGATCTCAAACTCATTCCACATACAGTAAATACTTAGATTATTAAAGAAGAACATAAAAACTCATCAATGAGTATAAGAATATTCTAAACAAAATCACAAAATCAAGACCTCTTTTGCATTCACACAAAGCCCAAACATATTAGAATCGTATTGTTAAAGCAATACATATGGTAGACATGAGTTGGACGACTTACCTGAATGGACAGACAACTCTAGACTACAAAGAAGAAGGATGAGCGAAGCTCTTTAAAACAATATAGGGCTTGCGAAAAAGAATATTTCATAAAAAGAAGGGTAAATTATTCAAAAATAAAAAATGTGTGAATTCTCTGTATTATTTATATAGCAAAATTTTAAACATATATAATTAACAAAAATGTATTATCAATTATATTAATCAAATTATCCCGAATAATTTAAATACTCTTTAAACCTTGATAAAACTAATCTTTCATCAACAGTTAATCAATTATGTAATAAAAAATTAAATTACACAATTTAAGTTATGAAAGGTATAACAAATTGTCGTACATTTTCATCCTACCAATCTTACCTTTCTTCTTTAAATCCTTCCCTAAATCTGTAAAATTTGTCATAAGCCTAGGCAATTATTTAGATGACATGATTAGGTGCGTAACACCTTCTCTATCTTGCAATCAATCCCCAAACTTTCATTCTTATATTAGGACTTTATAGTTCCTTTTCTTTTATAACACAAACAAACTTAAAGAGCGAACAAATAATGACGTCCAAGAACAAGTCTTTTTTTCTTCAAGTTCGACTACAATGAAACCGGAAATTAAATAGTCAGAGCTATCCACATTTTACAATGGTTATTTGAAATTTGAAGCGAAGCTAACAGTCTAAAACAAGTGAATTAATGACATTACTTGAGCAAAAGAAACCCATTCTCTGTAAGTTGGAAAGAGAATGATGAAAACCAATAAAATATACCATTTCCTTTCCTTTAATTGAATGAATGTGAGTATATAATTCCTATGATCCTACAATTT
>JANIIA010000192.1:84411058-84423288 GCA_027478495.1 Erythroxylum alaternifolium | reverse complement strand
CACCTCCTGCTATTTGGAAGTACAGGGAACCGTTGCATGACCAACAATACCACATGAGAAGCAAATTTGTGGAAGGCCTTCATAAGCAACCTTTATCTCCTCACCATCTATTTCAATTATAAACCTCAAGGGGACTATGATGTCCATATCAACCACTACACGTGCAAAATTTCCTCTTTGTGACTTATTTGTGGTGTCGTCTATCTTTAACAGTATGACTTACCAAGTTCCCAAAAGCTTTAAGGATTTGACAGATGATATCAAGATATTAATAATTCAGGAAATCTAACTCAAACCACTACCATTGAGATCTTGCCGTAGGAAGGTTGAAATTAGGGATGTCAATGGACCGGGCTGGACCCGGGCCGACGGCGGGCCCGTCGATGGGTTGTTCGGCTCGTCTATATTTTTTTAATTAAAAAAATACAAAACGATATCGTTTTGGACAAAATGAAGCCATTTATCGAAAATGGTTGGGTCGTGGGCTGACCCATAGCCTACCAAACTCGAGCCAAAAAAAGGCTAGACCGGGCATGAATTGCCATCCCTAGTTGAAATTGGGATTGCCATGTCTGGACTGAAAGAGCATGCCCTATTATCACCCAAGGTCCTTTGGTTAAGGCATCCAACAAATCCTCTTATCCTCCTGTTCAACAAATCTGACTAGAAAAAGTTATAATCCAGATCTATAATTTTAATAGGACCCGAAGGACTCCATAGAGATTTTAGTCTATTATACAACGTCTACCCAATACAGCGCCCCAATAACTTAACCACCACAGCTCTTTCCTATTGTTTATCCAGTCGATCCTTGAAAGTGGTAGAGAGTTCAATAGCGAAACCAAACTCTCACTGCACCATATTAATATCTCCCTCTTCATAATCAACAGGTTCCTCCTCTGGCCATTGCAAATCCTCCTCTTCAGTCTCCTGTGATGGCCCTGTTACAGCAACACTATGGCTAGGGCGAGGACGTGGATGTAAAGGAGGAGGTTCTTCTTCATGTTCACGTATTTGAACTTTCTTGGCTATATGACTTTCACAGGTTTCCATGCTTAATCTTTTTATGGTGTGGAGAGGGATTTCTACTACATAGGAATTTGTTCGTCCACCTGGCAATGGTTTGATAGTTAATTTCTGGACAGATGCTTGGGTTGCTGATCTTAGTCCTCTCAACAGATATAGGACCACGATTCTGCCACACGTTATCGTGGATCTAAAGGTAACGCACTATGTGGATATTCATGGCTGTTGGATTTGGGATAGGTTCCAAGCTTTTCTCCCAACGTCAATTTTCATGCAAATAGCGGCCATTCACCCTCTAAGTGGCATACTTGGAAATGATAGGATGGTATGGGGTATATCGTCCATTGACACTTTTAGTATTGCTTCAGCTTATAGCTTGATTGAAGACTTATATAGGGAGGACAACGATGTTCTTTGGCAATGGATTTGGAGCTGGTCGTGTCCGCAACAAATTAGATCTTATTTTTGGCTTCTGGGCTATGGCAGCCTCTTGACCAATTAACAGCGAGTCACTAGGCATCTGACTTGCGATGACTCATGTGCTACATGTGGAGGTTTGGAGTGTTGTATGCATGTAGTAAGAGATTGCCCAAGGGTCAAGGAAATTTGGGAGATGTTTCATTCAGGTATTACTAATGCCGAGTTTTTTACGGACTCCAAATTGGTTTGGCTAAGCAAAAATTTTCAAAACCATACCACCGTGAATGGGTTTGATTGGGCT
This sequence comes from Erythroxylum alaternifolium, assembly GCA_027478495.1. Classification (NCBI taxonomy): domain Eukaryota; kingdom Viridiplantae; phylum Streptophyta; class Magnoliopsida; order Malpighiales; family Erythroxylaceae; genus Erythroxylum; species Erythroxylum alaternifolium. The sequence goes on along the minus strand of JANIIA010000192.1, from coordinate 84,421,541 downwards.
ATTATTTTCGGTACTTCTTGTTGGTTTTTTTGGTATTGGAGAAACAAGTGCCTTTTTTATGTGCACTTTTCTTGGCCTTCAAATCCTCTGCAGATTATTTTAAATTATGTAGAGTGGAGTTTTAAGGCGAGGGAATTGCATGGTCGGGTTCTCTTGGCCCAATGCAAACAAGAAGAGAGGACTTTAAGTTGGTTAATGCCACCTTTGGGATAGATCCGTTTAAATACTGATGGTACTTTTAGACGCATCATAAATATTGCTTCAGCTGGTGGAGTCCTTTGAGGCTATACTGGGGCATGGTTAGGAGGTTTCGCTCAAAATATAGGCACTTGCTCTGCGGTTTGTGATGAATTACGAGGTGTCTACTCCAATCTCTTGCTTGCTTAGGAGTTGGGACAACAAAAGTTAGAGCTGGAGGTTGATTCTTTGGTAGTCATCAACATTCTATCTTCCTTAGACAATCAAAGGAATTTCTCTAATTCGCTAGTTTGGGGTATCAAGGAGCTGCTAGCTAGGGATTGGGAAGTGTGATTTCTGCATATTTATAGGGAGGCTAATCAATGTGTGGATTGGCTTACTCAATCGTTTAGAATTGGTGTCAATACGTTTCAAAACTCATCTATAGGGCGTTCTAGTATCCTCGTTGAGGATATGGCTGGTTCTCTTTCCCTCGTTTTTAGTTGAATGGTTTTGGTAGTTAGCTTTTCCTTTAATAAAAAAAGGGTTTTTATTGGAAACTGAATCGGAACTTACAAACGCCACCACCATACAGTGCATGCTCAGCGAATATAGAAGATGTTGTTGATTATCTGAACTTGGTATCTCGGTTTTCACTGCCTAAGGTAAGATCTTCGTCTCGTGGAGTTAACTCTCAACCCTTTATATTTTCTCTAAACAGTTTAATTAGGACTGTTTTGTCTTTTAGTCTTTACTCATTTAGCATATGTATGATTCCGTCTAACCTGCTGGAAATGAAAGCAAGAAAAACAGAAATACCTGACTGAATATATAAAAATATTGGACGATATTAAGATATAATTGAGAAATTGCATCAAGTTCATAATATGTCAATAATTTAGTTATAATTTTATTTCTTTCAAATTTATTGAAAATAAAAATCTGGGTACCTTTTATTTTTAATATGTAAGTAAGTCCTTAACACTCTTTTAACTTTTATATAAAATTGTCGAAGGAAAGTAACACTCTTTAATTTTTATATAAAATTATCGATGGAAAGTCTTCAAACGAAAGCAATATTCTTGCAAGTGGGAAGCGATCCAAGTGAGGTCTTTATAGTAGACACTAAAATTCGTAATTTCACTCCCATTAATTTATTCTTTGAAAATAATTATAGTACTAATAAAAAAGCACATTTCAATACTTAATTTTCGTTTATAAACTCAATTTTTGTATGTAACATAGAGGACTTGAGATTTATCTCCATTGTCATAGCTTGCCTTAGTCCCACAAGTGATTAATTAGTCGATTATCTCAAAGTGTCGTTTTTCTTTAATGATTTGTTTTTTCATATCTATGCTTAGAGGAAATATACAAATCATTGTTCTCTCAGTGCTTCAGTTCACAATTAATCTTTAGTTATTAACTTAATTTTTAATCAATCTTAACTTAAGTCTTCATTATTAAATTAAGCTTATACATACACACGCTAAGTAAGAAAAAAATAAAGAATTTTTTATAGTTGGATATCTACTTTTTATAATTTATAATTAGTAACAAACTTTAAAATTAATAACTCCACTCATTAAAATTTTCATTGCGATTTTGTTCACGTGAGTATTAGCTTGAGAACAAAATTCAAAAAAGGGTAGTTCTTGAAATTTTATTATTTTATGTCTACTTAATGATTGAAATAACGAAGTATTTTGTACAACCTTTCATATAATCCAAGCTTACAAAAAATATATATATAATGCAAGTGACTATATATAACAAAGTCCGTATTTATCGAAAGTCTCTCAGGCCTCGAGCCCCTAGAAAATTTCCATGTGAACCTTATCCCTAGACATGTTAAAAACACGAAGAAGTCTTTAGTTTTTACACTTTCTGATTGAAATGAAGAACATTTAGTTTTGTTCAAGTCATTAACGATGTGGACTGTCTAAAATCTTAGTTTTGTTTGTTTAGGCTTGTCCAACTCATGGAATGCTAGAAAGAAAAAAGGGAGAAACACATGACTGAGTCCCCATTGGAGACATCTAACCAATAATCCAAATTTACCAGGAATTTTAACGAGAAAGCATGCGGCAACTGAGCAGTCTCATGAAACAAAAACAAAACAGCACCTGCACACTTGATTATTATCAAACTCAAGAAATAATTTTCATTTTACCAACGAAATTCCGTGCAGTTAATGATAAATATGGTATCATGTACACGAAAATTTTATCACACTTATTAATTACTACTAGCTTATTAGCAAGGATGTCGACTAATTGCATGCAATCGATCTTCCACCAGAAAAAGACTGGTGTTATGGTATATGTGAACATAGAAAATTTATAATTGGTTAGTGTCCGATGGCCTTTGAACTTCCTGAAGCTGGACAGAGTTGTTAAAGCAGTGATAGAAGCCATAGTGAGGGAATCTCTCATACCAGGTCTCCTGCGGCTCATGCGTATCCCAGTGCTCTCCACTGCTGCTCTTCCCATACTTGTGAACCCATCCAGAACAATTGTGTCCCTCACCCCAAGTGCGGTTCCAGCGCTCTCCGTGCTTACCTTCCCACCATGTCTCTCCCTGCTTGACACCCCGGCCATTTGGATCAAAATTTTCATCCCATTTATCACCCCACTTAGTCCAACCATCACCCTCACAGCGCTCCGCCCACTTGTCGGTATATTTGATGCTGCCGCCATGACCGTCATATTTCTCACCCCACCTACAAGAGAGAACAACAGCAACATTAAAAGACAACATATGCATAGACAGAGCCAATTATACAATTCTCATACCACTAGTTTTACAAACTCATAATTCAAGGTGAGGAACATGCAACGCTTGAAAAGCACAAGAACTTCAGCAGGTTTTGGATGACTCTGAACAATAGCAAACATTCATGTTGTTCATTGTGGCTATACCTTCCCCTCTTGACCCATACCCTATAGTAGTTTATCCCCAATTTCTACCTAGCAATGGCTATCACATTGACAAGCACCAACTGTTAGATTCCTCAAAAGCATTAACAGATGAAAACTCCAAAGTTAGTCCAGAAAACTTTATAGCAAGGTCAAACTAGTTTGGTATTTTAAGTTTCAAAAGATACAATGCAACTTGAGCGTGATAAAGGACCGTACCTTGTAGCATCTACATAAAAAGATTCCATTTCCATAAAGACTTAAAATATCATTTAATCAAGATGATATGAAGTCATCTATCCTTGTCTGAACTGTCATTTTAACATTCAAAGCTCAATAAATTTTGCAGTGTCAACTGACTATACTTGTAGTAGGGATTTAACAGCATTTTCAAACTTATGCAGTACCTTTCATGCCAAACATGAGCGTGGCCAGCTTCGAGTTGTGTGGTTGGATCAATGCTGCACCACTTATGGGCCCATTTATCTGCTTGACCAGAGGCATCATAATGCTCCCACCATTTCTCCTGCCACTCATCACCTCTTCCATTCTTTCCCCACTTATCTGCAGTTTTCTCAAGATGTACAAGCCCAGCATCCTGCACATACCAAATTGTTCAATACTGGCAACTAACCATCCAGAGGAAAATGCATTATTCCAATTTCTAAAACCAAGATCAAGCTGAATTGAGTTCTTAGGATGCACTTAACCAAGTCCTTTGAGAAAAATTGGCCAAATTACCAAATTTCCTACAAGGCCTGGGATGGCAACTGAAGAGCTCTAGATTTTCAAAAAACAGCCCCAAAAAGTGTTTTATTAAGAACTAAAGGGGTAAGTTTACACAATTTAAAATGGAAGTAACCATTAATCCAGCTAATATCAGACTAAGTTATACCTGCCACATTGATTCTCTCCAATACTCGCGCCAAACATTCCCAGTTGCATCACGTCCTGATTTTTCTGAGCCAAGTTCCTTGTACCCAAAATCATCAGCAGCCTCCCAAAACTTCTCTTGCCATGCAACTTCCTGATCTGCACTAACACCCCTCGACATGGTCCACCTACAAACCACTCCATCAGGTCTTTTCTCAACTCCAGTCTCCTTCCACCATCTTGATCCATCAGCATTTACCCCCTGAGACAGTGAATCATCTGTCTTATCCTTATTAAGAGCATGCACAGCTTCTGCCGCATGCAATGAGGACAAGGCACCAAGGTCATTTTCTTCCTCCTTCACGGAATGAATCTCATTAATGGTTTCAGAGACATCAGTTTCCACAACCTCCATCAGTGACTGCAAAGGAGGAATAGGAGGGGTGTGGATGCTCTCCGAAAATTTGCTCTCAAATGGAATAGAAAGTATTTCCATGGATCGATCTTTTTCTGCCATTGGATTGCTCAAAGTATGAGGTCTTGAAGATTTCTTTGCAGCAAAAAGGTCAGAATTGTCATTCCAGTCATCAGGCGGAGGTGTCCAAGACCAAAAATCAGGACCAGGTACTCCATTCCCAGCATTTTCAGATCGAGACACAAAGATACTACTGCTTCTGGTTCCTGCAAAAAACAGAGATTAACGTACAAACGCAACTATAACAGTGAAGTTGGATGCAGAAGTTAACGTACACAAAGAAACTACTTCTGGTTTTCTGTCATGTACACAAATATAAGTCCCTGCCATTCCCTCTGTTCCAATAGAAGGGAAGACCGAAATATAAGTTAAAAGTAGGACAAGATCAATTGGATACCTTTGCCACTACAATATTTGATTGATTCTGGTATACCAATCCATAAATCTCCAATTAATTATATGGATTTTCACTTGTTTAAAAAAAATCAAGATAGTTGGAGAAATAATTAACATTATTTGGTTGAATGGAAACGGGACATCGAACATCCTTAGCTGCTAGCTGATTACCAAAATTGCTAGCAGATCATATCTCATGCTATTTCTTTTCTTTCCTTTGGTATATATCTCAATGCTATTTCACACCAACATCAAATTGAGCAATGAAAGTCTTAAGTTCAAAATCGCAAGTAAATTTCAGTATCGAGTCTCAAAGTGGACTTTATAGCACAATAAAGTAGAATAAAAGATACAGACATAACAAAGTTGCAAATTTATTTACAACATCAAAGCTCCAAAACGGAGAAAACTCAATTCAACTATCGTAGTAACATGATTGAAACATGAAGTAAAGCTCACATACCTTCTCCTTCACTAACTCCCCCATCTCCTCCTCCTCCTCCTCCTCCTCCTTCTTCGTTTTCAGCGTCAAAATTAGCGTTCCCAGACTTTCTCTGATTGAGAAGGGATCGCGCAGCAGCAATAGCGGCAAAAGCGCGATCAACCACCTGCATTCTCTGAATGCGGTCTCTCTCGTCCTTCGGGATTTCCAGAATCTTCCTGAACTCCTCGCTCTTCTGCTCCAAGTCCACCTCCCCACCGGCACTGTTATCCGGCAGTTTCCCGACGATGCTCTCAAATTGAGCGGCCTTCCTCTCCCGATCAACGGCGGTCTTCCACATGTCCAAGTACGAGTTGTCATCGGCGGAAACCCAAATTCTAAAGCTTCTTAACTTATTGCTTCTAGTTACACTCACTACAAAGGAACGTCGCAACGGCGAAAACAGTATAGGTTTGGGGAGTATAGTGGAGCGGGAGGCGCGTGAACAAGCTGAACTGAGATCGAACGCCATGCTTAGAAATGGCGAGTGAAGTGAAAGAGAGCTGTAGAGTTACGGCTTTTGAAGTTGGAAAAACGGAAATAAGGTGAATAGCGTGAGGTGGGTGGGAGTAAAGCGGAGATACCGTCAACGATCGCTTAATTATTTCTCGAGTATCTTGACTGAAATGACGGTACGATCCGTTGGGGGACACGTGGCAGAATTTAAGTTATTGATTATAGATTATTCTATTTAATTTTGGGCTTTCTTATCTATTAGTTGGTCGGTAGTAGTGCGGCTTTTCTAATCGAGAGGACGAAATAGGAAAGAGAGACGACGTCGTGCCGTAACATAGGAACAGGATTAGTACTATAATGGGATAGATACAAATTTGTAAGGGTCCGTAAATTATAAACTGAATGAGTACAACAACAAATTATAAACTGAATGGGCTTGATACAAATTTGCAGCGGGTATGGGTCGTGATCGACCCGAAGATTTAAACTAAATAATTGCATAAAAGTAAGGTTTATGCAACTGTAAACGCTAAACACTGCAAGGACGGGGAAGAAAATGTAATCAATCTCCAATTATTCCCGAGACCGTGCGTTGTTTAGCAGTCTCCAACGTCACTTCGGTGGCGGGTAAGCTGGCGGTGGCGTGATATCGGGGTCCAGCGGCGACCTCGGAGGAAGTATGTCGGCCGGCTCCGGTGGGGGTGTGTCTGGAGGTGGTGGAATGGGCACGTCGGGAGGCGGGGGCGGAGTTGGCACTGGTGGAAAATTCGGTTTGTCCGGTCCCGAAGTTGGCAACTCTGGTATGTCAGGAGGCGCTGTCTCGACCTCCGGCGGACTTGTCTCTATCTCCGGAGCACCGGGAAAGTCTGATTCCTCTGGAGCTATAAAAGGCAGACCACGGTCAGACTTTCTCGGGAATTCAGGTGGGGTCTTCCCAGGAACCTCCGGCTCGGGGGTGGCTATCACCAACTGAGCTACGAGGGATACGAGGTTCCTATGATGTATCTGCTTGCTTGTTTTGGGATGTAGTTCAGAAAGCGGAGGTGGAGATGTTTTTATTGAGATTGAACTAAGCTTAGAGAGAGGCATATGCGTTGCTCGCTTCGTGAGATTAGACGAGAGAAAAGATAGAGCTGTGCGCATTTTAGCCTAAAGAGATGGATTTCTGTCGTCGAAGCAAGATTGCCATGTGCAGCCTCATATCTAAGTAGCGACTGGGCCCAAGAGGGAAAGCTATGAGTCATGCATGCGGCATAGACAGATGTGGGGCTTCCTCCATCTTCCACGTGTAGAGCTTATGATAAAGTCAGCTGCAACTAAAACTTATTTTAGATTGATCCAAAACTAAGTTCAAGAACTAAATTTTAAATTTTATTTAATTTAGTAATGTAATACTATTTTATTTAATATATTAAAATATTCTTATTTTAATCAATTACATTAAAAGATACTATAATTTCAGTTGAACCAAAGTTTGGATATATAAGATTAGGTCATACTTAGACTAATTAAATTGAAATCAGATTAGGTAAATTGATTCAAAACTTGTTTGATTTAATCTGATTTAGTCTAAAATAAACTGACCTAACTCAAATTAATCAAGATTTAATTAAACTTGATTTTTTTTAGTTTGGACTTGGACTTCTCTTTATGACCTAACCTGACCTAATACCAAATTATTTATATATAGTCCTAAATTTAATTTCTCTTTGATCCTTCTTTTAAATCCTCTTGATTTCTGCAAATTTTCGTAATCTTCTACAAATAAAAGGTCTTTTTTAGGTATTCATGTTTAACGGAAAAGACAAACTCACTAACTAATTTAAGAAAGAATATTGTTTATCAATGATTTTATAAGATAAATGATATCATAACTCATAAAGAATAATAATTTCAAATTTTTTTATTTTAGTCTCTGAAAATTTTCAATTGAATAATTGATCTATTCAATTTTATATAACAACAAGTTAAAAATACTTAACCTTTTAATTTTTCTATTTTAGTGCTCAAAATCTAAAAATTTTTAAATTTTATATAACCCTGATCAAAACACTAACTGACACTATAATGTTTTAATTTGAATTTTAACAAAATTTTAAAAATTAAACACTAACTTAAAGACCTTAAAATTTTTTAAAATATTAAATACTAAATTAGAAAACCTTTAATCTTATAAAAAATCTTAATCTTACACTTTTAAGTTTAGAAATCTGTTATCCATGTAAATTGAAGTGTAAACAATTTATAGAAGGTAGTCAAAGTACTATCAATATTTTGATTGAAGTATATACCAAAGTGTTCCTAATAATGATGTAGACTGATTATTCAGAAAGTTTGTCAAATTAGAAAATGTCAATGCGCCAGCTATCGGCCCGGCTTGGCCTAGGTTATAGTGACCCACGACTTGACGGGTTAGGCTAAACTGATCTACCATATTTTTTAAGTAAAACGTTAAAAATAACGTCGTTTTTAAAGTAACAGTCGAATCATAGGTTGAGTTTGCAAATCTTGACCCATGACTCGATTAACCTGAGCTAAAATCAAGCCGAACTCTTTTTGACATCCCTAGTCAAACCATTTTAAATTATATATATTTATTTGAGAAAAGTAATTCTTAAATGTACTTTTATTTCCAAAGTTTGCATTAAATATAAACAAAGAAGTACAATAAGAAAAAGGTTATTAATGAAAAATCTGAGTCCCTGACTCCCTGTGTGTTAACTTCAATTGAGCGTATGTCACTTGTTTTTTCTCTGAAGTTTTCTCTTTGAAACACTGTTCATCCCTAAGTTTTCTTCGAAGTTTCTTAAGCTTTGCACAGGTTCATACCAGCAAGTTGACACGCCCATGGCGTCCCTCGACCTTGAGGGGACCTTGGCAAAACGGGGACGTACGAGGAAGCGGGAGGAAGACCCGCCGATCAGCACTCCGATGACATATAGCGTAGCAATCGCCGGTATCCCACCCGAAGCTGTAGCAGCAGAAGACGAGCCATGGCCAACCGAGAAAATAATCAATCTTGAGGAGGGTGACATTGTCCCATTTTCGAGCGAACTTGGTGCAGGCCTGACTCTGTCACACTCCTTTAAAGAAAATCTGGATAAGCAGTGGAACCTAACAGTAGTTGTCAAGCTTTTTGGAAGAAGAATTGGGTTCCAAATGTTGAGCTCACGTCTGCGGCTACTCTGGTAACCTAAAGGACCGCTAAAAATAGTTGATCTCGAACATTATTTCTATCTGGTTCGGTTTCTGGAAGAGACAGATTACCTCCGTGCATTAGCAGATGGTCCATGGCGTATCTTCGGGCAAACGCTTTCGGTGCAACGCTGGGAGCCATCCTTTCGTCCGAAGCATGGGAAGGTCCTCCAGGCTGTCACTTGGATTCGCATACAGGAGCCTCTTATAGCTCGATACCACTCGGAGGTTCTAACAGCGCTAGGCAACCTTGTAGGCAAAACTGTCAAAATTGACGAACCAACGTTGTTAACCCTGAGGGGACGATAAACGCGTGTTGCGGCGGACATTGACCTAAACCAGCCATTAACTACCAAGGTTGAGCTCGATGGAGAGGTGATGCAGGTCGTTTATGAGGGACTTCCCCAGATCTGTTACAAATGTGGTATCGTGGGACATGAGACCTCAGCATGTCCACAAAGTAACCGAAATGCCGAGACAAATCCAGTGCCAACTAAAGGACAAACAGGGGAGTCCGAGGGGCTAGCCAAGGAGGCAGCAGAAAGCAGTGAGGGGGGAGCACAGATAACAGTCGGCCAGGCCAACGGTTACGGACCGTGGGTGCACGTTCAAAGAAGGTCCAGACCAGCTGCCCCACGTAACCATTAGAAGCAGCCACCCTCCACGCAGCGTCATGTTCAATCAAGCAGCATCAAGATGTCCCCTCATATGGCAGGCTCAAGATTCACAACTCTGGCAGGGAAAGAGCTGATGGAGAAAGTGCCAGAAACATCGATAGTGACCCCATAAACATTTAATTCAAAGGGCAAGGGCCAAAGGTTTGAAATGGCCCAGATAATTTCACAAAGTCATGGGCCAATATTCAAAGCTAATGGCCCGTACCCAAATATAAAGAAGGGGCCTAGAAGAAATAAGATAAGCCAATCCCACTTCACCCGGGGAGAAAGTTCCCAGACTCGCCCAATCCAGGAGCAGCCTTTGGATCTATCCCCTCAAATCCAAATACAACCTACCAGTACGAAAAAACATGTAGCAATTTAGATTTCCTCGCATACAGAAATGGTATGCGACAGCCAAGTGCTGGAGGCCCGCAAATTGGAAGGGGAGGAGAGCCTCCAATTAATGGAAGGAGTAGAGGGCCCGGAGCCTAATGCGAACGCGAGGGGGAACACAATACATACAGAACCCCCAGATTTAACAGGCGGATCCAAACAAACAAAAATTTGGCCTCAGAATAGTAGCAACAAAGTGCAGGCACAGTAGTCATTGGAAGGTGGTTTACCAGACACTCCTACGGGAGGTACATTAATTAATTAATTATTGTTGTTATGTCGATTCTTATTTGGAATTGTCAAGGGCAAAGTTATGAATACCGTACCGGACTCAGTACCGGATTGAGTTCTGGAATAAAACTGTACCGGTATCGGTTAATACTGGATACCGTTTCGGATAATTTTTTAAATTTATAAAATAGTCCCTAAAATTTTTAAAATTTACAAAATAGTCCATATT
>JANIIA010000192.1:84358958-84370218 GCA_027478495.1 Erythroxylum alaternifolium | reverse complement strand
AACATATCTCTGTCCTCGAGACGGAGACAATTGTTTCTGTTCTGTCCATCACAACCAAACAGCTCACTGTCTCCAATATCTGTTTTGTTCCGTCTCCAAATTTCCGTCTCGTTCCGTCTCTGCATATTGGAGACAGTAACCAAACAGATTGTAACAACACAGCTATACATACTAAATTCAATGAGACATGAGTAATGAATAACAAATTTTACTACAAACAAAAGATTTGTTGTAAGGTTAGGAACAATGAAGATATCACAGAGATGAAAAGTACAGGGGTAAGTGGAATAGTTAGGGTACTAGTGGATAAGATATGGAGAGTGTGTCCATTAATAACAATCATTTGATTCGATCCTTCATTCGGTGTGATTGAATTTATAATATGGAAATTGGGAGTAATGTGGGTTGTAAGGTTAGTGTCCCGTGACTATTCAGTAACAATGTTGTTATTGAAAGAAATGAAGTCATAATCAAGTTTAATGTTTATGGCAAAGAATGTTGTATTAATATTATTGGTAGTATGGTATGAGTCATTTGGTCGAATTCAAGATTTGGAGTACCGAAGACAATAGTGAGCAGGGTATGAAGTTTCCGATAGAATCAAGAAACTTGGGAAGCCGTCGGCTGCAGAAAGTGTTCTTCAAAGCCAACCCAGAGATCATGGGCCATGTGATGACTAAGTGTAACCCGAGTAATAAAACTGGAGATTGATGTGGCAAGGAAGCAATAAACTAGTTGGTCACAATTTTCCCAGTTGATAAATTCGATTGATTGATGTTCCATACTGGAGGTGGCATCCAGTGGTATAATGGTGCCGCCAATATAGCCGAGGAGATTCGAAGAGACAAGGACGGCTCCAATTTGGTTTCTCCATACAAGTTTATTGGTGTAATCTTAATGGGGTATTGAAGATGTTCATATAATTGGAATAATCAAAAGAGTCTTTAAAGACCAAACAAGCAATTATTAGTAAATTAATTTAAAAGATATTAATTCAAAATTTTTAGTATTTTTAAACAATTATTCCTTAAACCCAAACACAAAATAATATGTCCAAATTAATTTTATGGTCATATTTAAATTTTTAATAATTTAATATTTGAAAATTCCAAAATTATATTCATGAAAAAATTGAATTGATGTTTTACTAAATTGAACGTTGAAAAAAAATATCTGCAAAACCTTTATATCGCGTATCATGGGCTCATAATAGAGCCGAAGCGCAATGTCTTTTAAGTATGGGCCTGTAAATGGATTCTGGCAAGAGCATACAAAGCCTCCCCGATCACTGAAAATCGTAGCGTCCCACCCGAACAAGTTGTAGTGGGACTAGTGATGCAGAAGCGGGATCTCAACAAGTCCGGTGGCTTATCCGCCGGAGCCACCGCTCCATCTGCTAAGCGAGGCCGCCCCTTCGGCAGCACAGCTGGGAACGCAGCGGCAGCTGCATCTTCCGTGGACTCTGCGGCTCCTTCAAGTCTCCTCGGCCCGTCTCTCCAAGTTCACACCTCCTTTGCCGGTTAAACCAAACCCTAATCCCCATTTTTCATGTTTTTAAATTTCTGTAAATTTGAAATTTATTTAAACTTGCAAAGTCCGTGACTTTTGCAGACCAGAACAATAAGAGGATAGTTTTGGCTCTTCAAAGCGGGCTCAAGAGCGAGCTTACATGGGCACTCAATACTCTCACAATGCTCTCTTTCAAAGAGAAAGAGGATTTGCGTAAAGACTCTCTTGCTAAAATCCCTGGCTTGCTCGATGCTCTTCTCCAAGTTGTATGTTCGTTGCTTGCACTTATTTCATTTCATGAAACACTATGGATTGCCATGATTTTATTTTCCCTTTTCAGTATGTTATATGCGTATATGTCGGTTGGATTGATGCATTTGAATTGATAAAGCTATTATATTTTTTGATGAACAAACAGATTGATGACTGGAGGGATATTGCTCTGCCCAAAGAACTCAGCAAGAAGCCTAGGGTTAGAACATTAGGTACAAATTCACTGGTAACAGGATTTGGTAATGAGTACGAGGTTTTAGGATCAAGTGAGAATCTCAAAATTTCTGGGTAAGTGGAATATTGCCTTGCTTCTAGGGTGAGAAAAAAGTTTGGTTGGGTTTTTCAATGAAGGGTCTGTTAATGTTAGATAATTTCCAGGTTGGGATCAGCTTCCTCTGCAAATGAGGCATTGGGACAAAGGAATGGAACCAAAGCTCATCCTACAGAGTGGTGGTTTGATGAAGACGGTTTATTTAATTTGGATGAGGAAGGGCGGGCAGAGAAGCAGCTATGTGCTGTGGCTGCTTCTAATATCATTCGCAACTTTTCTTTCATGCCAGAGAATGAAGTAATTATGGCCCAACATCGTCACTGCTTGGAAACAGTCTTCCAATGTATTGAAGATCACATCACAGGTTAGCACAATTTCTAGGAGAAACTTATTAGTTAAGTTATTTCGTGCTATAATCTTTAATATGCTATTTATTTAGGGTTAGTTACTGACTAAGTGATAAATTCATTAGTCTTTCATTACTGAGTTTAGCTTGCCATCCAAATAGCATCAATATAATAATTTGGATAGTTCATGCGACTAGAGATTGCTCTATGTAATGACGCGGGCATGTTTGTCCTTGTTACCGTAATTGACTTAAAGCTAGAGATAAAATTTCATTTATTTTGGTCATGTCCATTGCTTTTCCTAGCAAGGATCAGTTTTAGTCGTAACTTTCTATCTTTCCATTCCTACGTGCCATTTTTATAATGCTTAGGTACCATGTCAACATAACAGATGTTGAGGCAGATGTGGGGTTTTCATTTTTTTTAATGGATTGGTGTTAAATGTTGCTAAAAGTAATTTATTTTGGCAGAGGATGAAGAGCTTGTTACAAATGCTCTTGAAACAATTGTAAATTTGGCTCCGTTGCTTGAACTTCGAACTTTCAGCTCATCAAAGCTATCATACATTAAAATGACGTGAGAATCCTCTTTCTGATGTACTATTCCTATTCAAACTGTCTTTGTTATTTACCTAGCATTTCTTTTGTACAGAGAGAAACGTGCAGTCCAAGCTATCATGGGAATGTTGGAATCTACGGTTAAGGCCTGGCATTGTGCTGCTGCTGAATTACTGGGTCGCTTGATAATAAATCAGGATAATGAACCATTTCTTCTTCCCTTTTTCCCACAGGTTGCTGTTGTTTGGATGTAGTTAATATGGTTTGTACTTTATTTATGTACCTTAGATGTGCACTAAATCTACTGAAGGCTTGGTGAATACTGCAGATTCGCAAGCGGTTGGTAGATCTTATAAGCTTTCCTGCAATTGATGCCCAAGCAGCTGCTGTTGGTGCTCTGTACAACCTTGCAGAAGTTAACATGGACTGCAGATTGAAGCTTGCCAATGAGAGATGGTAATTGGTCTAGACTTGGTAGTAAACTATGCATGTTTTATGATAGAATTTAAGATGAAAGTTCTTGTTGGGAATTGTTTCTTACTAGGATGACACTGACTTTTTCTTTGCACAACTTTCCAAAATTCAGGGCGGTTGATCGTTTGCTGAAAGTGATTAAGATGCCACATCCGGTGCCGGAAGTGTGCCGGAAAGCAGCAATGATATTAGAGAGTTTGGTATCTGAACCACAGAGCAGAACCGCACTTTTAATGTACGAGAATGCATTTGCCGAACTCCTGTTCTCAGAGAGTAGATACGCTGATACTTTTGCCAGGATCCTGTATGAATTAACATCTAGACCAAGCAACAAATTCACAATAGCCCGTGGTGTCTGGGGCATGTAATTGAAGACATTAACCATTAGGATGATCAGGTACTGAATGGAACCAATGCTTTAAACGGCGTAATTCAATGTTATGTAAATCTATTCCAAGAATAGATTAGAAGCAGAAGTGTTTTAGATCTATTAATCTTGTTTCACATTCATGCTTCTCTGTCAATCGAGTTTATATCGTTAAGCATGCTTTTCAGCGAGCATATATTCCGTTTTGTTGCCTATTTTAAGGATAGGATTTAATTATATTGTTGTTATTTATTTTGGTGCTCGATATCATTATTATTATAAAAATTATTTTATTAAACTAATATCTTACTATTAATGTTGCAGACAAAGTGTAGCTGAAAGTTTGTTCGAATCGGGTCAAATTGTTTTTGATTTTAATTTGTGAAAAGGTTGTTTCTTGACTTTTTAAAATTTAAAGATTCAAATAATATTATTATAAAATGTTAAATTAAAGCAAATATGATTCTGGGCAAGAGTTTGTGAGCTAAACTCTCAAATTCGAATCTAACCTAAAAGTCATTTGCAAAGCCAACATTCAACCACCACCCTCACCAACCTCTGTCCAAGGAACAGTTTTCTCCGGTAAAGCTAAAGCGACTATTTCTTGCTTCTTTAACTACATAAATGATAAATCTCACATTTATCAAATTAAGGAAATAAAAATACCAGCGTAGGTGCAGTGTCACTCTTACAGGTCCCAGCAATTGTTGATATCGATCAAGGCCCCGTATGCCTTACAAATTGACTCGATACCTTAAAATTGCCATGCTATTTAAGTAACTATGAAGTGTAGCGGCTATCAATTAATATCATGAAATTCACTTTGTTGGAAGGAATAAAACAAGACCTGTTTGTTTATCAAGTATTAAATGCGAGTACTTCCCAACCAACTAACGACCTAACCATCGAACACCGGCTTTGTTTTTTTACTTTGATTGATATTTTTCCCACAACGTCTTCAATGAAACAGTTGGTCAGCTAAACAACTGTCACCTGATAATACCATGCATGTGTTCAATTTTTGACTAGATCCAACTCCTTGCATTGCATTGCGTGCCTTGCCTTCTTATACATGAATTCTCATTCCTTGGACGTAAACAAAATGAGAATAATTATATAGATCTGAATCGACTCGATCCTGATTTGGGTTATGAGCATGAGTTTTCCCAAGTATTCCTTATATTAAAAGTTGAATTAAACCATGGACTGGTACAATCAATAAGCAAAAGATAAGGTTTTCACGAGGAAATGGAAACAATTTTAGGAACATGGACAGGGAATTCATGAATTTCATCCATCCAAGGGTTCTTCTCCTTCGCTGGATTGATTGTTCTCAATGCACGCCACACAGCACTGTTACATTTGAATCCTGATCCGAATGCGATTTGCCATGTTCTATCACCTCTCCTGATCCTCCCTTTGGCCTCAGAGTAAGCCAATTCGTACCACAATGAACTGCTGGATGTGTTGCCGAACCTGTAAAGAGTCATTCTTGAAGGCTCCATGTGCCAATCGCTGAGCTCAAGGTTCTTCTCTAGTTCATCTAACACAGCTCTGCCTCCTGCGTGAATGCAGAAGTGCTCAAAAGCCAACTTGAAATCTGGAATGTATGGTTTTATCTTCATCTTCAGGACTTTTCTTGCGACTAGAGTGGCGAAGAACAGGAGTTGTTCTGACATGGGTAGGACTAGTGGACCTAGTGTGGTGATATTGGTTTTAAGGGCCTCTCCTGCTACTGCCATAAGGTCCTTGGACAGTGAGACACCGATTTTCTTGTTGTTATCCTCCTTTTGGAACACACAGTTGTAACATTTATCATCAGCACCTTTGTGGGTACGAACAGTGTGGATTAGTTGATACTTTGATCGCCGGCGATCAGAAGATTTGTTGGAGAGCAGGATTGCGGCGCCGCCCATTCGGAACAGGCAATTCGAGACGAGCATTGATCGGTCATTGCCAAAGTACCAATTGAGAGTAATGTTTTCCATACTAACCACCAAGGCGTAGGAGTTAGGGTGCACCTGATCGGAAAGATAGAAAATGGAAGTCGAAATCATAAATCTTTCACCATTTTTAACACCAAACTTAACAACAACCAGCTACTTCTATTACACTGGACACTAACGTCGTCATTTACACAAGCCATTATGAGATATGTTAGTTAATACACAGAACCGAATGTTAGTTCCACCGTGTGGATATACAACTCTAAAGGTGGTTGAGTGTGTGAAACTGAAACTAACATTTATAGTTCACCAACATCTTCACTTTCCGAGTTGAGTACACCTATTTATTATCTTTACGGTAGAATTATTAAAGCATCATAAATGAACAACAGCTGGGCACATGAAGCCATGTGGGTGGCTGACGGTTGCCACTGAAACGTTCAATGTCACCCCACCAAAGTTTGACATTCTTAGATTCATTTTCAGTTGTATCAGATAACTCCAAACCGCGTTTTAATGTGGTCTCTTTATTATGATCATTTATGGGCCAAAAAAGTAAAAATTTGTATTCACATACCTGTAAGAGCTGCTTAGCAAGATCTATTGAGATAAGGCCTGCACTGCAACCCATGCCACCGAGATTATAGCTCAAGATGTTGCCTCTAAGGTTATAGTGATTCACAACCATTGCAGAGAGTGAAGGTGTAGGATTAAACAAACTGCAATTGACTATAAGAATGCCTATATCTTTAGCTTTCACACCAGTCTTGGCCAAGAGCTCATCAATGGCGCTGAACATCACTGTCTCAGCCTCCTTCCTTGCCTCTGCCATACATGGGTTGGGTGGCACTCTCATAACAGCTTCCGGCAAGTAGGTCTTTTGCCCTAACCCTGACCTTTCAACAATCTTCTTTTGGAATGCCAAGTTCTCTTCATTGAAGCACCCAGCCATACCAGACCTTTCCATGAAAATTTCTCTGGTACATATACGAGCCGGCTCTGGCTTGTAACAAGCAAAGTCCACCAAGAACACTTTCCTTGGACGGCTCGTGAAGTAAAGAGTGCCCAGAAAAACTATAAGACCCGAGCAAAACGTAACAGTAACGAAATTAAACTTGAGTTGGTCCCATAGCTGGACAAAATCATCGACTGTGAGCGTTGAAAGATGAGCAGAGGCAATAACTAGAAGTGGAACGAGCAAGAGATACATAGCGTTAGAGATCAAGTAGTGGTAGCCTAGTTTCACATACTTCAATCTAACTGATAAGAGAAAGTTTGGGAGAGTATTTCTCGCTGTCTCTGATTGATCTTGCACGTTAACTGAGTCCAGCTTCGGACTTTTCTTATTTTCCTCCGCCATTAATGATCAAAACCAAGTTTAGAACAAAGAATAAAGAAAACCCAGATCAAATGAAGGTGAAAGAACAGAACTTAGAAAGAAAAGCTAAATCTTTATGAGACAGAACTCAAGAACAGGAAAAGAAAAGGGCGCTTGGTGCTTAGGGAGGAGAGGCTGGAGTTGGAATTTAAAAAGGAGTGGATATAGAGAGAGAAACAGTGAGAAAGGAAGGGAGATGAAGGGACGATGCAACTACCCCAACGAACTTTTAATTGTTAACCCGCCATGGCATTGAATTCGCCAACCAAGAAATTTGAGGGAGGGGTTACGTGAATATGTTAATGGACCCAAACACTTGGAGTTTTGTAATTATAACTTTGTCAATCCACTTGTCAACTCTTGAACGAGACGCCAATTTTGTTCACTACAGTCCCATGTTGGTGAACTATACGGTTCCTCTTGCTTAAGACTTATTGGTCAATATTTTACCTTCCTAACTCGATTGTAAAAGTTTTTACTTCAAAAACTTATTTTTTAAAAAATCTTTTTTGTTATGACTTTGAGATATGTCTATATATTTAGGACATGTAACATAATGCGACGAGCCTGTCTGATTCGATCCCAAGAACATGCAAATTCGAGTCTAATTTAATGCTTGGGAGGATTTGTATAGCCGGAGTTCAAGCTTAAATATGAGCAGATCATTTAAAAAGACAACTTCCTTCCAGATGGGTTTTAAGACTCGAAAGCAACTAAGATCTGATGATAACTTGGAAGTCTGCGCCATGTCGTTCTTACGCAGCATTTGGACTGGAATGATCAAAGCCAGCTTACCTGTCGGTGAAAAAAGCTGTAGCCTACTAAACCTGACATTGTCCTTTGCATTGCCACTTGCCAGGCCAGTTATGATAGCCCGGTGGCTTGACGACTTCACCGCCCTGTACTGGTTTAGTGTCCCCTCCACTGAAAGCTATTCATGGTCTAGTTATTGGTTCAACTGGTCATAATATTGAGAATCAGTCTTATGGCGAGACAAAGTCATTATATTTCGATTTTAATGTCGTTTTGGCCAAATAGCGTACATGCCACTCTCACTTTAGGTTTCCATAATTCCTTTTAGAGAGATTTGTATGTACGTAGCATGCTTCCGATAATAAAAACGAGTAAAATATCTGTCCTTACCTCTCAATGTGTTGTCCATTACCATTTTATTTAATTCGAATTCAAATTGTAACTCCAACTCCACCTATATATTCAAATAATTTAAATTTTAATCAAATTTAATAATATTATTTTATATTTCAAAATTTTATTTTAATTTAAATTATTCGTATGAAGTTAATCTTTTTTGACTTTGAATTTAATTAAAACCCCAATCAACATAAATTTTTACTCCTTGATTCGAATTGTGACGGTTTGTTAAACTTACATATGAATTTATAAAGTTTATTTTTCAATGATTTTAATACTTAAAAACTATTTTAATGAACTTACTAATCATTATCATCAAAAGTTTATATATAACTATAAGCTTTAGTAGGAATATATTATACTGAAATACTATGATAGTTCATAGAATCTATTTTTTATCAAGTCCATGGTGGAGTTGAATTGGGGGGTGACTTCATTATATTTTAAAATATTGAAATAAGATATTTAACAAACCGACAAATTGGTAAAAGGTTAGTATAAAATAAATTATCCTATTATTAGAAGAGTGTTAGAGTACAAAATTGCATAAATTTGCTTAAGAAGATATAATTGTCTTTTTTATTAAGGTTCTAGTAATGATAAATTATTAATCTATAATTAAATTGATTTTGCTCTACATAAAATTTAAATTTTTATTAATTTCTTTTACTCCAAAATAAAGTATTTTTAAATATTAAAATTAATTAAAAAAATTCTTAAACTTTTCACTATTTTTAAATTATAACTCGAATTTTAAAAAACTCATAATTTTAAATCTTTTATAAATATAACTCCATGCTAGTGCTTTCATCAGCAGAGTTGACGTGATAATTCATGTCTCAAATATATTTTCTAACATGTGAGATATCAGGTGTAATAGATATACAAATTATAATTTTGTAAATTATAATTAATTAATATTAAATAAAATAATTAATTATTTTTCGCCAGCCTATATCTTATAAATATCTCTCTCTCCTAACTATCAAAGTCTATTATGTATTTGTCACCACCTCTTGTCTACTCTCTCTTCACCTTCTCTTCATTATTTTCTAACTCTCTCTTTTCCAAATTATGCTAAAAAATGTGTCTATCTAGAAATGTGACAAATGGGGTTTAAGAGTTGTGAGAAAAATACGACTCTCACTGTGTTTGGAACATGAAAAGGCAAACCAACACTAAATTGAGGCTGTAAAAAAAAACCTTAAATTTCAAAATAAAGCATTCTTGTAAACATTATGGGAATCTCGCCTAAAATTCTCTTGCTGTCTGTGCCTTCTCTGCTTTTCTTCTCTTTTTCTACTTTCTCTACTTTTCCTTTAATTTCTCATCAAAGAGAATAATAATAAAAAGAGCAAAAAGAATAAGAAATAGAATATATAGTAGAAAAAGAGATAGTAATAAGTTGCTATTGATGGAATCAAAGAATAGAAATTTGACAATTGAAAGGAGAGGGAAGTAGTGCAGATAAGCCTTGAGTTTGTTATACATTAATATTTTTATTAATTTTAAATATTATAAATTATAGTAAATTAATTAAATTAAAAATATTTATTTATTTTATAATATACTGATATGAAAATTAAAATTCACTTGTCATTTGCAAGCCACATTAGTGATATTAGCGGAAAGAGTACTAATGCTGAGTTATTTTTGTAAAAAACTAAAAGTAAACATTTTATTAATACTTTTTAAAGTTCGGTTTAAAATTATAAAACTTAATAAAGTTTGAGTCATTTTAATAAATCATAAATATTATAGTAAAATCAATATAAATCATTTAGTTCAAATGAATTAAGTGAAACTTAACAGTGTGAGAACTTTTCGTATTCTTGGTAGTCATAAATGGTTCAATGTTATGCACTTAATAGGTATAAATATCTTGTTTTTATGGTAACTGAAAATGTGCTTGATGGAAGCACATTGTTATAAGCTTTTTCATTCAGATTTTTGGGGTAGCCAAGCTTCTTTTCTTTTCTGAAAATACACCATCAAATTAGGAATTGAGTGCTTAGAAAAATTCTAAAAACTTAAACTCTTCAAGCAATAACGTCGACAGCTGGAGGTATTTCATTTTCTTCCGCATTTGGTTTTTATGTTGTTCTAATAAATATTACTGTTGAATATATATGTTAGAATTGGCTTACATGAATATAATTTGACATTTTTATCATAAATAAATCATAAATCTGTTTAAATTAAAAATTTAACTCACAAGCAGTTATTATGTCATTTGATTTATGTCTTTTAAGTTATGTTTTACATTGGTACCACATATTTATAGTTTGTTTGCCTCAATTTATTGTTGAGTGGCATGCACATTTAAATTATGTTGCTATTTAAATGGTTAGTTTCTGTGATATAAGTTGTAAATTTCCCGAATTGAGGGGTGAAAATTATAAGATTTGGAAAAAGAGAATTCTGCTTCCTTTAGGGTGGATGAAATTAATTATGCTATCTAGAAGGACGAACCACCTAAGGTAACGAAAGCCAGCATTACAGCTAAAAATGTTCTTTATAAACGTTGAGAGCGATCTAATCACCTAAGTATGATGTTCATTAAAACCAAAATTTTTGTTGGCATTCGTGATTTTGTAGAACAATATGACAATGTTCGAGCTCTACTGGAGGCTATTGATGAGTAATTCAAAGCTTCCAACAAAGCACTTGCAAGGACCATGATTATGCATTTTTTATCTATAAGGCTCACCAGTGTCCGAAATGTGCGTGAGCACATCATGGAGAAGAGAGACATTGTGGCTTAGTTAAAGAAACTCGATGATGAGACGTTTGATTCTTTCCTAGTGCATTATATTTTGAACATCCTTCCACCACCATAAGAACCCTTTAAAATCTCTTATAACACACATAAAGATAAGTAGTCAACAAATGCATAAATGGCCATGTGTGTTCAAGAAGAGGGGAGATTGTCGATGGAATAGGGAGAGAGTTCGCATAGTGCACATCTAATTGTTTAAGGAAAGAA
>JANIIA010000192.1:84236347-84258008 GCA_027478495.1 Erythroxylum alaternifolium | reverse complement strand
TTCCTAATTTCTCTTATTTACCTCACTTGGACCCGTTTCTCTGGTCCGACCCGTTCTACGGAACCGGGATGCTACATATATTCAATTTTAATGATGCTGCACATGCTGCAGATTTTTCCGTATGGTTTGGCTTATAAATAAATACACAGAAGAGTGGGGTTATGTGTCATAAAATGTTAACGAGCCTAAGCAGATAAGCAGGTTAGTTGGTTTTAATTTGCACTCTTAACCATTCAACTATCTGGGAGTCCCAATAACATCCTGTAAAACTTAGTTCTCATATTTTATGCCATTGATAGAGAAGCTTAAAATCAAAATCACGGCAAGGCAACACAAGTTTATATATATAGCTAGTCAGTAGACGTTAATCAGTTCAATGTTGAATAATAAGTATATACCCTAGTCGACACATCTAGTTCTACCTAAAAGAGTCATCAAGGAAATGAATCAGATATTAAAAGAATTTTTATAGTTTGGTAAAGTTGAGAATGGAAAGCAATTCAAGGTGAAATGGGTTGATATAACAATAACAAAGCTTTTAAGGGGACTTGGGATTATTCCTATTGCCAAAATGCAAAAAGTTATGCTATTTAAGAGGGTCTAGCATTTATTTATAAATAAAACAATGTTGTGGATCAAATGGGTCAATCAATATCATCTTCATAATGGAATTTCTAGCAAATCGATTAGTATAAGGAATATTCATGGCTATTCAATGATTTGCTTAGCTTGCAAGACATTATATATCCTCATATCAAACATAAGTCGGCTGATGGTGAGGATACATAGTTGTGGTATGATAACTAGACCAACTTTAGCCCTCTTATTCACAGAAGTGAGTTGTCTAGTCTCCGAAACCATATACATTTTGATGCTAGAGTGTTAGTACTCATACATAATGGCATCTGGGTTGAAGCATTTAAAGAGTTCCATTTATTAGTCAAATATTTTCCTAAGATTTTTGCAGGATAGAGGCAAGATAACATTGTCTGGTTACCCTATTTCAGTGGAGTGTTCAACAAAAGATCTTGCCACAAGCTGACGGTTCCCACGATGGAGGTAATATCCTAGTTCGATATTGTGTGGAAATCTATATTAGTCCCCAAAGTTATGTTTTTTAACTAGTTGGTGGTTAAAAGTCAGTTAAGAATAACAGATCGATGGTTTGGAGGATTTGACCCCATTTGTGTCCTTTTTAAGTAGCTGAATGGGAGCCAAAATTATCTTTTCTTTAAATGTCAATATAAGAAGCAGACTGATGGTGATGTTGCAATTACCTATGTACACTTTTGAGTGGTTGAAAACCTTAAATATAATCATCAGATATACGAAACATAGTTAGTGTAATGGTATGATAATTAAGACAATCTTTCATAATCTCATTTACACTATATGGCAAGAACGAAATTGAAGAATTTATAAAAATGTGGAAGCAAGTCATCAACAACTTATAGAATAGATAGTGAATTAGGTATGAGCTGCCATTATTGTTAATGACAAACAAGGATTAGTTACTTATGAAGTAAAACGGTAATGGTCGTTGTAAGGTTCTATGCTATAAATCATTTGTAGTTCTATGGTGTAATATTTCACTAGTTTGATTGTAGCTAGTATGATTCCTTATAAAGAGTTATATATTAACATTTTCTAAGTTAATTTAATTTCAATTTTAATTTTCAAAAAAAAGTTGTGACATGGCCTAAACATCGGTTGCACTTCTAAAAATATATGAGAACGCCTAACTCTCCCATATGGTGATGCCACAGTTTGCGAAGGCATACTTTGGCTCCTATAAAAGTCTCATATGTTTCATCCTTCCATTGTGAGCTGTGGATATGACAATAAATCGTAATTCCTAAAATAAACAACAAACTTAAGATCAAGTAGAGAAATTCAAAAGATAATTAAATTAATAATCCATAAATACAATAAGATACAATAAAAAAATAAATACAAAAGCAAAATTAAAATTAAAAGAAAAGAAAAAAAGAAAGATAAAATCAAATGAAAATGACTAGATTAATAACATTTGGGCTTTCCTCATATCTAAGTCCCCAGTAATGACACCAAAAAACCTATTTTTGGGTTAGTCAATATTGTAATAACTGCAAGTGGACGATTAGCTGTGCCTAGTACCAACAAGTACTGATCGATCCCATAAAAACTATGAATACTAATACTTTCCTTCCCCTATTATCTAGCCAAATGATTGAATTTGGATTTTTAATGAAAAGAAACTAAAACTAAGGCAAGTAAAATAAAATAGGAAACAAAATTAAACAAAGAATTTAGAAAGCACTAGGAAATTATCAATATCGAGCAATTAGTATCTAGATTTCGAATCCCCCTAACCCTTAATCAATTTATCATTTGCAATGCAACTGTGTTCTTGATTAATTGGACCGTGGAGATTCCTAAGGTATGCTAATAGCTAACCTTAAGTCTACTAACAACTAATTCTAAGGTTTTTAACCAAATTACTCAGGTTTAATCTTACATGATTATGTTATCGATTTATAACTTCCTCTATTAGGTTTGACGCTAATCCAGAAGATTTATGTCACCCTATCTCTAAGATTGCAATTAACTCTTTCCAATTATCATTAATCTATTTAAACCTAGGATTTCTCAATTGCTGCGATGAAATCAAATTATGGTCTAATATTTTGGATTACTAGAACATAAATAAAAAAAGATAATCGGATCGCAACAATCTATCAATCAATTGCATTAACTAATTAAAGCATGTTAAAGTATCCAAATAGGGTTCATCTAATGTAGACACTAATGAGACAATTAGTTACACATTACATATACAGAAACTTGAATTGAAACAACTGAATAAAAATTCTAAATCTCCCTAATTTTTCTCTATTAAGCATCCTGATGATGTAAATGTTTGATCTTGTATTTTGGTGGAATGATCGACAAAATCTTTGCGTCTCCTACTCCTCTAGCTCAAAATTGCCTCCAGAATCATCTCTAGAACTTTCATAATGATGCTTGCCACCTTCTCATTCGATATGCCTCCAAAAAGTCAAATTTATAAGAAAGCCTAGATTTTAAGGTTAAGCACGGTCATGTGCATAGGTTTATCACAAGTATCATGAAAATGCATGGGTTTACAAAAGTGCAAGACCGTGCATTCCTTCAAGATTGCTAATTTTATTTTTTGCGATGTGTTTTCATCTGAATTCTTCTTCTTTAAGTCTGTGAAGGCAATTATCACCTTTAAACACACTTGAATCACATTAAGTATCAAATATAAAATAAGACTATAAAATATCATGCAAGAATGCATTAAATATGGGGTAAAAATATATTCAATTAACCATCTATCATAAAGCAGTTGGTAGGTTGCTATTTTGGTTAAGTTATACAGAAGTCTCTAAAGGAGACAGCTCGAGGAGTCCCTCAACTTCCCACTTTGCTCATGGAAGCTTGGATGTGAGTCAATTCCTTTCCCTTCAAGAGGCTAGAGTTATTAATGACCAGTGAGCAAACACAAAGTTGAATGAACCAAGAACATCATAGAGAAATGTAATAGCTTCTATCACCACGAAGGAGAAGCCTAAACACCTCTAACCTACTGTAATTTAGGGCATTGTTACTCATTCTTGGAGATGCTACAAAAGGGTGATAAACATTTAGAAAACACTATAATAGGTGTTACAAAGGTTTTCATAAACACGAAACTTATACCGAAGTTGTGTCTACTCCTTTGTATGGAAATCTCACTTAGTTCCGTTTAAGCAAGACTCGGTCTTCCCATGTGATCATTTACAAACTAACTTGTTTTCAAATGCCTCATCACCCTCACAGTGTTTAACTCTCACACTCTTGCAAAGAGTATTGAGAAAGCACTAAATTATCAAAGATGATAATAGGAGCATGAAAGAGATACAACAAATTCTAACCTTTATTACTTCCCTCAAAGTACACAAAGGAATTCTGTTTTAATCTATTTCCTTCCACTCTATCTATGTTCTCCCTAGAAGCAATTCTTAAATGAGCTATTTATAGGCACCTCTAGCATTATAATTCAAAATCCTAATTAGATTATACTAGTTAGATTATCTTATCCTAATCAAATTACGTCACATTATATAGTAAGATGACATCCCCTTCTAAATAGGACTCTATCTGATATGATTTATCTACACCAAAACTAATATAATAAGAGATTACATCTATTTATGAAAGGCTTCAGGCTTGGATGACTTATCCATGAAGATCTCCACTATCTTCAGATGATCCTCCAACATGATCTTTATCTTTTGGAGCCGATGTCTATCCGCTGTGATCTTTTCTGCTACATCATCCAAGATCTCCCCACAATCTCTATCTGTTGATGATGAGTCATCCGAGCCTAGAGCCTTTTATAGCAACTGGTCCAATCCGGTGCTTACCTATGTCAAGTTCATTAGTCATGGTCTATTCATCTGAGGATATACTAAGTCCTTAGTCCATCAAGAACATAGCCTTAGCCAAGTTGGCCCATACAAGGTCTGAACACACTATGTTTGATTTAACTTGCTAAGTTACCTTGGGCTTTTGCATGCCACTATCATGCATGTGATTTAGCTAACCTTTATTCTAAAGCCCATTTCTAGTTACTTATAAAGTGTCTTTATATGTGAAAAGGCTAACAATCCACCCCCACTAGATGAACTCAACCCCTTCATCGAGCAAGCCTGAAGGTAAGCATTCACCTGATTCTTAAACTACCACAAGGTAGTATCTTTCTTCTACTATGATTGGCTTTCCCTTCCACTGGATTAAGAATTTGGTCCTCCAATTCTTCTTATATTGTCCCATTATTCTATGATCTAAGATCTTCTCCATTTGATTCTCGAACTTTTTTCTCACAGCTGATGGAGCTTTCTTCACTTGAATCTTATTCGAATCTGATGCATTCTCATAGTAAGGTTTGAAAAACTAACATGAAAAGTAAGGTGTACCTTCAATAGCCTATAATTATTAAGCCAAAACCTGCATACAATACCTCCCTTAACTTTTGAAATTAACTTACTGTATATTTTTTCCAATAAAGTTGTAGCTTTTATTTGTTCCAATAAGTTTGGCTTCACCCCTGTAATGGCATATAGGGATGCGAACACCTCTCGTAGACTTAAGGTGTCACATTATTATGCTTCCCTAGTTTATACTCACATACGAAATCATATTCAACAAGAAACTCCTACCACCAGGTTTGCTTCTGGGATAACTTTTTCTGGGTCCTAAAAAATATGTTGGCAATATTTCCAATAGGAATAACAAACCTGGTCCCTAATAGATATACTGACTGTATCTCAAGGAAATACATTATCAGTACTGTACACCACGACATCATCTAAATACACCATAATGACCTTATTGAAGAAGTTGTATAACATGTTGTTCATTAGGTTGCAAAATCTTACAGGGGCATTAGTCAACTCGAACGAAATTCGCATGATCTGTACCAAGTCACACATGTTGTTTTTAATCATCGCCCTTAGCTATTAACATTTTCCAATACCCACTTTAAAGATTAAGCTTTGTGAAAATTATAGCCTCCGATAATCTGTCCGTCAAATCTTTAACTAAGGGAACAAGATACTTGTTTTTTATTGTTTCCTTATTCAAGGCTTTATAATCCATGCACATCGGAAGTGTTCCATCTTGCTTCTTCAAGAACAACGCTGGGGCACCATATGAGGCTTTGCAAGGTTGGATGAACCCTATCTCTAAGAATTTACAAAGTTATTTTTAAAGCTCCCTTAACTCTAACGAGGACATCCTATATTGGGTGCATATAGGTGGGATGGCTCTAGGAACCAGCTTGATCTTGTGATCAATTTCTCTATAAGGGGAAGAATCTTAGACAACTCTTTTGATGTCACATAAACTCCCTCAACAAACTTATGACTACATTGGGATTTCCATATGTGATCATCATCAATCTTCCATATAGCAGTGAGATAGGTCTCCATACTTTTCCTCGTCTCCATACTTTTCCTCAACCCTTTCTCGATGCTCATAGATGACACATATGTTATAATTGTTGTATCGTCTACTATTCCACCACTAGATCTATAACAATTAATATAAAATGAATTTTATTCATGCATAATCATCATACCTTCCAAACTTGGATAGAACATCACCTTTGTTGCATTCAAGAAATTGATCCCCAATATCAAATCAAAATTTTCAAGTGGTATGACCATATAATTAAACTTGGCATGCCAACTCCTATTCTCACTAGGATGCTGTAAACAGCTCCAATCACCACTTGTGCCTTACCCGTAGGGGTTCATCTTTGTCAAGGTCTTTGAAACCTTAAGCCCTAACTTACTCACCATCATTTTTTCCATGAAAGAGTGTGTCACACCCATATCCACCATTACGGTTACCTTCTTTCCAATGACTTATATCGCCATGTACATTTGCTTATCCAAAAGATTGGATTCACCTTTAACCTTATTCAATAAGGTAATCAAATTCATTGTTGATTTCGAATCTTCTTCTTCTTCTAGAATTAAGGCATTTAGCTTCTCCTTCCTCGAAAATTATCTCATAAAATGTGGACGATACATAGCTGACAAGAAAGTTTGCCCTTCTTGGAGGATGTCTCCTCACTCTTGAAGCCATCATTTTTCTTGCCTTTTGATATGTGCCTAATTGATGATGAATTTATTCAACAACACTTAGTGAATATTGCTAGGAAAGTGCTTAAGATACTCACTTTGACTCATATGTAGTTTTAGACACAATCGGAAGCAAAAGAGCTAAAGGGAGTCAAAAGCACTACATTTAATCCATTTTTCAAAGTTCACTATCTTTTGTCTCAATAGAACAAGAAGAAGAAGGATTAGAGCAAGAGTAGATAAGAAAATGCATGAAGATGAAGAGTATACATTGTAGAAATCAAGTAAAGTCATGAGAATGCAAGTCACGGCCATGAGCATGACGCAACATTTCATAACTGTGACTCACTTTACATAGGCATGACTCAAGTAGTCATGCACATGCATGGTGTGTCACACCTGTGACACATAAAGTCACTAGTGTGACATAATGCCACCTCACCTCTCATTTAACATAATGTTAATATATACCAAAGGATGATGGTGCATATTTCTATTCAAGGCCACATGTTTATCGCATGCATTAACATAGAGATGATTAGGCATTCTTTGCTTTTCTGAACTACATTAGCCAAATAGCCTACCTTATTGACATGATTTCTCCTTTGTTATGCCCCCTTGAGCTTTATTTAACTTTTCTTTGTATATTAACCACATTACATGCTTTAACCCTAACCAAATGTCCTTTTTAAGCCTTAAAGTAAGTGGAACATTTGTTGATTATTGAGCTTATGGATATACAAAAGTATAAGTGTGGGGGTGTATATATATATGGGTTGGTTATAATGTTGGGATGCTATTTTATGTCTTATCATTTAAATTCCCATGTTAATGTAGTTTTTTTAATTTTTATAAAATAAAAAAAAGAAAATAAAAAGAAAATAAAATAAAAGAAAGAAAAAGAAAAAAGAAGAAAAATTTTTTAAATAAATGCATCAAGGAGGAAGTGCATATGTGTTATAAAGTTGTTTATGATTAATGCATCCTCCTAAAGTTGTATTGATGGGTTATTTGAGTATGTCGGATATGAGGTAGATGCTGTCTTGGAAGGTTCACTTATTATAGTTCAATGTATTATTATCATCAATCCTTATCAGTGATCTCCTTTGATTAGTTATGCTTCATATGTTTTATATATGAGAGCTTGAGTTTGAGCGGTGAAACATCATTTTTGCATTCATCATAGTACACAATTATAAGGGAATGTTGGTTTTTACACTTGATAGTATATTGAGTGTTACTTTTGTTTCACTAGCTTTAATGGCTTTCATGCTACTCTACCCAAATACATCTTACCTCACCTTTTCCCACATTACAATC
Source organism: Erythroxylum alaternifolium (assembly GCA_027478495.1). Taxonomy (NCBI): domain Eukaryota; kingdom Viridiplantae; phylum Streptophyta; class Magnoliopsida; order Malpighiales; family Erythroxylaceae; genus Erythroxylum; species Erythroxylum alaternifolium. Next base: position 84,250,056 of record JANIIA010000192.1, on the reverse strand, counting down.
CTAAAAAGTCCTTTGATCCATGATTTTGCATATGAACATTAGTGGTGGAGAAATGAAATGATATGCAAAGTTGTGGAACTGCATGATCATGAATGGAATTTGAGTGTACTCGTAGATATATTTTAGTTAAACATATTTTTCAAGTCTACCATTAGATTGCTCAGTTTTTAAAGGTATTGAATGTTGATTGATCATAAGTAAAAGCTTGGAATGTTGAGTTTTTACTATGATTTTTGAAAGTCAATCATCTTTGCTTATGATTATTTATTCTTGGAAAATATAGGAATTGAGTGAATGATTTGGGTCTATGAGCTTAATTTTGATGTTTTGCTCGAGGAGGGCCAAAAGCTAAGTGTGGGAGAAATTGATATGTGCTTAATTGATAATGAATTTATTCAATAACTCTTAGTGAATATTGCTAGGAAAGTGTTTAAGATACTCACTTTGACTCATATGTGGTTTTAGGTATAATTGGAAGCAAATGAACTAAAGTAAGTCGAAATCACTACATTTAAGCCGCTTTCCAAAGATTCACAATCCTTTGTCTCCATGGAACAAGAAGAAGGATTAGAGTAAGAGGAGACTAGAAAATGCATGAAGATGAAGAGTATATATTGTAGAGAATCAAGTGAAGTCATAAGAACGCAAGTCACGGCCATGGGCTTGACACAACATATCATGACCGTGACTCACCTTGCATGGGCATGATTCAAGTAGTCACGCCTATGATTTAAAGTCACAACCATGCATGGTGCGTCACACATGTGACATACCAAGTCACAGGGGTGTGACATAATGCCACCCCATCCCTCATTTAACCTAGTGTTAATATATACCAAGATGGTGACGGTGCAAGGGATATGAAATTTTGAAGTGTTTTTGGACTAAAGCTTCGAAAGCCTTCGGGAGAGAAGATAGTGTGATGAAACTCTCACATATGGAGAGACCCATAGAGGGGTAGCTTTTTTGACACCAGTCCAAAGGTAAAATCATCCACAACCTAGTTAAGTGTAATTCTCCTTATATTTATCGTTTTCTTTCTCTTATGGATTGATTATGTTATCCTTTGTTCAATGTTTAGGTCTTGTGTAAGAATGATCAAATGCTCTATTTGATTATTTTTACTTAAGAACCCATTTCTAGAATCAAATACAATATGTAATCATTGTTTTATTTATTCATTTGTAGAGACTAATAGTTTGTAACTATTAGGGATAACATAACCTAGGTTAAATAATCTGAACTTGCGTGATTATTGCTTAGATTAGTCTATTTTTCTCACTTGTAAGGCGACTGTCAAATTAAACTTAACGAGCATCTCCTAGGTTATTTCATAGCTAGGGTTAATTAATGAGCTCTTCTTAATGAACTATGACCTAAGGAAAAAATATGATTAATAGAGCTTGTTGTTAATCTACGACCAATAGTTCAAAGAAAGATGTAATGACAACTATTCAATGAAATATGTTTACTTGAGTGTAGGCTGAGATTGAACTAAAAAACCAAGTCCTAAACAAATTCATTATTTTTTAATGTTTCTTTAATTTGTTTTCATTAGGATAGTTTTACTTTGTTTTCATTTCAAACTAAACCAAACCCCCTAAAAAAACCTAAACACCATTTAATTTCATTTTATAAACTTTACACACACTCTCTCTATGGGATCGACCTAGACTCACCACTAGTATAGTAGTAGTCTAGTTTATTTTACGTAGTGTAATAACGCGTTACCACCTTTCCCCTTAAATCCCCTTTCTTGAAGTCTTTCTTCTTTTTCCCGTCACTTTTGACCTGTTGGGTTAGGCCTTTGCCTTTGGAAGAAGTAGAGGAGCCCACCTTAGTTTTGTTTTTTCACTCAAAAATCCACCAAGGCATTAGTAGCTGTGATTGCACTAACTGCATCCTTCACATGTTGCCTCTGCAACTCTATTTACGCCTATGGTTGTAACATGAACAAAAAGTCGAAAAGATTTTCCTTATCTAACATATTGTCAATATCCAAAATTAGAGAGCTAAACTTTTTAACAAAATCTCTTACCGATCTGTCTTGTTTTAACTTCTTCACGACATCCCTCACTAGCTAAGAAGGATTCATTAAAAGGAATTGATCCTTTAACTCCTTCTTCATCTTCTTCCACTTATCGATAGGAGCTCTACCCACACTAATTTTAGTAAAGGTCCTCGTTCTCGACCAAAGCTTAACATCTCTATCCAAGTATATGGTCTTCATATTGACCATTCTAGCATCAGGTACTTTAGTAGCTGTAAAAAACTGCTTCATATCCCACAAAAAGTTCTTGATCTCCTCCATGTTCTACACAGCCTTCAAAACCTTGGGTTTGCACATCTTCACCACGGTGCTATAGACACACCCAACATCTTGTGTTACAACGGTACGCCTTATGATCTTCATCTCAAAGCTATTCTCCTCTAGTGCCCTTATCAAATCTGTTATTTGATGTTGCAACTGTTAGTTCTACTCCTCCAGCATCTTGAACCTAGTTTTATATGATATGACCTCTTTCCCCCTTGAGGAATTGGCTCTATGAGTGCCTCTATTCTGTTGACATGCTCTGTCAAATTATTGCCTCCCACTATATCAAAGTGTGGCTCTGATACTAGTTGTTATAAAGGCTTTTGTAAACACCAAAGTTGCATCTACTCCTTTGTACGGCAATCTCACTTAGGTCCGTTTAAGCAAGACTCAGCCTTCCCATGTGATCATTGAAAAACTAACTTGTTTTCAGACGTCTCACAACCCTCACAGTGTTTAACTCTCATTCTCTTTCAAAGATTATTAAGAAAGCACTAAACTAATAAAGGAAAAAATAGGAGCACGAAAGAGATATAACAAATGCTAACCTTCATTACTTTCCTCAAAGTATACAAAGGAATGCTCTCTCTATCTATTTCCTTCCTCTCTATTTCTGTTCTCCTTAAGAGCAAGGCTTAAATCAACTATTTATAGGCACCTCTAGCTTTACAATTCAGACTTATAATTAAACTTAACTAGTTAGATCACATATTATCCTAATTAGATTACAACACATTATCCAATAAGGTGACATTCCCATCTAAATAGAACTCTATCTAATAGGATTTATCTATATCACAACTAACAAGATAATAGATTATGTCTATCTAGGAATGATACATCTATATCTATGAAGATCTCTGCTATCTTCAGATGATCCTCCCACATGATCTTTATCTTTTAGAGCTAATTTCTATCTTTTGTGATCTTAGCAGCCACACCATCCAAGATCTCCGCACAATCTCTATCTATTGATAATGAGTCATCCAACCCAAAAGACTTTCATAACACACTGGTCCAATCCAATGCTTGCCTTTATCAAATCCATTAGTCATGGTCCATTCATTTGAGTATATACTAAGTTTGTAATCCATCAAAAATTTAGTATTAGCCAAGTTGGTCTGTACAGGGTCCAAAACTCTAAAAAAACTCAAATCATGCTTGATTTAACTTACTAAGTTACCCTGGGCTTTTATATGCTTCTATCATTTATATGATCTAGCTAACCTTTAACCTAAGACCTGTTTCTAGTTAACTATGAAGTGCCTTTATGTACTAAGGGGCTAACAGTAAGATACTTTCTCAATAAAAGAACTTCATTCCCTCAGGTACAAAGTTATGCACATAATAGATGGGGAAGCAAAAGGTTAACTAAAGTCTTGCTCACTTAAAAAGATACCTTACTCTTTAAATTCACAGATGTGGATATCTTGAATAAGGTAATAGAATTTTGTCCTAGGCATATTGGGGGTCACCAATGTTGTTTAAAGCAGGTCCCCTAAAATGGAATTAAACAGATTTATAATAGAAAACATCCCATTACAAATTAACTTCCACAACATTTCTTTAGAGTATTGGACTCTAGATGGATTGAGCTTCCTAACAAACTATATGGAGAAGCCAATTGCTTTTGATTCAGGTACAAACAAACTTAAGAGAGTCTATCATACTATAATATATATGGAGGTGAACTTATTACTTATAGTGAAATTGGATCTTAATGGTGAATTGACTAAAACAAAAATTCATCTTACTCATAATTGGAAACCTTAACTAGGAAAGAAAGAATGGAAACCAACAGGGAAAAATTTTCATTTAAGGAATTTCTTCATACTTATAAGTCTTGAAAAGGATTTAATTCCACCTATAGAAGGAGAAAATTTAGGAAATGATCAACCAATTATACTAACAAACCTAATTATTAAGGTTTAGGCTACTAAACAAGACAATGCCGTAGAATCTAAAGGAAAGAAAAAGGTAATAAGGAGGGTAAAGGTATAAAACCAGTACCTAGTTGCAATTTTAATAAGGAGGAGACTTATAATCATGAGCAAATTGAGCAGTTATGTTCAACTGCTAACAAAAAATTAGGGATGAAGAGAAGAAAACCCTAAAAGGTGGCTATTAGTTCCCAAATTCTAACCAATGCCTTTTTCTTAAAGTGTAAGGGGTTGAATGACCCTTATAAAAGACAGGTTGCTAAAGATATTATTTTAGAAAAACATCATATCATTGTAAAACTGCTAAAGACTATAGTCAAAGCTCACAAACTACATAACTCAATGAATTTTCTAGGTAAAAACTGGGATTTTGATTCCAATCATAAATATAATTACAATGGTACAATTGTCTTTGCTTTCAAAAAGGAGAAAGTAAAAGTTGTAGTTCAAAGTAGTTTAGATTAGTTTGTTCATCTTAGCTACAAGCTGGAAATTTTAAATAACACCTTTGACATTTCCATTATATTACTTCAAATTTTGAGTTTTATAGAATTAAATTATGGGATGATCTCTTGAGCATCAGAAACTCATTGTCAGGCCCTCAGATTCTAATAGGTGACTACAATTATGTCTTACTTCCTTCAGAAGCTCAAGGAGATATATTTAACCATTCCAACTTAGGTAAGGAGTTAGTAAGAGTAGTTGCTACGCTGGATGTTATTGATTTAGAATCTGCTGGAAATCATTTCACTTGGAGCAATAAGCAAATCAACAGAGCCTTAATCAGGAAGAAATTCGATATAATATTAAATAATCAAAGTTGGTTAAAGACTTTTCCTAATTCTTATGTCCTTTTTTGAACTCCTATATGCTTAGATCAATCTTACATGGAAAATCAGAAATTTTTTCCTTTGAGGAATTTCAATGCTTCTTTTAGGTTCTTCAATTTTCTCTCTGATAAGGAGGGATTCGTGGAGCTAGTTAAGGAAGTTTGGGATAACAATATCATACGTTGCAATTCCTACCAGCTTATAAGGAAACTCTGTATTCTAAGAACTAGATTAAAGTAACTCCTTAAGTCAAGAGGGCTCGCCTATTGCACTGAGATTAAGGAAAGCACATGATGCCAATTACCTTTTTTTCTATAATCAAGCACTAAAAACTACGGAGATTAGGAATTTTGAGACCTACAACAAGGCCCTTATATACCATAATTCCTTACTGATGCAAAAGGCAGGAACTATTTGGTTAAAAAAGGGAGATTTGAATACTAAGTTCTTTTACAATTTAGTCAACAAACAAGATCTATTGCCCGCAAGCTAGTGATGACCAATAGGTTACTGACAAATCTTCTATTGAAAATATAGTGCTCAAATTCTATATTGATTTGTTAGCTTCTAGTAATTCTGGTTTGCTCAACTTACATGATCTAGTAAAGTTAATTGACCCTCCCACCTTCAAGAAGAATTTGGAAATGCTTCAACAACCAGCTTCTAGCCATAAAATCAAGGGATTTCTATTACCCAAGGAAAGCCCCAGACCATGATGGGTACAATTCACTAGTAAGTTGCTAGTTGAATTTGTATAGGAATTCTTACACTCAGGGAAATTGATGAGGGAGATTAATACAACCTACATATGTATGATTCCCAAAGTTTCTAATGCCAACTGCCTAAATGATTTCAACCGTACTTCTTATTGTAACACTATGTACAAGGTGATTTATAAGCTACTTGCTAACATAATAAAGGAGCCTCTAAAGCAAATGATTCATTTTTCCCAAGGAGCTTTTATCCAAGGTAGATTTATTTCAGACAACATCCTTATGGTGCAGGAGCTAAAAGTTATGCTATTAAAGTGGATTTTTCTATAACATTTGATTATCTCCGATAGAAATTCATCTTCAATAGTCTTGAATGGCTCATATTCCCTATAAACTTTATCTTTTGGATTAAAGAATGTCTCTCAACCTTATCTTATAGTGTCTTTATTAATGGATCCCTAACCAGATTTTTTAAAGGCTCTAATAGGATAAGGGAGGGTGACCCTCTTTCTCCTTATCCATCTGCTATCTCTATGAAAATTCTTATAATAATCCTCAATTAAACACAGCTAGTCATCCAGATTTCTCATTCCATTATAAATGTAAGGAGCTCCAACTTACTCATCTCAGCTTTACAAATGATTTAATGATGTTTTGTGTAGCAGACCATAACTCCATCTCACTTTTGCACAAATCATTCGTGGAGTTTTGCAAGATCATTGGTCTAAGTGTTAACTCGTTAAAGAGTAAGGTGTACTTTTCATTTGATGTTACTAATTCTTACATATTAAAGAAAATCTTTAGGTTAAATATTCACAACTTGCCTTTCAAGTACCTTAGAGTACCTATCTCTTCTAAAAAGCTAAAGTTTCATAATTACTTATTGCTGGTAGAGAAATTCAAGAAAAAAATCAATGCTTGGCATGATAGAGCTCCATCTCAAGCTAGAAGGGTACAACGTATTTCCTTAATACTGAATAATCTCCATAACCATTAGAGCTCTCACATTTTCATGCCTAAGAAGATCAATAAGGGGATGGAAAATGTACGAGGAACTTCCTCCGGTCTAGGAAGGCTAAGAATTCTAAAAGAGCCAAAATCAAAAAGGAAAAATTCTGCTAGAAGAAAACAAAAGGGAGGTTTAGGATTTGTCTCAATTCATATGATTCAGACAAAGCTAGTAGCCAAGAGAATATGGAAGCTTTTCAATGACAAAGAGGTAATCTAGAGAAAATGTCTAAATGAATATTACTTGAAGGACTCTAGTTGCTAATAAGTAGGAGAAAAATGAACACTCCTAGCCTTTTATACAAATGTTGCTAAAATATCTCATTCATCAATGCAATGTGCTTGTGGCATTAGAAAATATCTCATTCATCAATGCAATGTGCTTATGGCATTAGTAACACTCAATGGCATAACAAAAGATTTGAAATGCCTATGGTGCATTTTAAACATCGTTTTCTATAGGTTAGAATGATATATCTAAATTTGAAGATGATTCGAGCAAAGGTCTAGTTTGGTGTACAATTTGGAATTGTACAACCCTTCTATACGCTTATCAATTACTGGAATAGGAACTTGTAATTTATATTTTTGGCACTTAGAGCCCTACAATCCACACAAAATCACTTAAAACTGCCAGCTTTGTAAACTAGTATAATAGGAGAGGAATCAAGAGATTGGCTAGCTCTAATAATTCCACGTTCTATATTGCTTTTCTATCTCGTCTTTTCGTGAGTGTGGGTATTGGTAAGGGGACAACACTACTGGTCCAACTCCAAGTTCCGGAATAATTTTAAGATCATGACTGCAGCTAGGTGGCAGGCTTATGGTCCCTGAAATAAGACATCAAATTCCACACAAAAAATGTTGCTCCAATTCCATGTTTGAGTGGATTTCTACTTTTATGATTTTAAGTGTTGAAATAACTTCATGATTAATTATATAATTTTACCATTTTGTTAAAAAATATCATCTATGATCCATAATCCCATCAGATAGGCCTTGATGACTGGAGCCGAGATACACCAAACCTGCCCAAAATAAGAACAAAGAACTCCACTAGAAATTCCTTTCCATTCAAACAAACGTTATTTTTTGGCACTAACCTAAGCAATTGAGCTTTCTGCCATTAGCCACCTTAACCTACATTTTCAGGTTTGTTTCTACAGAAGTCCCATTTTATTTGTCCATTCGATGCTCAAATATTGCTGGAATCAATTAAGATGTCAAGAGGTTGATTCCTGATATTTCCTCAAACTAATATTAGTTATCCCTCCGTTGTAATTCCGTTGATCGCATGGAGAGAGAGTTCTTCAAGTTTTTTCTCCTTGTTAAGATTTGCGTTTGGGTCGTTGTCATGCGTTCATTTCTCTACCCCATCAATCCAGAAGAAACACTTGCATTGATGACCTCTGTTGTAGACCTCATTGTAATTGAAACAAAGACCTTATTTCGGCTATCATTAATTGCTTGAAGGATTTCTTTATTATGGGAGATGTGACGACTGATGTGGGCTTTAGAATACTGGTAGGTGCCTTATGGATCTACGACGACTATGCAATCAGGCCAAGCCAGTGACATTTATTCGATCTTTTAGGTTGCCAAGCTTCACTTCCACTGCAAAATATTCTTGAATTCCATTGATGACAGATGAATATTTCAACTTCTTATTCTAAGGTAAGTGACCAGCCCTAGTTGCGAGCTACTCAAAGCAGCGCTGATATTCTTCTATTGTTCTTGTTTGTATTAACTTGCATAGTTCTCCTATATAAATTTTTGCTTCAAAGTGTAGGACCAAAATGAAGATGACATTATCGTTGAATTCCTGCCACGTAATTTCAGGCTGATCTTGGTCTAGCTTTAGGAACCAAACCTGGGCTTTAGATGCGATTCCCAACTTCTCCTCATCTACTATTTATTGCTGTTTTGTTTCGCATCATAAATTAGGAAATCTATCCATAGGAATCTTAGATTTGTCAACGGTTTGAACTACTGGGGTCTATTATAAATCTAATCTTGAAAGAAATAATGCATTCCAAAGCTTATACAGATATGGTAAAGGGCTTTACACTACTGACTTCGAGTTGTTGTCCTTCCAAATGAGTAGCGTTAGGGTCACAGGATAACTCCTCATTCTAAGTAGTAACTAGCAAGTTGTTGTCATTCTGCTCTCTCTCTCTCTCTCTCCCTCTCTATCCTTATAATACATCTTCAGAAAGGCTTCGAACTGTGATTGTAAGGTATTGGAAAAGTTGCTCATAATTGTGTGCTCTGATACCAAATTAATAAGGTCTCATTTTTACAATTGAGTTAAACAAGGAGAAACTAAGTAATCAGCCTATAATTTTTGTAATGAATGCTGTTTGGATGGTGAAATTTGTTAACGGCTCATTTAAAAGAAAGTTATGATCTTATAAAAGTAGATATTTGGGAAAATATATTTCTTGCCTTCCTATTATTCCAAATTTTTCTTAAAAAAACACAAAGTTACTTCCTTCCTCCCACTATTCCATAAGTTCAGCACCGTGTCCACTAAACATTTTTCCCATTACTTACGCAGAAATCTAACCAAAGAAACTTCTAATAGCAGTATGATTTCTAGCGGACATATTCCAGCTATAATCTAGACACTCTTAAGTCACTCTGATTAAGCCTAAATCACCATGCTTTTACCACGTATTTGGTAGATTTCCTTACCTATGGATCTATATAATGGTTCCTGATAAATTCACACCTTTAAAAATCCATCTAGAAATGCGGCAAACAATGGACAAGGAACTATTCCAAGAGCCAACGTAGCCAACTCCCCCAAAAGTAGATCATCATGTTAACTTGAAAGAATGGACAAAAGCCATTAATGTAAGGTTTTATAGATATGCCTATTTTCGAAAAGTTGAAATTGAGAGACACATTCATGATATATTACAGTTGAGGCTTATTCAACTAAAAACTACTTCTTTTTCATCCCTTATATTGTGTGCCAAAAAGAAAGACAGAATTTGGATCTTTTTCCTTAATTATAAAGCCTTCAATGTTGTCACTATCGGGGATCCACAATCAATGACATATTGGATGAATTACATAGGGCTTCTTATTTCATGAAGCTTAATTTAAAGGCGGGATATCTTTAAACAGTATAGTTTACTACCTAAAATTCATCTGCATCTGCGGAGTTATAACATGCCCTCTCATCAATCTCCTAAAAAAGATACAATTGAGGTGGACCTTTGAGGTAGATTATGCATTTCAAGAACTCATAAGAGCCATAACTCTCACTCCCATGCTAGCCATAACAAATTTTAATGAGCCTTTTATTATGAATTTGGATGCTTCTACTAGCAACATTGGGTATCTAATGTACTTGGCTATGATTATGCGATCATATATAAATCAAAAAGAGAAAGCATTGTAGCATATGCGTAATCAAGGTGGTGGACAATCCCTATATTGGTGCAATATTTGTAGTTCAAACATCATTATGGGACACTACTAAAGATCAATCAAAAGACCAGCCATTTATGGCCAAGATCAGCAAGTAGGCAATGAAGAGTCCTAGAAATCTACAAATGATGTGAAACTAATTGTTGTATTACAAGAATGGTGCATCGATTTCCCCTGATAACAATATTATTCTCTAACTTCTTTGTGAACTACATGATTAGTCTATAAAGTACATTCTAGGATGCACAAAATTTATAAAAGAATTGCTCAACAATTCTATTGGCCAGATGCAGGAATATAATTGAAGATGAGTTCAGTCTACCATTCTCAAACAAATTGGTAGTTTGAAGTGATCAACAATTTTATTAAACAATATTTATGTTGTTTTGTGTACTAATAGCTCTGCAATTGGCATTCTTTTTTTCCTTAGGCTAAATTATGGTACACTATATCCTATCATATATCTATAAGAATGATTCCTTTTGAAGCCCTACATAGATGATCATTGACAGTAATTCCACAGTATCAAGAAGATTGCTCCCTAGATCATAAACTTGACTAACGCCTCGTTTTCCAAGATGAATTGTTTCAATAACTAAATAACAACTTATATGTTGCTAATAATAGGATGAATATGTGAAAGAGTTTTCCTTAGGCTCCAACCATATCGTAAATATTTATTATTTAATCAAGCTCATCAAAAGTTGGCTAACAGGTACTATATACCATATCAAATAGGAGAATGTTGTTGAGAGTTTGTTTTGAAAAATTAAAATTTTTTACTATAGTTGAAACTAGATCTACATGAAAAGGAGTTTAAGGCCTTAAGCATGCCATCATATTACAACATAATCAAAACAACACCTTAAGGAAGGCAATATATCTACCTGAAAGATAGACCATAAACAGAACCACTAAAGACACCACTTATACTTCATAGCCATGAAAAATGGCAAGATACGGTGCTTTGTTAACCCCCTATTATTGGTATTTAGGATTTTTCTTTCTCTTCCTTGTTGACTTTCTTTTTGTAGTTTTGGGTTGCACTCAAAAATCTCCTAAAATTTTAGAAATTCTGGTTGCAGCTGATGGGAAATCACAGTCCTCTACTGCCATGTCTAACCTACTTTCCTACGGGGAACCTATTGTCACATAAGCAAAAGAATTACAATTCAATGCCAAAACATGCTCTACCCCAGTATATGCTGCAATCTGAGAGATGATAATCTCATACCCCTAACTTGCCACATAGTTATCATTGAAATTTTCCATTGTTATTTGTTTTCCAGAACCCAACCTAGCCTTAGAGGTTTTATGTTGCCTAATAGTTGTTACGGGAGTCAATATATTGGCCCAATCCGTTTGGCATTACTCTAAATATTATGAGTTGAAGTGTTCCACGCCAGTATCTAGACGCTCCATATTGTCTGCTCCAGAGTTGTCTATAGCTGATTATTTTGACACTACATCCACAATCCCAATCTGTTAAGTAACCTCCAAAGTCCTCTCAAATCCTAGTTCCTCTGTAAGAACTCCAGCTATCTTACTTTGCATTACATCAACAGTACTAACATACTCTGCCAATTTCGGACTCTGTGTAATATAATTTGTTGATTGTTCCTTCTTAGAACTAAGATCACCCTTATTTTGTCTGTCAACCAATTTAGGATGCTCCCCTGTGTCCCTCTCGGTTACAGGAATCTGGGTAGGTTGCTCATGACTCTTCCTCTAAACTTTAGTGCCAACTTTAACTTCAATCCCCATTAATTCATTTTGTTAACCTTTTTTATGCCTCTTCCCAGTTAGAACGCATTTCTTACCATTGTGTGCCTTCTAAGGATAGGATAGTTGTATTTCTCCTTTCACCATCTCTCCAGATTCACAAAGGTGTATAACTGGAAGACAATCTAGTAGTGTAGCATGTTGACTCACTTCTATGCATATTTTTGCATATCTTATCCTTTCCATACCTGATGTCTATGCATCTATATCGAACGGTTTACCCAAGGAACTAGCAAGAAAACTTAACCCTTGCACAGTCCACAATTCAAGCGGTAGATTATGGAATCAGACCTAAATTGGGAAATATTCAACACATTCCTTACTAAAAGCAATCTTTGACTTCCACTTCTATAAGAACATAGGTTATCCCCTAATATACTCAAGACTCATTCTAATTATATCATTCAGATTACTGTCCAAAGTAAATTTGAATATAATCATGTCATCACTAGTGAGTAGAGTTTTGTCCAAACCTTGTTTACTCCACCATGCACTAGCCTAGACCTTGATAATTTGAAATGTAAGATGTTTGCTCCAGAAGGATCCCACCAGTGTATTCGACCATGCTCTTTCCTCCGCTTGTAGGAGTTCAAGGGGAGGACAAACAATGTCATCCTTTATGACATCAAGGTAATGCTTCATTTGGATCTTATGTTGCTAGAATTTGAAGTTGTTTGCTCTATGCACTAGCGGTTGGGGAAGATCCATAGGTCTTAGAGACTTCAAAGACGTCATCTCCAAGTTTAGCTTTCTGAGCGACTTCATGAGAGAGCAGGGAATGCCTCCACCACTTGAGTAGGCAGCCTTCCATCATCGGTAGTAGCAGAACCTAGTACCATAGATGCTACTGTGGATCTCCTGTGGGTCTTATTGCCGTTTGCTTCTGTTGTCTCTATGTTGGTTTGGGTCGCCTTCATTAGATCTGGATTTGGGTTAATGGAGAGGAGACCTCCCCTATTCCCCCTTACACCGTAGTTACTCGCTATCGTCAGAGCTGTTGTCACTAGTTGCTCCACCTTGCCCCACTTTGCCTCCTTTCGTCATATCCACTTTGCCTCTTAGGTCTAGGCTTATGCCACTCCAAATGGGTCTCTGCTCCCCCTTACACTACTCTATATGGGATGCAACTCCAGATGGGTCAGCTGGAAATGGGACTCTGCTCCTTTTTGCACAACCTCAAGTGAGTAGGGAGTTAAACTGGCGAGTGCAACACTACAATCAAGAGTACGACGATGTGATGACTTGTCGGAAGCTAGCGAGTTGGGTTTTTCTGGATAACTTGGAAAAGGTCAGATTCCTGTTTGAAGTAGTAATTGTAACACCCCAGTACCCTCGGGTACGTACCGGAACGCCCGTAGGTCATTCCGACACATATCCTAAGATAACGGAGCGTTACGTGCAATTTCTACAAACTCCACATGGCATCACATACATTTAAATAATAAAACCAATAACTGTAAATTGCAAGATTTTTAAAACCACAATCTTCCCTCTTTCATTACTCATAATCAACAGTGTATACAGCAAATGTACAGTCTGTACATACAAAACCTAATACAGATACTAAGAAAGAGGAAGACAAAAACAACTCCTAACTAGGTCATCCCCAAAATCTGGAATCTCAGCTGACCCACCTGTGTGCCATGACCTCTCTCGCCAAGCTGGTCCACACAGTATCAGAGTA
>JANIIA010000192.1:84174288-84193413 GCA_027478495.1 Erythroxylum alaternifolium | reverse complement strand
ATCATCATATGTTCTATGTTTTCTATTAAAGTTATAAACTTAATTTTTGCAGAATTAAATTTCTAAAATCTAAATTCTTATAAGAATATTAAACGAAATACTAAGATATATAATATTCATACCCTTATAATTTTTTTTAAAGTTATGTCCTTATAAGTCATTTTACACATAAACAGCTAATACTAAACAGTTAATTTTACCAAACATCTTTAACAAACAGCTAATGCAATCCGTTGGTCAAATCAGCTGATAGAATCAGCTATCAGCTAACAGCTAATGCAATCAGCTGATTGCCAAACAAGGCCTAAGGTTATATCCAATTTCTTTTTGAAATGCCTAATGTCTGATTGATTTTTATTTCAAATGAATGAGTTTCTTTCAAATTTCAGATCTAAGAGAGATGTCAAATTTAGGTATGGTAATGGCCAACCTGATATTACTTTTTTTAAAAAAAACTAATAGAATAATCTTATTTTATTCATTAAATAAAATAAAATTATTTTCATCAAGTCCTCAAATACCGATCCAACTTGAATCTCGATCAACTTAAGCTTTAAGCATTATTTTGGGTAAGCCTGGGCTTTATAGAAACACTAGCCAAATTTATACAACATTTGAAAATGTTGATGTTGACATTGAATCTGGATAAGTTACCTTTGATTCATTAGGAAGAATGTCGTGTTGAAATCTCCTAAAATTAGCTAAGGAAGGTTCATTCCTATACTTATAAAAACTAAATAAGACCAAAGTTGTTTATGTAATTAAGAATCATTTGAGGCCTAGATGAAGGTAACCTGAAAAGAGAAAATGGGAATAAACCACATAACTCGGAGGTGAATATATTGATCAAACATGGAGATCATATAGAAATAAATTTTATTAAGGTTGTGAAAGACCAAAATATATTCATTATAATGGTTAATAAATATTTTAATGCTTAACCATCTACTAAATACCAACAAGATGCAAGCATTCATTTTGCGATTTTACTCTGGTCTTACGTAAACCAATAAGCATGACTTTGGAGGAGGGCAACAATTATTTGTTTGCATATTGATTTGAAGGGTTGTTAAAACCTTATAAAATTTCATGTAAGAATCATTTTAAAGGGTAAGAAGCCCCTTCAAATTTAACTTTCTTCTTAGGCTTCCTACCAACTTTTTTCTTAATGTAACACCTTATACCCGATAATAGAATCGACATACTGAGTGTTACCACATTTTTAATTATTATTATAGTAATTACTATTCACTTTATAAAAATTTTGATATAATTTTCTATATTTACTTAAAACCTCCTGCAAGTAACTTAACTTCTCATTCATTTTACTCAACTATTCATCTCCATTTCAAACTCCTTAACAAAATAGTTTGCCCATCCTCCAATACTTTTCAACTTACCTAAACCAAATTTCAACATAACTTTCATATATAATTCACAATATAATTCTATAAGACCCTTCATTTCTTTATGTGCACATGTTAAAACCAAAAACAAAATATAATTTTGTAGTACATCTACCTCCAAGTCTTCCGAAATCATCTATGTGACTCTAGTCTTTGTAGTAGATCTACCACAACTTTCTTCTAATTTTTTTCAAAACCTACGCGCGGAAAGAAAAGCACACTCTAAGCTATAGGTTCAGTGATGTTCAAACAATTTTATTTCTCATTCAATTCAATTCATTCAACCATAACATGCATAACATATAATATTTTTCAAATATAAATAACTTCATTTATTTCTAAACGTAAATATTCATTTAAAATTAATTTATGGAATACAAGCATGCATTTATTATATTAATTCATATCTAATTACAAGATTACCAATAAATTGTACAATTTAATTTACTGACAATTACTATATTCAACTGAAGTTCTT
Organism: Erythroxylum alaternifolium; assembly: GCA_027478495.1. NCBI lineage: Eukaryota > Viridiplantae > Streptophyta > Magnoliopsida > Malpighiales > Erythroxylaceae > Erythroxylum > Erythroxylum alaternifolium. Next base: position 84,191,529 of record JANIIA010000192.1, on the reverse strand, counting down.
TAATCATTTGTTATGCATTTATATATTTTTTTGTAATTGCCCCAAAGTAAAATCCAATGGAATTGCATCACCAAGCTAGATAAGCATGATTTTAAAATATGGGATCGAATTCTCAAAACCATACGGTCCATAACACAAATCAAATATCTTACACGGGAATTGAGCTCTTGGAGCTGTACAGTCCGGCAACACTTATCATAATGCAATATTGCTAACTTCCTAATTGACATACCAACCTTATCACATTCCTATAATTCCTATCTATTTTATTAAATACAAATCTAATTAAAAATTCATTGAAATTTAATGATATAGTCTCACAGCAGCCAATTCAAGTTATTCCATATTCAGCCAAAATAACAGTTACTCCTTAATGTCATTTTTTTCATTTCTGGTTTTAATTTAGTTTGTATAACATTTGAGACATAGTCACCTCACCAATTAGTCACAATAACATGTATATCAAATTTTCAAATTCAAACATAATGTATGTCGATTGAGAAAAATAGAAATTATAAATACAGAATTCTAATTAATCACATATACTACTTCATTTAGCATCTAATTAAATATTTTTAACCTTAATTTCATAAACCCACAATTTTATCTCAAGAACCCAAATTACATAAGACACAATTTTTAGGGAAGAATAGAATTGCTTGAACACGTATCAAATTGATATCCATTTCTTCAAATTAAGCTTCCACAAACTTCAATTTCACCGTCAATTCTTTATTCCTTCTCTTTCCCTTTCTCTCTCTCCTTGAATTCATCTTCTTTATCTTCTTAATATGGCATAAAAATTTCAATTTTGTGCATTTTAGTCATTAATGCATGCAGCTACACTAAAATCATATATTAAAAACAACTAAAACTCCATTAACTTACCTTGCTAATTTTGGGTACTATTTATCAAGACCCATCTACTTTTCTTCATCTTTTTCCTAAGATTCTTGTTGATATGGTGAGTTTAGAGACCCTATGTTGATAATTTAGGATTTAATAGTTGATTTAAGAGTTAGAGATAGAAAAATTTGGCTTGAAAATGGAAAAAAATGAAAGACAGTGGGGAAGAAAGAGGGAGAGTTGGTTCTCGGCAATTTTAAAGAAGAAGAGAGTGAATAGGTGACAATTAATGTTATTTTACGACAATTAATACTAGTTGGTCCCATTAAAAAAATACCCATTAATGCATTTAAAAAATGCAATTCTTTTCTTCTTCTCAATAAATAATACCCATTAAAAAAATATCAACCTCACATAAAGACTCCAATTAATATCATTTATTTCCACTGATATCTTCGGGTTTGACTTTCACCCCTTTCTCGGGCCAAACTTTAGCCACTTATCAATTCTTGGTCAAACCCTCAAAATGAAATTGTTTAACCTCAAATTTGATCCTCAGGTTGTCCTTAAATAATACTATCAGATGCTAAATAAAGTGTAGTTTAGGTCTCAATTGTCATTATGCATCTCAAGATGCACTATTCACATCCTGAAAGGTACTATTAATGAAATCGAGATTTTTAGGGCGTTACATCATCAAATTATTATTAGGAGGTGGGAACATTAGTCAAGGGGGTGTGACAGAAGGAATGTCATGTCTTAAAATAAGGATTGTATATTGATTACTGTTGATGCATTTTAGAGTAGTGAGGTTAAAGACCCTTTGTTTAGTAGAAAAAGCTTCTCACTAGCAATAGATGCTTAAATACTTGTAGTAAGATTTGCTAATGACTTTAATATTAATAAAATTTCCTTTAAGGATCTTGTAAGGAATTTTTTTCCTAGTGGCTACCTATGTCTTTGCTCTTATTTAAGTTAAGATATCCATTAGTATATTAATTAAACTAATGTAGATATGAGATTTTTAAGTTCATCTAGCCTCATGACCTCAACCTTATCATGGAGCTATTTGGTTAGGTGTACCTTGATACAAATCCACATGAACTTGGTTCTTTTAATGGAGACAATATTCTCATTCAAATAGATAAAATTTTCCTATAGAATTAGCCAAGTAACTTAAAACTCTTCTCATTACAATATTCTTATGAAAGTTGACCAAATAGAAGCCTAATAAATGCTTAATTGTTCATTATATTTAATGCATTTTGCTTATTTATTTGAATGTTTTTTTATTGTTTCTGGTACATAAATTGTTCATATTTTGATTCAAGGTTATAATTCAACTAAATTCGAACAAGTTCTAAGCACTTTCGAGCTGTTTTAACTAAGTTATAAAGTTGCATGACAAGTATATAGTCGTGTTTGAATAGTTTATGGCATGTTGATTGCTTTCTGCGGTATATGTCAGTGTTTAACAGATATATTCCTATGTTGGTTATTAATCAACCCGTGTTCATAACTTACACTTATGTTAATACATGTGTTTGCTCCAAAAGAGATTTCATATCTTTTAAAAGTACAAGACCTAGTTCACGATCGTATACTCAGTCATATATCACCTAAAATTTTAATTCCAAACCTTACAAAGCAAAATTTAGAGGCAAAAGTTACAATGAAGCTGAGGAGACACGATTGGAAGACCTAAAATGGAAGAGAGAATGAAGAACAAGTAAGGAGTGAATTTGGAGTGAATTTCCATCAATCTAAAGTGAATTATTTGAGATTAAAATGGATTCCATCATGTTTCATTTAATTTTCTATTTTCCCTTTAGTTTTGATGCTACATATTGTATGATTATGAACAAAACCTTTTATGGTACCTGGATAAGATAAACTTCGAGATAGATTGTGTAATGACTTCAATTTAATTTAATTTTTTTAGTTTTATTAAGATTCAATTATGTGTTCATTATTTATTTTTGAAGTAATATTATTGCTATGTTAGTTCATGTATGATTTCATACAATTGACATTGAGAAATCTTTTATATGAATTGATCTAACATAATTGAAAAGAGTTACAGGCTGACATAAATATTTCATATTTGGGTCAAACTTAACAGTGAAATTTATAAATCAATTCATAAAGTTCTAGGGGTTTTAATTAAAAAGGGATTTTGATTAATCAACTGAGAATTAATTATTAATAATCTTAAGAAAGATACTAGCATAAATCAAGAATTTTCATAGTCCAATAAACTTTATATTAAATTAATTTATGAACTTTTAATTACATGAGAAGTCTTAGCGGGATTTGAAATATGGGTACCGTTATTTTAATTAATTATTTCTTAGTTAATCTTCATTTTAGTTAATCAATTGTGTTAGTTTGTTCTTAATTTATTGGTTTAGTTTTCAAATTAATCTCTCATCAGCACCTTAATTTTTCAGTTAGATAATAGGAAAAGGGTTATCGCTAGTACTAGTCTTTATAGGATCAACATTTGGTACTTAATAACCTATATTATAGAAGTGATGTGTGCACTTTCCTAGAAAGATCTATAAGGTAGGAGATCAAAAATATCGATCAAGTTTTTGGCACCATTATCAGAAACTAGGATATTAAGAATGCGTGATTTCTATTAATTCAACCATTATTTTTCTTTAATGTTTGTTTCTTTCTTTTATTATTTTTTATTTTTAATTATTGATTTTTCTTTATTTTATTGTTATTTCAAGAGCTTGAATCATTTATGATGTGAAATTATCCACAAGTTTGTTGAAGAAGATCTAGGAATTGGGAGAATTACCCTTCAAAATCTTAGAAATAAACTTAGACCGAGGCAAAAAGAGTTAGAGCGAGCACTTGAAGTTGAGCAACCAACCATCAATTTTGAGATCAAGACAAATATCATTCAGATGGTATAATAGTTTGTTCAGTTTTATGGGCTATAATATGAGGAGCCAAATGCTTATACAATAAAATTTTTAAAGTTCTATGATACATTCATAATTAATGGAGCTAGTAATGATGCAATCAAATTGAGGATATTTCTCTTTTCATTGAGCAATCGGGCTAAGCAGTAATCTATTATACTATATAGGACCAGATGGATGAAAAAGTCATAATGAAATATTTTTCACCAACCAAAACTACCAAGATGAGGAATGACATCGCTTATACCTAGATTGAGTTAGAAACATTATATGACACATAAGAGAGGTTTAAGGATTTATTAAGGAGATGTCTACTCCATAGACTTCCTATTTGGTTATAGGTTTATAAATTTTATAATGCTTTGAATCCTTTAACCAGGAAGATAATATATGCAATAGTAGGAGGTACTTTAAACAGTAAAAAGCTTGAGGTAACCTAGGAGTTGATTGAGGAGATGACTATGAATAAATATCAATAAAATTCCATTAGAACAAAACCTAGAAAGTCGACTGGAGTTTATAATGTAGATGTAGTTACAGATCTAGCAATTTAAGTGGAAGCTCTTAATAGAAAGATTGATGGATTGTCAACTGCGCAATAACCACCTCAGGTGATGTAGTATGAGTTATGTAGAAAAGGATATAGAGGCTAAGATTGGAATGCTATTAAGGTACAACAGAACCAGTTGAACATGTTAGGTAATGCACCTCGTCCACAGAATAACACACATAACAATACATACAATATAGGTACCACCTAAACATTTTTTGGAGAAATCAGAGGCAGCAGAGGCAAAACCCTCCACTAAGATTTTAGCAATACCATCCTCCTCAAGAGAAGAAGCTTAGTCTAAAAGTTATTGTAACAAAATCTATTTACACATTTGAAGCTTGCTTTCAGGCTATCAAAACTTCATTGAGAAACCAAGAGGCTTCTACTGATAACTAGAAGAACTATAATAGATAACTTGTCAAGTTATCGTTTGAGAAACTGCATGGAGGTTTACCTAGCAATACTGAAATAAATCCTATGGAGCATGTAAAAGCATTTACTCTTAGAAGTGATAAGGATTTGAGAGTGGAAGAGAAGCAAAGTTAGGAGGAGAAAGCTACGAATAAGAATAAAAAGAAAGAGAAAGATAACGAGCGACTAAGTTCAAATATATCATTCCATATCCAACAAAATTGAAGAAGAATTGTATGGATGGGTAGTTTGGTATGTTTCTTGAACTTTTTTAAAAACTTTGCATTAACTTGCTTTTTGTTAAAGCACTTTTATAGATACCAAAATATGATAAGTTTTGAAGGAGCTATTGCTAAACAAGCAAATGTTGGAGGAGTTATCTACTGTGGCACTAAGTGAGGAGTGCTCTACCATCTTACAAAACAAACAGCCTAAAAAGTTTAAGGATCTAGGGAGTTTTACTATCCTCTATTTGATTGGTAGTTTATCTATTAAGAAGGTTTTGACTTATTTACGGGACTGTATCAATTTGATGCCTTATAAATTGTTTAAGAAATTAGTGTTAATAGAGCCTAAACTAACCAAAATTAGCATTTAATTAAATGAAAGGTCGATTAAATACCCTAAAAGTATTATTAAGGATGTCTTGGTTAAGGTAGACAATTTCATTTTTCCAGTTGATTTTGGGATATTGGAAATGGACGAGGATAATGAAATACCTTTAATTTTAGGCTGACACTTTTTAGATATTTATAAGGCTATAATTGATGTTAGTGATGGTAAATTAGTGTTTGGGGTTAAAGATGAAGAGGTAACATTTAAAATATATGATGATATGCGACATTCTCTTAAATATGATTATACTTACTATTTTCTTCATGTTATTGATGTTATGGTTTCAGATTATGTCCAAGAAATTGTTTATGACGTGCCATTAGAGATGTGTCTTATCCAAGGCGAGGAGCATAAAGATGACCACATAAGAGTGGAATAAATAGCCTATCTTGAGACTAACAAGCCTATAGTGTGAAGGAAAGAGTTTGAGAAGATTGATAAGAGTAAAGAGCAGAGGTCGAGACACTTCATTGAAGACATGCTTATGTTAAAATTAAATAAATTGTCAAATCATCTCAATATTGGATTTTTGGAGAAGGATTTAAAGCTACCGACAATTATAGCATTAAATTTAAAGGCAGGCTAGAAAAAAAAGTTATTAAAGACACTTAGAGATCATAAGAGGGCGATAGTTTGGAAGATTTTGGTATTAAAGGGATTAGCTCTTTTGTTTTGTTTATATAAGATATTGATTAAGGACGATTTCAAACTAGTTGTGCAACCCTAAATAAGGCTTAATTTAATTATAAATTTGTAAAAAATTATGTAATTAAGCTTCTTAATACTGGTGTTATTTACCAAAATTTTAATAGTCCTTGGTTGAGCCCTATATAGGTTGCTCCAAGAAAAGGAGGGATGATGGTGGCACCTAATAAGAAAAATGAGTTGATCCTTATAAAAACCATCATCAAGTGGAGAGTATGCATATACTACATGAAGCTAAATGATGCCACTCAAAAAGATCATTTTCCTTTCCCTTTCATTGATAAAATGCAACAATCAAACGACCATATGTATGATTGCTATTTGGATGGTTTATCTGACTACTTTCAAATTTATAGAGCCTTAGAGGATCAAGAGAAAATTACATATACATGTCCATATTGTACGTTCGGTTATAAGAGGATGCCCTTTTGGTTGTGTAGTGCACCTGTTATATTTCAAAGGTGTATAATTTCCATTTTTGATGATCTAGTAAAGGACATCATAGAAATAACTTTTCTATTCTTTTGATTTTGCCTCCATAATTAAGGAAAAGAGCTTACATGCTATAAGAAGACCAATATGGTCTTGAATTGGGAAAAGTGTCATTTTATAGTACAAACGGGTATAGTTCTAAGCCTTAAGATGTTACATAGGGGAATAAAGGTCGTTAAAGCAAACATTGAAACTATGAAGAAATTACCACCCTCCAACTTTACGTAGGTTGTTAGGAGATTCCTAGGACACGTATGTTTTTATAAAAGTTTCATTAAGGACCATTCTAAAATTGTTAAGCCTTTAACCAAGTTACTTGAGAAAGATGTGTCTTTCATATTTGCTTAAGAGTATTTGATTGCATTCACTTTTCTTAAGAAAAATTAACTTATCCCTAATTATGGTTGCTCTAGATTGAAATCTTTCTTTTAAACTAATATAAAATATGAGTGACATTGCAGTAGGCGCAATTCTTAGATAGAGGAAAGGATGAGCATTTTCAACGCATTTACTACACTAGCAAGACTCTGACGGATGCTTAAGAGAAATATACAACTAAATGAATAGAATTGCTATTAATGGTTTTTGTGTTTGATATATTTAGATCTTATCTAATTATATCTAAATTTGTTTACACTAACCATTCAACACTAAGATATTTGTTAGATAAGTCAAATGCTAAACCAAGATTAGATAGATGGATTTTGTTGTTGTAGAAATTTGATCTGGAGATCAAAGATAAAAAAAAAAAGGAGTTGAAAACCTAGCACTAGGCCATTTATCAAGTCTAGAGAACCCAAATTTAGAGAAGCTTAGACAAGACAACGTTAATGATGCATTTCCTAAATAGGGCCTATTTAATCTTGAAGAGGTAAATGAGTCTATACTTCTATAGTTTGCTAACTTTGATAATTACTTAGCTACTAGGATTCTTCCTAAAGGGCTTTCTCGTAAATAAAAGAAGACGTTCTTCTTTAATTTAAAAGGTTATCTTTAGGAATACCCCTATTTGTTTAAAATTTGTGCAAATCAAATAGCATAAAGATGTATTTATAAATAGGAAGCATGGAAGACTTTAGGGCACTACCATACTGGTCCAGTTGGAGAGCATTACCATGTAAATAGGATAATCGAAAAGGTTCCTAAATCAAGTTTTTATTAGCCCACACTGCTTAAGGATGCCTAAAGGTATATGCAACTTTGTGATAAGTGTTGGTAGATAGGTAATAATTAATATCTCTTACTGAGATGAATCGCCTCAAATTTTATTTTAGTTTGTGAAGTGTTTAATATTTAGGGCATTGATTTTATGGGTCTATTTTCAGTTTATAATGGAAATAAATACATCCTAGTTGCTATAGATAATGAGTCTAAATAGGTTTAAGCTCAAGATTTACCTACAAATGATGATAGGGTTATAGTTAAGTTTCTTAAAAAGTTGTTTCCATGATTTGACACACATAAATCGATTATTAATGATAGGGATACACACTTTTCCAATGCCCAATTTGAAAAAGTTTTTACGAAATATGGAGTTACATATATAGAGTTGTCACCTCTTATCATTCACAGACTAATGGCTAAGTGGAAGTAGCTAATAGAGAACTAAAATAGCTTCTAGAAAGACGGTAGAGCATCATAGGAATGATTGGTTTAATAAGTTAGATAGTTCTCTTTGGGCATGTAGACCAACATTTAGGACATTGACAGGTATTACACCTTATAGGTTAGTGAATGACAAAGTGTGTTACTTGCCAGTTGAACTTAAGCATAAAGCACATTGACAATTAAGTTTATCAACTTTAATCTAGATCTTGCAGGTGAGAAGAGGAAAATCTAAGTGAATGGGTTAAAACAATGGAGCATCATGGCACATTGACAATTAAGTTTATCAACTTTAAGCTAGATCTTGCAGGTGAGAAGAGGAAAATCTAAGTGAATGGGTTAAAACAATGGTGCATCATGGCTTACAAGAATTCGAAATTTATATGAGGATCAGGCTAAGAGGTATCATAATAGGAAGATTAAGTAAGCCAATTAGGAGGGTGATCAAGTTTTTTCGTTCAACTCTCAATTTAAATTATTTCTATGCAAGTTGAAGTCTAGATGGTTTGAACTTTTCATAGTTAAACAATTTTTCCCTATGGCACTGTAGAGGTAACCCATCTAGAAAAAATGAGTTCAAAGTAAATGGCCGCTAGTTAGAGTATTATCTTGGAGGACATTTTGACAAGCATGATATAAAGGAGTTCAATCTCCAATATAAAGAGTAGTGACTTAGAGTGGAAACATTAAGCTAATGACATTAAACAAGTTTTTGGGAGGCAACCTAAGTTTATTGGGTAATTTTGTTTCATTTTGTTTTCATTATAAGCATATAAGTTTTAAATTTCTTAGTTTAATTTATATCTATCTTAATCTCGTGGTTTAGTATAAAATTTTTTCTTGGTTTATATGTAATATGGGTGTTATTTTTCATCTTTTATGCCTTGCATATATTTGTTGGTTTATAATTCTAAAGGCACATGAAAATTTAGCTAAGTATAAAAGTTACGTAAAGCTACATAGTCATAAAAAGGCTCGTTTTGATGTATATGTTCCTCTACATGCTCAATTGAAGGAGTAATATGGCCATGTTTCACATGAAAACGGGTTATTTTAAAAGTTACAAAAAATTACATGACTATAATAGTAACCATTTACTTGAAACAACATCGTAAGTCATATAAAGGAGCTTAAACATGCCCATGTGTGTAAGCCAAGGAATAACGACAAGGTAAGACAAGCACACAATATTAGCTTCGAGATAAGGTAGTGCCTAGGAAAAGGTAAAAAGGGAGAAGGCATATCTCGACATCCACCAATACAACCCGAGCCACCACAACCTACAACTACGGTTCACCCAATGCTCAATTCCACTGTACTAGCTTATGCTACTCAATATGAGAGCTTAATGTTCAAGCTATTCAGTGAGAATAGGTATATTGATTGGGTGGTACTTGATCAAGCCAGGCTAACTCAGAATGTTCAAGATCTGATTAATATTGGCAGTTAGAAGAGCTTATTTACAATCAATGCCCACTTATAAAGACCTGACACTTTGAGTTCCTCACCACTTTCGTATTGGAGAAGAGGCATTACATCTGGAATATTAACAACATCATTCAATTTTGGGTGTTTACGGAGATGGAGAGTATACTAATTCTAAAGGATTATAGGCGAATGAGCTAATATTTTGGCTGATTCAAGTATTTCAACTGTTTAATTTTTCAAACAGCTGAAACATTTGTTTGGTAAGAACATAAAAATTTGGCTGATTTATTTCAAACTATTGAATTTGAAAAAGTTATACAATAGAAGCATTTTAAGTAGCTTTTTCATTTTTAGCAAGTAAAAAATCAATTATACCCTTTAAATAAACAAAGCTATACATTAATTAATTTTTACAAATCAAATTTATGTCTAACTACAAGCTCTAAACTTTTTAGGCTGTTTTATTTTTTTAATTTTAATTTTTTAATAAAATTAATAATAACATAATTATAATTTATTTTTTATTAAAGTAATAATTAAATTTTAATTTTAATTTAATTTTTATTAAAGTAATATTAGTATAATTATAATTAAAATAAAAAAGTAAAAAATAAAAAAGCCTACACTTAAGCACATGTGATAAATTTATGCCTTTATAATTTTTTTAAAAACTATGCCCTCGTAAATTATTTTACACATCAACAGTTAATATTAAACAACTAATTTTATCAAATATTTTTAACAAATAGCTAATGTAATATGTTGGTCAAATCAGCTATCAGTTAATAACTAATAAAATTAGCTAATAACTAATACAATCAACTGATTGTTAAACATGACGTATATATCATTACGAGTGAGTTTACCAGTCGGAAACAAGACATCTTGGCGCACTATCAACAGAGAATGGTATTACCTATACAATCCAGGCATCTACACTGTAATCCCCATCAGTGAGGTAACATGCATTGCTTACTGAGCCATACATTGAGCAAGAGGAGGCGTGGTGGGAATAGGGACGGCAAGATGGACAAGTTTACTTATATAGTTGATCGAGAGAGTACCCATTTAATTAGGCTATGCTCTATCTTGGTTTTTTAAACATCAGGCATATGGTGTTAGGGTTAGAGCCATCTGTGTGGGTCCATATATCATTAGAGGCATGGGATTATTGGAGCGACCACCATGAGAATGCAAATTATTTAACAGATAGTACCATTAGTTTCGATACTTTGCCAACCATGGGTATGATCTAGAGAGGACAGGGACTGTAGGGACCTAGTTATGTTTTATATGGGACTCAGGAGAATCAGACTGCAGGTAGAGCGGAAACGGATTGCCCTAAGTTACCAGAGGAATAAACCAAACATAATGTTTATCCACCACCGCCTCCAATTGCATCTGAGCATGATGAATGATGATGGCTCTTCTGCTAGTACACGTATATTTGTGTTATTGTGTAGCCATCCACCCCTAGAGGCATACAGTAGATAGGTAGAGGACATCCTCATACACATCACTCACTAATCATCTAGGAGTTGTGGTCCCACCTCTACTCACGAGAGTCAGTACACTACCGTTGTCACCTCAATAACCAGATGAGCTAGCTCTAGTCGAAATAATGCGTGTATATACTCAAGAAGACTAATCCGCTGAGTGAGACTGAGCGTGATCAAATCTTAGATTCCTTGTCTACCATGGTGACTCATTTTATCCAAGAATCTTGAGGCGAGAAGCAGGCTATTTGTATCTTTTTTTTCATTTCCATTTTTATTTTATCCTGATAGTTAACAAGAGATTATCCCTACTAAATTGATATTATTTTTGTTTCTTTATTTTTCTTATTTATTGTTGATAGAATAAACCATAATTTTTTTTATATACAAATAGTTTTTATTTTCATTTGTTTTATTTCCATTGTTTGATGCTCTGTTCCCTTTTATTTTCTTTCTGCTAGAATCACTACACATTGAATTCATGCTACAAATTTGAATACCTTGCATGTAAACAAAAACGGTACAAGTTCATTTTACCTTTTCTCTTGTCGACTGTATTCCATTATTTTTTATGTTCAATATGTATATAGGGGATAATTTACATCTTTAAATGTAAAGAAGGGGTATTGTGATTTTCATGTGGATTCGATTATAATTCAAGCATAAATCATATTTTAGTTCTTATTTCATAATTTTTCTTTATGAAAATCTCTAATATGTTAATTCTTATCTTGAAATATTTTGATTTGTCTAAACAGTACGAAAGCAAGAGGGCATGATTATATAGATTTTTACTTGCTATATTATGAACGGATGTTTTAACATTCAAATTAGATGAAAGTTGTTAGGATTTATTCTAAATATATCCTATCTTTATTTTTGGCATTTTTTTATTGGACATGGGAATTATCTGTTATAGGAGATTGGATGGTAACAGTGGTATTATCTGTTATACGACATATAGGAGGTTGTGTTTGGATGAATCTCTAACGTCTGTGTTTTATTAGGAATTTGCTAAAACACACGTGACTGAAAAATAACCTAGTGGGAATCAAGGGTTACATAGACATATATATAGTGTGTGACGTTTTTTTTATGGGTGTTGACTGCGCAAATCATTATTATTGTCTCTGCACATAGAGTGGTTGGTATTGCGTTTTTTGGTGTTGCGGCTCTGCTCTCTTGTGATCTTCAGCTGTCCTGTTTGAGTTTATCTTGGAGTAGATTCGTTTATTTTGCAGTTTTATCACTTATGTGCAGTAGGCGTATGATGTGGAGTTGCTGAACCTTTCTCTGGGTCCTTTATGTTGGCTGAAAGTTGCGGCACTGCATGTGTTGGGTTGTTGATGAATTTTTGACTTGATGCAGTGACGATCTTCATTATTTCAGACCTGGAATTTAGTGATCGTTTGTTTTTATTTGTTTTTGTTTTTGAAGAAAAAGTAGTTAGAAAAATCCTCTGACGAGGTTAACACGAGTCGGTCGTGTTATCGGGTGTGAAAATCTTTCACGGGTAGTTAGGTTGTGGGTTGGTAGCATAGATTGAGCTATATGGGTTTAGATCAATTCTTATGTAATCGTTGCGAACTACTGTGAAAGTGATTAATCTGGGTGAGGGCCCCGCAGACGTAGGCAAAGTGTGCCGAACTGCGTTAACAAACGTTGGTATTTTTGTTATTCGGTTTCCGCAAAATTTTTACTTTAGTGGTGTGTAAAACAATTTTAGGAAGTCTGCGAAATTTTCATAACTCAGGAACTTTCAAAGAATAAGCACTAAAAGCGAAAAGAAGAGTTGAGAAAGATCGTCTCCGACGGATTATGCACTCTCGGCTACGATTCCTCTATATGCAAATCCAAATGGGACAAAACCACAACCCATATCGCTAGTAACTGTCTTCTGTCCCTCGTGCCTAAAAAAACATTGAATACGAATATGTCACTAAACAGGTCTTCTCAGATGTCGGAAGAGTTGCAGATTAAGATGGATGAACTACTTTAGACCAGACATTAAGAGAGGGAAGATCACTCCTGATGAGGATGAGCTCATTATCAGAACGCATTCTCTACTGGAAAACTGATGGTCTCTTATTACTAGGAGGCTCCTGAGTCGAACCGATAACGAGATCAAGAACTACTGGGATACGCATCTCAGTAAAAGACTCAAGAGCCAAGTTACCGACCCGAATAGTCACAACAAATTATTCAATGATGTACCACAACAGGGACAAAAGAGAAGGAAAAGAAACAGTAAGGAGAGGATCAACAACAAAGTGGACAGAAATAAGATAAATGAAGAACCAATCAAGCTGAAGCTTCATCAACCAAAGCCTGTTAAATTCACCTCTTTGTCCTTACCAAGAAATGATAGTTTTGAGTGCAACACTGTGAGTATGATCTCTTGAGCATAAGTGGGTTTAGGTACGAAGGTTGCGACTGATATTCCATAGGGTGAGTCCTGAATTTTTTTCATGTCTCAGAGTCGGACCCCTCTTTTGGTACACGTTTGTGGTCTTTTCATGTGGTTGTTAGATTCACCTCTTTGTCCTTACCAAGAAAAGATAGTTTTGAGTGGAACACTGTGAGTATGGTCTCTTGAGCATAAGTGGGTTTAAGTACGAAGGTTGCGACTGATATTCCATGGGGTGAGTCCTAAAGTTTTTTTCATGTCTCAGAGTCGGACCCCTCTTTTGGTACACGTTTGTGGTCTTTTCAGTTAGTCTCTTTGGACTCTTAAACATGTATTCCTCTCAAAAACATTCGTGAGGAGACACTCCTCTGATAAAAGGCCTTGATTATGTTCACAATCCTGACAGCATATGCAATTCCATTTCCAAATGCACTCCCAGCGTTAGCAAATATCGATATAAGTACCTGTTCCTTCATGTTGAACGCACTCAAGTTCAAAGAAAACAACTTGGACCCAAACCCTGGAATCTGAAACATGGTGGTTGGCAATATAGACGCCAGAAATCGGCCTATGGGGAGAGTAGCTACTTGGACAGTGATTTCAGTGATGATAAGAGGCTCAGTTCTGTAAGAGAAGAATTGGTTGAGAAAAGAGAGAAGGCCACATGACAGTAGGCCTAAGAACCACATCCTGAAGCTCCACACCAGCAAGGTTGGATCGTCGGAGTTGAAAACGGTGAGCCGGACTTGTTCAATGGGAGACACGTCCTTGTCTTTCACGGTGAAGGGTATAGGCCTAATTGATTCTACGAAATTTTGTTGCCTCCCACTTAGCTTCGGATTCCAATCTAGTTCGCAATGTTAGTAATCCAATAGTTACCTTCGTCATTTTGGAAGAAAATAATTGTCAAAAAGTAATTATCAATTATTGTACAAAAATAAGACACAATATTTCTATCCACATGGAATCGAAAGGCCATGAAACAGTGAATTGTCGTCCTTCTTATCTATATCTTATTATGATTAAAATTCTCCGGTACTTTAGTCTTCGTCTGAAAATAAATGTGTAATAATTAAATAATATTACACAAAATCAGTTGAAAATAAAAAATGAATATATTAATTATGAAATCGTAATTTTAAAAATAAATTTGTAATGTAAGCGTATGATTTAACTTGGTAATTATTTCAAAGTCATACAAGATGAAGTTGTTGAGACGTTATATTCTACTATTTATTCAATTAATGATTTTGCATTTAAATATTGATATAAGTAATATGGATAATTGTCTTATTATAAAATTATTCTTGTGATGAAATTGAAAATTTCGAGCAAAGATTCCAGCAAAGGTATTAATTATTATGGTACTGACTGAAATATATATATTCATTTGTATAACTTCTCTACTAGAGATTTAGTAATTAAACTAAAGAGATGGATTATAGTGATATTATGAGAAAGAGAAGAGAAAGAAGGAGAAAGAAGAAAACTATCTGTATCATAGTCTATTACTCATCTGCCTTTTATAGGCAAATTTTTGCCGACAATATCAACAGTCCACCTTGGTAGGTGGAGTGTCATTCACTCATTTTCTAATACTCCCCCTTGAATGACAAGACACTATAAATTATACAAATGATACTGCCTCATTAAAAACTTTGCTAAATAAAAACCCAGTGGGAAAAAATTTATCGAAAGAAAAAAGAGTGCAGTGTCTAATTTACTCCCCTTGATGATGACATTGGTAATTCTTCACATACTATGTAGATGCCGCCTTCCTATATGATGACTATGTTTTCTGAAAGTTGCAGTTGGCAGTGCCTTTGTGAAGAGATCAGCTGAATTGTGGCTGGACATGACATATTGAACATCAATATCATTTTTCTTCATGAGCTCTGGGGTGTATGCAAAGAATTTTAGGGGTATATGCTTCGTCCGATCATTCTTGATATAGCCTTCCTTTAATTGATCAATACATGCCGAGTTATCTTCATACAAGACGGTTGGACTTTTCTCTACTGGAAGACCGTATAATGTCTTGATATGATGTATCATCGATTTGAGCCATACACATTCTTTACTTGTTTCATGCAATGCAATAATTTCTGCATGTTTGATGAAGTAGAAACTAGTGTTTGTTTCTGGGAACGCCAGGAAATTGCAGTCCCTCTGTACGTAAATGCATATCCAGTCTGAGATTTGCCATTGTGTGGATAAGATAAATAACCTGCATCTGCATAACTAATCAAATCTTGTTTCGAGTTATTAGGATAAAATAAACCTAAATCAATACTTCCCCGAAGATAACGAAATATGTGCTTGATTTCATTCCAATGCCTTCTTGTCGGAGATGAACTATATATTGCTAATAAATTAACTACAAAAGAAATGTCACGTCTTATACAGTTAGCAAGATAGATTAGAGCTCCAATCGCACTTAGGTATGGTACTTCTGGTCCAACAACCTCTTCGTTTTCTTCACAAAGACGAAATGGATCCTTTTTAATGTTGAGTGTTTTGACTATCATTGGAGTACTTAAAGGATTTGCTTTATCCATATTAAAATGTTTTAAGACCTTTTCTGTGTAATTTGATTGATGCACAAATATTCCATTGTGCATATGTCCAATTTGTAAACCAAGACAATACTTAGTTTTACTAAGGTCTTTCATCTCAAATTCCTCCTTTAAGTATGCAACTACTTCATTAATTTCTTTCTTTGTTCCAATGATATTCAAATCATCAACATAGACAGCTATGATGACAAACCCAGATGTTGTTTTCTTGATAAAAGCAAAAGGACAAATAATATTGTTTGTATATCCTTTGTTTATCAGATGATCGTTTAGACGATTATACCACATGCGTCCAGACTGCTTTAACCCATATAATGATCTCTGGAGTTTGATCGAATACATTTCTTTGGGTTTTGTACATAAAACTCCAGGCATCTTAAATCCCTCGGGGATTTTCATATAAATATCACTATCAAGTGATCCTTACAAATAAGCAATAACAACATCCATAAGACGCATTTCTAATTTTTCAAAAACTGCAAGGCTGAGTAAAAATCTGAATGTAATTGCATCCATAACAGGAGAATATGTTTCATCATAATCAATTCCAAGTCTTTGAGAAAAATCTTGGGCTACCAATCTAGCCTTATATCTTGTGATCTCATTTTTCTGACTTCGTTTTCTTACAAACACCCATTTGTACCGAATCTAATTCAGCCTGCATAGCGTCTTTCCATTTCATCCAATCTTGTCTATTTTGACATTCTGCAGCCGATTTTTGTTCAGGATCATTATTTTCATCCATAATTTCACTTGCAACAGTAAAAGAAAAAATCTCATCGTCGCATTTAATTGCTGTTGGGAAATCGGGTTGGGATCGGATCCTGACCTCAGCGGAATAATTACGAAAATTTTTCGCAATCTTTGATTTCCCGAAAACCAAGATCCTTTTAATTCTATAAAATGATTAAAACAAATCATAATAAAGCAGAAACTTAATTCATACCTTATTTTGAAGCTTGATCTTAATCTTGTTGTATCCCTCGCACCGTTCCCGAAACTAATCTGTCTCAACCACCATAGCCGCACAAGTGTCCGACCTATAACGATATCCACAGAACAGATTGAGAGAAATCTGTAACTTTTACAGAGAGTGATAACTTGCATTTTGTGCATGTTAATTGTTTGTGTTTTGTGTTCTTTTGGTAGGCTTTTGTGATATTTTGCTTAT